>JAPKLY010000022.1:1104511-1178289 GCA_026898435.1 Prunella vulgaris | reverse complement strand
TTTTGAACTTTAAATTGTTTATTCTTTACGCTGTATTTTATTAATCTTAATTAGATTTTCAAATTCAATGGTTAAGTCAGAATTATTAATCATCTTTATTTGGTAAGCTTTCTTAATTTCCTAATTTAAAATTTAACTTTCTATATTTTATCATCATAAACAAAATTAGAATTATGATAAACACAAAAATTAATTTCATAACATGTCCCACGCCTAGAAAATAATTAAAAAATTTGATATTTTTTAATTATTGAAATTTTGAATATATTTTTTCCAATTGAATATACTAAATATTATGAGTATTGAATTTCATTTATAATAATCCCAGTAATAAGCAATGTCAACAATACGAATGTTGAAGTGGCCAAAGACTTCCTCACCAAGGGTCCAGGCATCAAATTTTAATAATTATTTATTCAACGGACATTTATTTATAAAATAACAAAAAGAAATAACAAAAAGAAATAAAAAAGGAAATCGGAATTTGATACTTGTCCAATTTATCAAGACAAAGAAGGTGACCATAGTAAAAAAACAACATTTTGTTTCTTTCGGTTTTTACGACGGAAGTAAAAAAAATAAGGAGTTAAAAAGAAGACAGAGATCATTTTCTATAAATAACCGCTCCCTCATCGACTTCTCTCCGTTCTTCGCATTTCCCGCTGCAACTTCAGTCTCAAGGGGTTAAACGGTGAGGATTTTGATTGCTGATGTACTGTTCATGTATCTGATTCGATTATTGAATTGATTTTTCGTACTTGGATTTCAAGTTGCTTACCTTTCCCTTTGGAATTTTGTGTGAGTATGCGTAAACGATTGAAAATAATTGAATTTAACTGTAAGTATTGGTTTAACACTGGATCGATGGGATTTTTGTGATCGTATGCTTGCGATGGACTTAATTTTTTTACTTTTAACATCGATTTGGATGTTTGGGCATGTCTTAAGTAGGTGCAAGATTTTTAGGAATTTATATGATTGATTGAAAGGTTTTTAATGGAAGGAGGGGATTATTGGTGTTGTGGATGATGAACAAGGGCTATTAGGTTGTGCGCAAGTTAATTTTGTTAATTAAGTAGACATGATTTTGATTTGTGGAGAGTTCTTTTGGTGTTGCTTCGATGATTATGATCTGGGATGCACATCTTTAAGAACTTGAAAACCTAGTTGCCTGGTATTTTCCTTTTGGATAAGTGTCATTATTAAGTCTATTTGGTGTGGTAGGATATCGTGATAATACGAATGAAATTGGTGTATTGTGGTTTCACAATCCTTTGATGTGTATAATTGAAGGGAACTGCAGGTATGGGGAATCATATTGTTTCATGGTCTTGGAACTCTGACCTAATTTTCTGTCTTTCAATGTTTTCGTAGATGTCGGAGAATAACGAGGCAGAGGATGTTGCTCGTAAAGTAAATGATTGGGAAGTTGTAGCACTCACAGAGTCTGCATATGCTGCTTCCCCTGGTCCCCAACAGAACATTTGGGATGTTAATCATATCAACTCTAGTGGGGATTATAACGCTGAGACTGCTAATGCGATGTTCATGTCCGGCCACTTTGGGCTTTCACCTAGTCTGCACGAGAACATGCCACTTGAAGCTGAACACAAGGAGAAATATCATGAAAAGAGCAATGACCTTGATGTCCCTCAACTTCCGGTGCAGGTGCAGCAAGGCGATAAATCAGATATAAAAGCAGAAGACAATATGCATATTGAAGGACTGATTGCCAATGAATCTATATATGATGATGCAAGTCCGCACTCAAATGTGCAAAAGGATATTAAAGAAGATAAGTCAAATGAACAACCCAATCTTCCTAGTGAACTTTGGTGGAGAAGACAAGCTTTTTCATTATATGGCCATTTGAAAAATGCAAATCCATATTTGTCGGTTGTTGTTGCTGCAGCCGTTATGGGACTTGTGATTATTGGTCACAGGTGGCAGCGAGAGAAGCCACAAGTGTTTCAACTCAAGTCGCAGTTGATTTTAGAGAGTGAGGTACTTAAACTAATTTAACACTTGACTTTCTTACCGCAGTGTAATCCTTTGTAGAACGTGTTGCTCTGTATTTAATCTTCGGATTAGTTGTTTGTGTGATGAACGCTTAACGAGCATCTGTGTTGTTTCCTGCAGGGTTTTTCTCATTCTCAATTTCATTGACTGAAGAAGTGCAAGAAAAAACACATCCAAAGTAAGAGCCAACACCTTATGCTTTCTAATCGTTTTATTACTGTTACATGGCTGTTTTTACTGACAGCAAGCTAAGTCCAGACGGGCAAAATGATTATAATAGTGTTTGGTTTGGTTCTCAGAAACGGTAGGAGCTCATACCGATCCATACCGAGACTCCTTGAGCTATAGCATGGAAATGCTTATGCCAGGCTGTGGAATCTGTGTGTGTTTTGTTCTATGGATGTGCTGTTGTATAGTTCTTGTGAATTCTGGATATGAAAATGTTATGGTGTCTTTGGGTTTTCTTATGCGACTATTGGGATGTAAATACACAGTACCATTATATATATGATAACAGCTTTTATTATGTTTTTGCATTTTTATTTGATAAAATTTGTGGGAGGCGAGTTTTTATCACATACATATTTGTTGTATGAGTCGTGGGTTTATGATTGAATAATGTTTTAGAGGAAAGCAAAGTCTAAATATTTCTGTTCGTCAATTCCTTCGTTAGTGTTCGAGTAGGAATGCTCCCCTCTGTTGGAGGAACAAATATAATTTGTAAAACGCTGTTTTATGGAAAAATTATAAAATAGTTCAAAAAATAATACTAATTACAAGATAGTTCTGTACAAATAAAAAATTATTATATATATAAAAGGAGAACCTCCATCGCCAAATGCTGCCAACTGTCATTTTTTCCCTCAGGAAATGCTGCCAAGTGGCATTTTTTCCCTAAACGTGTTCATTAATCTCTACATTATTGAAACCGAAAAATTTAGTGCAAAGGAGTTTCAAAGGTGAATAAGTGATGCGAAGATTGCTCTTCCTTAATAATGTGAAAGAGTTGAGAAGTCGGTTCAATGGCGAATAAGCGTTTGGAAGGTGAATGTCCCTCTTCCTCAGCTTGTCTAAATTATTAACTGCATTAATTTCAAAATCCTAGAAAACAACTCCATCCCCACATGGAAGGATCATGGCACATGAACTGGAAAGAGTATCACGCTTCTCTCCCTGATCACAAGTTACGCTTTGTCCAGACCCTCCAATGTTTCTGCTTATTAAATTTAATCCACTGTTCATAAATTTCTAGAATTTAATTTTACTTCTTCTGCTGCTCACTTAGATATATATGATTTTTATAGACAATGTGGAGTATACATACGTGTGTTTCTGATATAGATAGGAGGACTCTATAAGACCAGAAGCCATGCCGATAGTTGAAGTTAATCAAACATATTCCTGTCTTGATGATGTTGGAGCGATTTGAAGCAGTAATGCTAAGAGAAGAAGTCAGTTCAAAGGTCTCCCCCTTCATCTACTTTTCTTAATTTAATTGCTTTAATTCTCTTCTAAGAAAAATGATCCTTAATGGCTTTTGGGATTCATGCAAGATAATTGTCCAGAAATTCTTATGTCAAACTAAAAGCGTTATATTATTATTTGGATTTGGAAGTAATAGAATGTATTTTCTAGATTAATTTCTTTATTCTGCCAAATTTTTTTTTTGAAGAGCCATTAATATCGTATAATAGTCACAGGCAACAGAAGTTCTTATTCGGATTTATTCAGGTTTGCAAGTCACAACTTTCATCTGAATATGTTGAATCTGTAATTTTGAGTTATTGTCCTGAATCAATATACAGGGATTTTCCAGTCTTTAATTTTAATTTCTTTTTTGTGTTACAGATGAGTAAATGAAGTTTACAATTCCACCGGACATATGAAGAAAGTTGAACCTCTACATTCTTCCAGTCCTTATGAGGAAATTAATGGTACTGGAGGTGTTTAATCTAGCAAATTCTGCAATTTGGGAAATTTATGACAATTGAATGAACATATTTATTTTGAAATGTCTATTAGTTGATTCATTTATGCATGTTAGGTGTTTTGTGTTTAGAACAAGGGATAGATATGTAAAATGGGTTAGAACAGAATTTTAGGCTTAATTTACAAAATGATAAATTTCTCGGTGCTATGTATGTCGCTATTCAGTTAGGAAACAAGACGAGTCATTGCTCCTTTTTACTTTAACCACGCGAGGTGTTTGCATGATTGCATCCAATCTTCTTGTCAGCTTATCTCTCTTGCAGTGCAAAATTAATCGGTAGTATCCAATAACATGTTGTTTTACCACTTTTTGTAAAAATTTCAACCAGATATAGAATGAGTATAGAATGTATATCCCCCACTTTTTGTAGGATGAGTATAGAGTGTAGATTTCTACCGGATATAATTTCAATGTGCCCTTCAATTGAAAAATTGGTATTACCTACAAGCGCTGGAGATGAAGATGTTGTTGTTTGAGAAGGTAGATATTGGGAAATGCATTCTCCCTTGCATATCCACATTTCCTTATCTCAGGAAGTTGGCCCTCCGCAAAGGTATCAGCTACAAAACTGCAAAAATCTGTATGCTACGCATAAGAGTGCATGATAAATTTCTAGGTTTGTTCGTAGTGTGAATTTTAATGTTCCCGGATTTAATTTTAATATATAAAACAATGCACTAAGATTTATACCTTGTATTTCTTTGAAATTGGGAGCACAACTTTGAGATGAAATTGACAAATATGTTCATCTCCTGCTAGATGACAAAATTTCCAAACTTTGAGAAAGATATTTGATGAAGTTACAGCTTTATACCAAGGTAAGATCAGAAACATATCTAACTTGCCATTATTCTCTTTTGTAAGATTGTTGTCTCTACATCTTGCCATTGTTGAGGAGTAATTGTAGTGTCATCTACCAAGACAACGAGTAAAACCCCTAGACGTTATGGTCCAATTTCATTGAAGATAATTGGGATTCCTTATTATATCTATTTATCCTAATATCTTTTGTACTTTTCAATTGCTCCCTTCACGGATTTTAGCTTAATTATGGTAAGGGATTCCGAAAATGAATTTTAGACCAAGTATCAGTTGACAGAATCTTGTAGCCGAAATTCATAGTGGCCAACAAAAAAATGAAATTTAAAGAGTATGTGTTGTTTGATTATTCTTTTTTGCACGGTCTCAGGATCAGCAGAAACTCATGAGCAAAGGATGCCTTTCAAACTGGTTATGGTTGGTGAAGCTGCAACAGGTTAAGGAATGTGAATCCTCAATTCCCTTGCAGCTTCAGTTTGTACTAAAAGAAGAAATATAGTTGTTCTGCCTTTTCTTATGTATTTTTAGAATAGAACATCATAGTTGTGAGCTATGAAGATTTAAAGATTGATTTCTTATTCTGAAAACTTTCCCCGTGAAGAAATAACAGAGCTCGGCAATGAATTTGGGGGTTTATGTGGATACTATTGATTGGTGATGAAAGCCGAAAGGGTTTGAAGTGGTGCATTTTTTGTAATGGGAAAGAGTGGCGGCATGGTTTAGCAGTAGTATCAACGGCATGAGTGGTGCTGGTTCTTAGGTAATTCTACACGTTGGATTGTAGAAAAAAGAAAGTGAAGACTATTTTGTGGAAGATTCAGTTTAAGATATGCATTTACTAATTAATGTGATCAGTGGATTCAATGGAATTGGTCAGGTGGATGCATGAGGAAGATGAAATTACAAAGCTGCGCTCAGGGTAATGGTTTGTCGTCTGTTGAGGATGGGAAAAGAGATGGTTTTGTGCAGGTTCAGAATGTAAATTTGCCAGATTTTGTGGATTATGTTAGAAATGAAGACATTGAAGAGTGTCAAAAGTTATGCTTGCAGAATTGTCCGCTGTTGTTCCTGGAATCAATTGCATGATGTGGAGTCGGGACTTGGTTGATGTTCGACAATTTGGAGAGGGCGGGAATGTACTGTTCATTCGCATTGCTCATTCAGAACTCGGTGAGACAGATGTCACTTCATTCTGTTAATTTTAGATTAATAAATTGCTCTCTTTGGATAAATATTCCAGATTCTAGAGTAGTGTATATTAATAACCCTTCATGTTTAGTGTTTGATGCAATACCTGATGAAATCTGCTTATTCTGATGTACAATTATGATTTGTTCTTCTAGGTGAAAAAAATCATGTTGTCAAGTCTGTCGTCATAATAGCTGTTATTATTGGGGCATTTCTTATTTGCATCTTACTCTGGTTTCTCTGGCATCTGAAAAGGAAATACATAGTAAGTTCAACACTTCGACTACAATACTTAAACTTAACTGCTTAGATAAATGCTTAGATGTAAGAGAAAGCATAGATAAATGCTTAGATGTAAGAGAAAGCATAACATTTTCTTCTTTAACTTGTATAAATGTTTTTTTTTTTTCAAATTTCAGGGCGTACTATCAGATGGTCAAGAAATAGCTGTGAAGAGGCTCTCAAGAAAATCTGGCCAGGGCTTACAGGAGTTACCAGATGAACTTGTGCTAATTGCTTCATATCTTTTTGGTTAGTCAACCTCACTGTTACTCAATTTTTTACTCATTCGTTTAATATAGGAACAGTTCTGCTAAACAAGAAATCTAAGATCAATTGTTTGCATTTATATATTCTGATAAAAAACACTACCAGATTGGAGTTAGAGATTTAACATAATTGAAGGGAAAAAAGAAAGTGAAGACTATTTTGTGGAAGATTCAGTTTAAGGTGTGCATTTACTAATTAATTTGATATAAAGAATCGGCGATAAATGCATTTCTTATTTTCCTTCGCCGGCTGTGAACTTGATTTAAGTATTTTGTTCTTTCAGCGTTGTTCTCAAGTGACTCCATATTTCTCTCTACACGCTGACTATGATGCTAGATATATCACTCAAGGCTAAGTAATTTCGTTAAGCTGAATGTCCTTTTCTTAGATATGAATACATTAGAACTCACAAAGGTGCTTATTTAGTGCTATAATTTATATTGAGTGTAGAATATGCTGATAATTGAGATTTTCCTCAAACCTATAGCATTTTCCCTGCTTAAGTTGCTCACAAGTTCTACCATCGCCACACAGTTTTAGGTAACAGCGAGTAGATTTGTGTTGTATTATAATTTATTCGAGGATTAGTTTATATGATTTTTTATGGTATCGTTAGAGAAAAAGAAGCTGGCAAAAATAAGATTTTTTTAATTAAACGTGTTTTTTCTGGAATATGGCCCTTTATGTTGATTTACTGTTATCTGGATTCTATGACAGATATTTGATTTCGTAAATGGGACCATGGTCAATTAGAATCACATATTCTGCACATATAGAATTGAGTCATAGTTAGTAAACCGAGTTTGATTTTGTTCAATTGCTTTATTATAGATAGGCAATTATAGAAATCATAATATTGAAATTGTTGTCCATAATTCTATTTCGCATTTCAAACTTCTAATTTGTAGGATATTACATATTTCTACATGACGTAATTTTTACTTAGAATTTTATAATCTATGTTAATATGAGAACTACACCAATCTTCTGCTTCCTTTGTTCCTTCAGCCATAGATGTAAGGGGCCAAGCAAATATTATTATTATTATTTTTATTTGTTTAATTGACGTCTTCAAATAATTTCTGCTTAATAGGTCCAAATAGAGATGCTCATGATTATTGTATTTGGGTGTATTTGCAGTCATACCTACGAGATCAAAAGTGCTTCAATAATTTAAAAGCTGAGTTACATCTACGAGATCAAAAGTGCTTCAATAATTTAAAAGTTGGGCACATCAATAAAATCACTTTTCACTGCAAAGAAGAGATTGAAAACAGGGCCTTAGTCGTGAGCTTCTGCATGAATAACTATGCAAACTTAAGGAAGCCATCATCATTTCTTCTCATCTTCTGTGCCGCCCCCATCATCTATATAAAAAGAATTATGGAATCATATTATGAAAAATAGTGGATCAAAAACTGCCCACAGTAATCTGGGAAATTGCCGGTGATGTCCACATCTAAAAGAAAATGTTCTTTTATTCATATCAAGAAGAATTTTTTTTAAAAAAATTTTCTGCACCAACCACATCACCACAAAACAATTTTTTGGAAGATCTGGGACAGCTAAATCACAACCTCCATCTTCCTGAATCTATGGTTAAGGTGAAAAAATTGTCAACAGGAGAGAAGAATAAAATAAAAGGGCAAATTCGACACAAATTTTTTTTATTGTAGAAGGCCTCTTCACATTGTACTTGTGGGAGCAATGAACAACTTCTGTAAATGGGAATAGTGAAAGGAGTGTAATACGGTTGGTTATTGTAATGAAATTTCACATAATTACTGGATCCTGCTTAATTTTATAAACCCTACCAAGCAGTAACAAAAGAGGAAAAAGAAACGTATTAGGTGGCTTCTAAAGGCTACCAAGCACAGCCCTAAATTTTAAAAAAAAATGTTTAAATGTCTTGAAACTAGAATTAATTAGCTTCCAATTACATCAAAAACATGTGATTTGAAATAGTATACATAGTTACTCTGCTCTTTTTTATAAATGTGCTAATAATAAAATTTTTGTACACCAAATGACTTTGGCATAAATTTTATGCATTATATAATTTAAAATGTGACTACTACAAATCCATTTAAAAAAAGGTGACTATTATATAAATTTCAAATTTTTTAAAAATGTTAAAATAATTTTTGGAACATGCTTGAAGTTAAAGAAAAGACTTTAAAATAAACAAATTGTTTACTTTGAAAATGTTACTCTAAAAGTCATTTCTTGCTTAAATGATTCATACATGATGAGCCTAATAGAATAATGACTTAGAACGTTCAAATGCCATATGAATAAATGTATTTAAATGATTTGTATGCTACATGAACTAGTTGTTAAAATTAGGACAATATATCTTTTTATTTAAAATAACAGATATCTACATGTTCTTTTTATTTAAAACTAAAGATAATATACGCTACTTATTTTCTTATTTAGAATTTAGGGACACTATATGTCTTCCTTATTCAAAATTTACGACTACATATTATGTGTTTGAAAGAAGGACTATATATTTTTCATAAGTGCTCAGTTAAAAAATTTGAAAAAAATTATATGAAAATGAAAAAAACGCTATAAATTTAATTTTTATTAAATCAAACATCAAATTAAATAAAATAATTTAATTTATCTTAGCTTATCCGAACCAAACGAGGCCTTAAAAAATAAATTGGATAAGAATAAAGAAGGAGCAACACTTGTGTACAAATTTCTACCGTAGAAATATCCATTTTTTAAAAATTCGCGGATCTAAACCGGGTCGGGTCAGATTTGGATATTTTTTTTCAAAATTCGCGCAACTTATAGTTCCAGGTTTTTTCGCTCCTAGGTATGTTACAATTTGGGCAAAAACGTGTTACAATTAGGCAAAATCTGTGTTACTAATTCTTAAAAAATTAATTTTTTGTACTTTTCAAGTAACTATAAAGAAAATATATATTTCTGCAAGTATAAATATGTGTTACTTAATTTATTTTTTATTCTCTTTGTTGATTTATGTTAATAATATGTTTTTTCGCTCCCAGGTATGTTACAATTTGGGCAAAAACATGTTACAATTAGGCAAAATCTGTGTTACTAATTCTTAAAAAATTAATTTTTTGTACTTTTCAAGTAACTATAAAAAAATATGTATTTCTGCAAGTATAAATATGTGTTACTTAATTTATTTTTTTATTCTCTTTGTTGATTTATGTTAATAATATGTTATTCATGTACTTAATACATCATTTAATACCTTATATATGTTATATAAAATATAATATATATTTTTATAAGGATAAATAAATGTTTGTGCATACAGTAACACACATTTGATCTTGCAGTAACACACATTTACTCTAATTATAACATACATTTGCAGTAACACACATTTACTCTAATTGTAACACACATTTACTCTAGATGTAACACACATTTGCAGTAACACAAATTTACTCCAATTGTAACATAAATTTGCAGTAATACATATTTACTCTAATTGTAACACATATTTGTTCCTCAATTTGTGTTATTATATGAGCATATATGTGTTACTATAGGATAAAATGTATTTTTATTAAGAATAAATATATGTTACACATACAATGTAACATATACATGTTTTACATTGCATGAAAAATATTTACTTCTACAAAAATAAATGAATATGTGTAGAAAACAACATTTAATCTAGTTGTAACACACGTTTTGCCTTAAAGTAACATGCATTTGCCCCAACTGTAACATACCTGGGAGCGAAAATCACAAGCTGTGCGAATTTTGGAAAAAATACTCAAATTCGACCCGACCCGGTTTAGACCCGCGAATTTTCAAAAATGGATATTTCTACGGATCTTAGATCCGTAGAAATTTGTATATAAGTGTTTGTCATAAAGAAGTACCCATCATCTTGGTTTTATTTTTTATTTTAATGCTCTAATTAATTATTAGTGAATACAAATTATATGGTGATGAAATATATATTCTAGAGGAAGTCAAATCGTACTGATGAGAATCACAAAATTTACACAATAAAATCGAAGCCCTGGCTCAGGCCAGCAAGCGTTCGAATCACAATATTAATTCGCGGCTCTGACTCGGGCCAGCAAGCCAACGAAGATCGCAAATAATTGCTAATAAGAATTAATTTATTTCTCCATATTCATTCACGAGTACATCTGATAGTATTTATAGAATTCATAAGATACTATCATCCTAACTTCTTGCAACAATATAGGAAAATATAATAGAAGTCTTAGATACGAATTAAGATATGAAAGCAAATCTAAAGATAAATCTAATATTCTAAGGATATTAATCTAATATACTAAAGATATTGGCTCAATCTGTAATCTAAATTTTCCTTTCGCATCACGTACACAGAACACGGTGCACAATTAATATTATTAATACTGAAAAATGTGACTTAATTATATTAAAAAACATGAATTAATATATTAAAATGTTTATATTGTGTTTATCATTTTAAAATTTTATTCATAATTTAAATTAAAAAAACTATAATTATAATATATTGTAGTCTCATTATTTTAATTGTAAGGAAATTATTTTAATTAATAATTGAATAATTAAATTTGAAAAACTTTAATGAATATGATAATATATTGTGAAAATAAAATAAATCTGTTAATTAAATTTATTGACATAATATTTTGATAGTCACTAAAGTAAAATGTGCATTGGATCAATAATTGCTAATTATAACATCAGAGTTGTCATATAATATTATAATTTATTAGTGCAAAAATTCTTAATTACTTTTTATTTGTTAAATTAAACTTGTTTTTTATATTATCAGAAGTTACAATTAATAAACTAATAAAATTGATAGAATTCTGATTAAATAATATCAAAAAAGTTATATTTGTCATTTTACAAAAAAATATAATATATATTTATTAAAAAATTATGCATATTTACAAAAGTTAATAAAGTACACCTTATTTATTTAAGGTCACATTCATTTGTGTCTTTCCTTTTAAAGTGTAATTTCATATTATAAAAATAAGTAGGTCTCTTGTGAACTCAAGTTCATATGAACTCGTATTACTGTTATGTGTAATTATTATCACTGTTAGTCATATATACTATCACTGTTATAAAAATATACTTGATTTTTTAACAGTGAAAATGTATATGAATAACAGTGATAGTGAATATACATAACAGTGATAGTATATACGCATGACAGTGATATTTGAGAACCCGGGGTGAACTCGGGTTCATACAAGTTTTTATCTATGCACCAAATAAAATTAATACATCATTTTATAATAAATATTTTTAAATAAATAAATAAATGAGAAAGTTGGGCCAAGATTTCATTAATGGCCCATAAGATTTCATTAATGCCCACGGATTTTCAGCGGCCAGGCATCGCTGCCTCCTCCACCTCAACCGCCGCCGCCTCCCACCCCGGCGCCGCCCACGCCTGTGCGCTATATCAGACACAGTCGCTGCCTCGCCTCCGCGCTGCCACACGCGACGCACCCCCTGCTGTCCACGGCCACGCCACGCTGTCAACTGAAGGTATAATTGAATCTGATTATATTTTATTAGGGTTTCAAAATTAATTTTTGCAAGTGTGGGCTCAACATTTTTTGCAAACGGTTTGCGATTTCGTGACAAAATTAGATTCGGATATGATGGTTTAAAGATGACTTTTCACTCGCTCCTGTAGGAAGTGCAAGTCACGAATTTACCAATTGTATAAGTACTGCTGTCTGCTGCTTTTATATATTTATTGATAGATATTTCGGTTTTTTGAATAACCCCCCTTTCTTCAACTCCTCTCAGAATTGGCGGGAACGGAAACCCTAGCATCTCTTGTTCTCTCATACAGAATTTGGAAGGCGATAGCGCATCCCATTCGCACCTGCGACAATCAGGTACTCGAATACTACCAATGTATGTGATGCATGTAAGTAATCCTATATTGATTTTTGATTTTGTGCGTTGTTGCAGATATGAGTAGAGATGAAAGTACGCAAGTTAGCAGAAGAACCACCAGATCGTCTGCCTGTACCTCTCCGAATTCAAAAGCTCAACAGGAGGATACGAAGGCTACTAACAACTTGCAACCGTTGACAGTTAGCGATCTCGTGTTCCATGGGGAATCATCAAGCATTAACGAGTTAACCGACTCGTTTCCCGGACGAAAATCACAAATTCGTGAACTGGTTCACCTTTTGGGCCCTCTGAATTCCCCCATGATCCCGTTATTTGTCCATGGAGGCGCTTCAACAGGAAAGACAAGCGTTATACTCCAGATATTTAGGCATTTGAGGCGCCCATTTATTTACTGTAGTTGTGTCACTTTTTACAATCCTAGAATATTGTTTGAGTCTATCTTGGATCAGCTTTTGCTTCGTAGGAAGAACGAGAGTACTGGTTATCAGAGTGCTAAGCGATGTGAAAAGCCCTCTGATTTTGTTAATCTACTGCGCGAAGCTTTGAGTAATCTTATGGACAATCTTAAAGGGAATAGGGAAAAATCTAGCTCTAAAAAGTTGGGTTCACAGGTTAATGGGAAGATGGTATACTTGGTATTTGATAATTTGGAGCTTGTTAGAGAATGGAATAAGTTTGATACTATAATTCCCCTTTTGTTTAATTTGTATGACATTCTGAAAATGCCTCAGGTTGGTGTGATTTTTGTAAGTAGAGCTTCTCTAGATACGTTTCACTCAGACACTGGTTATGTTGAGCCCTTCCCTGTCTATTTCCCTGATTACACAGAAGATGATTTGCGCCAGATATTCATGAAAAATCAAGCAAATCCCAAGATATATTCATATTTTCTTGAGTACGTACTATAATATATTGTATAAGTGCAGTTTACTTTCTATCATATTGGTTGTGGAATAATAATTTCATCTTATGTATTCCATTTCTGTTTTTCAGTTTGGTGCTGGGGCCTTTTTACAGGATTACAAGACGTGTTGATGAATTATCTACTGCCTTTGCACCTTTATTTAAGAAGTACTGTGAACCTCTTGGTGATTTGGAAACAGTTACTAGTGAAATGAGAAGAAAATTGTTTTACCATCTTCAGCCATATATCCAGCTATCCCTGAATGAGACATTAACCATCTCTTCTCGACCATTTCTCAAAGCCACAGCAAATAAAGACAGGAACATGGGGAGAAGTATTTCAAAGAAGCCTGGAGTCGGTGTAACTCTTGATGAGATCGATTTCCATATGTCTACTTCTGCAAAATATCTGCTTATTTCTGCATTTCTTGCTTCAAGAAATCCAGCAACACTTGATGCCTCACTCTTCGATTCAACAGGAGGAACCGACAATCGAAAAAGAAAGAGAAAGTAAGGATTTACACAATGATAACTGATATTAGTATAAAGTTGCAAGTGTACTGATCATTGTTGTTCCTCCTGGAATACTTTCTTATTCTGAAAAACTCTTTTCCATTTATCCGTGAATAGTCCTTTTGATGTTATGCCTACTTTCCTAGTCTAATTTATCCATTAATTATTTTGCTCATTCCTGAGGGCACTTTGCTGTTTTCAAAATGTTTTACTCCTTGGGACTGGGGTAAAAGAGTTTTTGGTGTGTGTGTGTGTTTGTTTGATCTATACATAAGCTTGTATAGTTTTTGTCCCAGTGAAGAGTTGTTCTGGAATTGGTAGTGTTGTTTCTAGCGACGAATCTAGTTCCTTTGCTATAAAGTTAAACTTTAGAAATAGTATGTCAGCATCTCCTTCATTCTGTGTGAATTCAGGGTCTCTGAAAGATCAGTGGAGCAGAAGGAAAGTAAAGAACAAGATCTACTCATGAAGGGTCCAGGGAGTTTCCCACTAGAAAGGTTGCTTGCAATATTTCAATGCATTGCATCTGTTGCAGAGTATTCACTTGATGATGAAGAATTAAAAAATGGTGAACTGGGACAAGATGGCTCTGCTAATGGACTGATGACAGACATTCTCTTGCAATTATCCAGTCTATGTAGTGCCAATTTTATTACCAAAGGGGGAAGCTGTCCACTGGAAGGCTCAACACGATATCGATCAACGGTGTCTGAAGATTTGGCTTTAAAGGTCATTACCCGAATCACCATATTTGAATTTTTTATGCTATTGAGTTGTTTTAGTTCGTGTATACAATTTTATCAAATTTCTTACAGGTCGCAAGGAGTCTGAAGTTCCCCTTATCAAAATACATATACAGAATGTAACAAATTGTTAAAAATTTGAAAAAAGCTGGAGCGTCATGTTCACCTTCAAGTGATACCAGGAGTAAAGATGGGTTGGAGAATCTACTTGATATATAATTGCAATTATATATAATAGTTCTCAACTGTCCCCTGTTTTGGGTCATTTAGCCAGCATCCTGTTTCTTTCCTGTCACATTGTTTTCATCTTGTAAATTTATTTATTCAAACTTAGAATTTCCCTTACTTTGTATGTTCATTATAGTTATGAATCAAGGTTGTTAAAAGCGATAAGCGCACTCAAAGGGCAAAGCGCAAAAAAAAAAAAGCGCGCTTCACCGAAATGATACATACCATTCTTAAAATATTATGCATATTAAATAAGATAATACCATAGGCACCAATAAAGAAAACAAAAGTGACTGGGGTAGTAACTTTTGGATCATGTAGTATATTATACTTTCAAGATATGTTCTTTTTGAATTAATGGGTTGTGTTGCACTTGAACTATCCACCTTATGCATAATTAAAGAAAACAAAAAGTTACAGATCATAAACTACTCCATCTTATAAAAGTTAACAATCCAACAGTAACAATGAGTAAAGAAAAATCAGGGGAAGAAGTTTCTATAATGATCAATCATAAACATATTTCACTTTTTCTTTTCAAATTCCTTGGATAGTCTTATTTAAGGAATTAGTTTTTGTCTGTCTATTCTGATCACTTCGACTGAGCCTGATGATTGATGGCTCAATTAATCTCCTCTGTGTAGCGTAGCGCCAGTTTTACCCTAGATCTTTTTTATTTTTGAGTTTTATTAGTTAATTAATTACTTAGGGCTTTTTAAATTGATGGACTTTTACTTATTCTAATGGGCTTATCTATTAAAAGCTAACCCTAGATTTATTTCATAAAAAAATCTGCGTACATAAGTTCTTTTCAGTGAAGCAGCTTTTTTAACCGTTTCTTCCTCACCACAGCAGTGCAAAAAGCGGCGCAAAGCGTGTGCTTCACTGAAACCGCCTCGCTTGGTCAAGTGAGAAGCGGTACGCGCTTTTAACAACCTTGTTATGAATGCCATATATTTTGAACTGTGAATGGAGACTTCTTACTGATTAACAAATGTTAACAGAGATAAGAGAATTTCTCTGCCCAACAGAGAGCATAACTTGTGGCATTGAGGGCATATGGATTGTTTCAATCTTTTCTTTTTTTGCAGCATCATAATTATGTAATTGCTGCAAATGGCATTCCATTTTGGATTCTAAAGTTTGCCATACACACATTATGAAGAGTGTTGCTTATCTGGAAATAAGAAATGGAAGTCATTATGATGGTAACTGTTAACCAATTTTGGTATGATGGATTCTAAAGTTTAATATTGCTCTGATATCATTGCTACATTATGGTCATCAGTATCCTTGTAGTAATTACCATATGACCAAAGTTTGTATTAATATCAGCTGCCTCATCTGTTTTGATGAAGGAAGAAACTATGGGCTGGAATTAATTAATTTTCTTTTTCAGATAACCTGCTTTTCATCTAACTTGTGTGCTTTCTTTCAGATTTACTCAAGCATTGGATGAATGGTTGTTGAGAAAAAAGAAAAAGAAGTTGGATCTTTATTGTGATGGGAAAAAAAAAAACCTTGGACCCAATTTTCTTATGAATATTAATTTTAAATGATAATATGTTTTTAGACTATATACAATGTGAAGATAGGATTTATATAGTCGATCTCACTATCATATTAACTACAGTTCTGATACCTTTGAGTTGTTTCAATACGATGGATCGGTATGACAATAAGGCTCAAATTCCAAATCAGGTAAGATTTGTTTTATCGAAAAAATGTGACAGTAGAGTTGACCTTCATTTTCTGGACAGGAAATTCATGGTGGAGTGAAGTTGACTTTTGCTCCTGCTGCAATCTTTGCATTGAAGAGGGTCAAACTCTTGGTTAAGAAATTCAGGTGGGTCAACCCTAGGTGGTTGGATAGATAAAGATTAGTTTTTTGTCCCTGATTGTTTGTCTTTTTTTTTTTTCTCTCTGTATTTTATGCTCACGCAATTTAAGCTTTCTACTCTAAATTGTTGGTGAGTTGTTCACCGAACTGATAACTAGCCACAAGCTCCAGCCCCATGTTACATTTATGATCCTCATAAATTGATAAATTAATCCTGTATAAGAAAAAGGGCAAACAACCAAATCATTATACTTTTAAATTTCCCTTTTTATTTCTGCATTTGTGTATTAATTGCAATGAAATCTCTATTTTCATCCCCTCCTTTTTCACCGTAGTTTCTCAACTAATCTCATTTATTTCCCTTCATTGAATGCTACCCAGCCTTTTTCCCTGCAGAAATTAGTTGTAGAGAGAGAAACAAAGAGAGGGAAAAAAGGGGGAGGCCTGCTTTGGAGTTTGGAGTAACCACTGTAAGTTTTGAGTTTTATTTTCTTTTTTGTACATTAATTTTATTTTATTCTGTTGCTGGTTTTTCTTCTTTTTTTTTTTTTAACAGAGGTGGTTTCTTCATTACAGGCTTTGACCCTTATTTCGACTTAATCTTCAACTGCCTTTGGATCGCATTTATGATGGTGGCATCTGATTGTTGAAGTGAGTCAATTAGAGATGGTGTAATTCAAGACACACGCTGTCTTTAGTTATTACTCCTTTTTCATTATTTCCTCATCTATAAATTCCCTCTCTCTCTCATATTTCTTCACCATACCTCAACCCTTCTTCTTCCTCCATATATTTCTCTTTTCTTTTTCATATCTTAGGCACAGAAAAGTTTTTGAAGAAGTTGGGTTCTTTTGAATTTTCAAAAATATGGATGTATCCTTGGCATTGTTGTTGTTCACAGCTGTAACTTGTTACCTGCTATGGTTCACCTTCATATCCAAGTCCCTCAAGGGTCCGCGTGTCTGGCCCTTATTGGGCAGCCTCCCCGGCCTGATCGAGAACGCCGATCGGCTGCACGAGTGGATTGCCGACAATCTCCGCGCGTGCGGCGGCACGTACCAGACCTGCATTTGTGCCGTGCCATTCTTGGCCCGAAAGCAAGGCCTTGTTACTGTTACCTGTGACCCGAAGAATTTGGAGCACATTTTGAAAACCCGGTTCGACAATTATCCCAAGGGTCCCACCTGGCAAGCCGTTTTCCATGATCTGCTCGGGCAGGGGATCTTCAACTCCGATGGTGACACGTGGCTATTTCAAAGGAAAACGGCTGCACTTGAGTTCACGACCCGCACTCTGCGCCAAGCCATGGCTCGGTGGGTCAACAGAGCCATTAAAGAGAGATTCTGCCCCATTTTGAAGTCAGCTCAGCTTGAAGCCAAGCCGGTGGACTTGCAAGATCTCTTGCTTCGGCTCACTTTTGATAATATATGCGGCTTGGCTTTTGGAAAAGATCCAAAGACTTTAGCTGTGGGGCTCCCGGAGAACGGTTTTGCGTCGGCTTTCGACCGAGCCACGGAGGCTTCATTGCAGAGGTTCATTCTTCCAGAAGTAATGTGGAAGCTGAAGAAATGGCTTAGGCTTGGAATGGAAGTCAGCTTGAGCCGGAGCCTTGAACACGTGGATGGTTATTTATCCAGTGTGATCAGTGCACGTAAGCTCGAATTGATGACTCAGCACAAAGATTCCAACCACCATGATGATCTGTTGTCAAGGTTCATGAAGAAGAAAGAATCCTACTCGGACAAATTCCTGCAACACGTGGCGCTCAACTTCATCCTAGCTGGCAGGGACACGTCGTCGGCCGCGCTGAGCTGGTTCTTCTGGCTGATCATCCAGAATCCAAGGGTGGAGAACGAGATCCTACGCGAGATAAGCTCCGTTCTGATCGAGACACGTGGCGCAGACGTGGAGTCTTGGCTGGATGAGCCGCTTGCATTCGAAGAAGTCGACCGTCTGATATATTTGAGAGCTGCATTGTCGGAGACTCTAAGGTTGTACCCTTCTGTGCCGGAGGACTCCAAGCACGCCGTTGCCGACGACGTCTTGCCGGACGGAACGTTTGTTCCTGCCGGGTCGTCGGTGACATATTCGATATACTCTGCCGGGAGGATGAAGTCCACGTGGGGCGATGATTGCTTGGAGTTCAAACCGGAGAGGTGGTTATCTCCCAATCGGGACAAGTTTGTGATGCATGATTCCTACAAGTTCGTGGCGTTCAATGCCGGTCCAAGAATATGTTTAGGGAAGGACTTGGCCTACTTGCAAATGAAGTCGATAGTGGCGGCGCTGGTGCTGCGCCACCGCCTCACGGTGGTGCCCGGCCACGACGTGGAGCAGAAGATGTCGTTGACGCTGTTCATGAAAGATGGGCTGAAGGTGAATGTGCATCCAAGGGACTTGAGTCCAATTGTGCAAAGTATGAATAAGGAGAGAGAAGCAACTGCGTATGCCGGAGAATGCGGTGGCGGTGGAGGAGGGGTTGATGCGGTGGTTGGAGCGGTTTAAAGCGGTGGTTGGGGGGTGGTATAATTCTTTGTAGGGTGGCTGTTCATTAACTGCTGAGTATTTTAGCGTAACTCGGTGGATGGCCATTACACTGACAAGTGGGAAAATTGTGGGCCATAGTCACATGAAGATGCTTAATTTTGACAACGGATGGGTGAGCTTCCTCCTCATACACATGCTACTCTTGTGTTGAAGGTACAAGTACATTCATTGCAGGACGGTGAGATGGTGAGAAAATTATGATGGTTAATATTTATTGTTTTTTTTCTTCTTTTATTACAAAAAAAGTTCATCTCTTGGGAGTTCCTTTTTTATTTTTATTAAATTTGGGCTTTCTTATTGTATTTATTCTTTGTTTTTCCTATTTCAAAATCGTTTCTATGCCTTCCTTTTTTTCGATTTAGACTAGTTGGGTGCTGAAATGCATGCATGTATGATATATTTATTCCATTTGATTTATTTTGTGCAATAATAAAAAATAAATTAATTTAAACTATCCAGTTTACATGAAATATTGTCATCTGCACAAATAAAGCTGTTTTTTTAACTGTGTGACTTGAAATTTAAAAAAGAAAGAGGGGTATTTAAAATGGAAGAAAATAATTTAGAAATGCAGTTCATAATGAGAGTTGAATTCATTCCCAAATTTCTTTCAATCCGAAAATGCATCAATGAACTTACTTACTACTCCGCCACTCAAATTTCTCTATACTTTATTTCTATAACCAATAAAACTAGATTTATTTCCTGAAAAGATAATTATTTATTTAAACACAATATAATCAATTTCTAAAATCCATGCAAAAGAAACAAATCTACTAAAATTAAAAAGAGTGAGGGAGTACCATAGAATAAGTATTCATCCTGAAATTTCTTAAGACAATTTTTATCAATAATTTGTGAAGGTCATTATAAAATCCAATTTGCATTTATACAAACGTTATTGAATAAATACAGTACGAAGTTAGAAATCAGAAATTATATTGTCTAATAAGGGAGGTACATAAGCTCAATTATGACTTTCTTTGATACAGCTACACGAAATACTAGTACAGACAATATTGATGAGTTGATTCAAATAATTCCTGTTAAACTTATACAATTTAATAAAATAATAATAATGATGATCTCTAAACTACAAATAGGGAGGGAATACCTAGTATATTATTGTAGTAACCTAGTCCAGAATTTTCTCTCCGGTGGAGAAGAAGTTCCACACCAATGTGCCTATGATGTACAAAGCAACAGCCACTTTGAAGACATCATCCCAAGAACCTGGCATAAGTTCAGTTTAAGAATCAAACACATTTGTAGAAAGGTTTTCGTCGAAAATAATGTTTGAAGAAGACGAGGTACCCTTTTGGAGTATGTATCCGGTAGCGGCAGTCCCAAAGACACCAGCAAGTACACCAGCGGTATTGGATAGACCCAAGAGTACTCCCTGAAATTGAATTCGAGTTTGGATTTTGTAATTGAATTACAACAAGCTTGGAGTATTTATATAAGCAATCAAGTTGAGCTCGGATTTTGTAATTGAATTACAACAAGCTTGGAGTATTTATATAAGCAATCAAGTTGAGCTCGAATATTTCATTAATCCAAGCTCAATGTTGGAGTTGACTTTATAACACCCCTAGTGATAGAGAAAAATAACTCACAGCATAACGTGGTCCAATATCTTGGTGATTGGAGTATAATCCAGACTGCGAGAATGCATCCGATCCCTGGAAGAAAGTTGCTGTAAGAAAAAAGTGCTATGTTGTGAAGTTTGAAGGGCAAGATGTGACGAGAATGACTCAAACCTGACTGCAAGCCATGCATAGCACTGCTAAACCAGGTGTTTTCACTTTACTAAGTTGTGTTAAGAAGAACGCCGGGCCTAAGAATCCAATTGACTGCATTATCTGAGATAATAACGAATATTACATAAGATTTAATGTCTACAACTCAAGATTTGAAGAAAATCATATAATTTTCTTCAGTGGAAATTTTATTTTGTATATAATTACTCCATGATGAACAACATAAAAAGACTTTTAGCTAAAACAATTGAAGATAGCAAAAACTGACAGTGCTTGCCTTACGAACAGTTGTGATGGAAAAACCTTTGCTGACGAGAGTATCAGCAATCCATCCGCCTATGTTTGCAAACACGGCCATGGTGAGCCATGGGAGCACACAAAGTAGTCCAGATTCGGTGAGGTTGAACTTCAAAACCTATGCAAACAAAAAGAACAACAAAAGAAATTATATTACCTGCTTTTGTAGCTTCATTAGATCACACTGCAGATAAGTTGTCTCCTAACAGAATTTCAAAGAATACCTGGTTATAGTAAGTAGGCATCCATGTCAAAAGAATAAATGTTCCCCAGTTATGGCAGAAGTGAGAAATAATGAGAGCCCAAACAGGGGCCTTTGATAGAATTTTCATCCATGGAATTTCGGAGACTGGTTCTTTTGATACGCTGCCTCCCATAATCAGTTCTTTTTCCTCCACACTGAGGTTTGCGTCGTCTTTTGGAGAGCTGTGCGCCTGGAATAAGTAATCAAAGAATTTTAAAGGAAACATTATACCAAGATACCTGCAGTTTCATTCTAACACTAAATATATGAGTTTAAAGCTCATATTGGTAAAGCAATCAACGGAAGAAACTGGAACAAGAGATCCAATACAGAAACTTTACTTGGTATGTAGAATTCAGAAAAGGAAAAAGAACACAAAGAACGGATTCAAATAATGAAGCAGCCTGACGAGATATATACATAAATATATATATTGGGGTGTTGGTACGAGCAGAAATCTGCGAGTGGAGAGGAAGCACAATTTTTCAAGCCAATTTATAAACCATCAATTATGATTGGATAAGGCCCATGCAATCATGTTTTCATATCTCAACTTCTACACTATAAGCAGGGGTTGATGGTTTCAAACTATCAGTATATCTGTCTAAAGAAGCTCACCTCTCTCCTCCGTGGTTGTGGAACATCCATTCTTATGACAGAAATAATAGCATAAGAAGTGAGACCTTACTTTGCTTAACCAAAGTGCAAACCAGATGCTCCCAAGGGATCCAAAAGAATAGAAAACAGATGGCCACCCAAACTTGTGGATCAACATGGGTGAAAGCGCCAAACCAGTAACTGATCCAAGGTACATGCCACTGTATACTAGTGCAAGAGATCTGCTTCTCTCAGAGACGGGAATCCATTTTGACAACAAATTATTCATAGCAGGCATAGCAACACCCTGGGCAAGATATAACTCATTAGACGAGAATACTTTTGCATCTCAAAGTGTTTCAATAAAAGAAAAATGAGCATGATTTACTTGAATAAAATTGATCATGGAAGTTTTGTTGTAATTGGTTTTGAAAATTGAGTTGTAATGCTCTAATTGGACCAATTTATTGGAGGGCAAAACGGTAATTTCCATATGACTATGTATAGTCGATGCGCTCTACTCGCGGAGTAGATCGTCACGGTATTTTTCGTTCTCAAAACCGAATTACGGTGAGTGAGAAATTAATTCCTAAAGTATGGATATTAATACAAGTTGATGTGGGTCCATGTGGGATAAGTTAAAAGATGGAATCTCTTAACTATCCCACATTGGAAAAACTATGAAGGATTTCATAGTATATATATAGGAGTTTCATGATGGTATTCAAAATAGGCTAAGGGAGTCTCTCCCATTAGCCACGCGCGCGCGCCGCCGCCGCCGTCCGTCCAGACGGCCGGCCGCGCCGAGTCCGTGGACTTGGATCTTGGCAATTGGTCTTTGGGCCTTTGGCCCACTCTCTATATCTTTTTAGAGACCCAAAGATGTGAAATGGGTCGACCCAGGTGACCCGGAATACCTCTGCGGATCGTCTAAGTCAGCGATCCGAAGAAGCTCAATCCGAATCGTTGGATGATCCACGTCATCTATCCGGATCAGAAAGTGAATCTGAATCAAAATTTAAACATTTAAATTCCGGATAAGTTTAATACTGTGTCATTGCCACGTCATTGATCCAAGCGATCTATGATATAGACCGTCGGATCGTCCTCTAAAATCATACGGGCCGTCGGATTGTCTTCTGGAAGGTTCCAGAGCAGTCCAGAATTATCTGAATTGGTTCCGTATGATGTGCAGCCAGAACTGCCCACTAAGATCGTGGAAATATCTCCACCTATCTGCAAATTAATCCCAACTGAGATCTTTTTTCGCATCTATAAATAGGAGGTCCTGCATACATGAATTTTTTACGAAAATTAAATTCTCGAGTCCTCTCTCTCTCCTCTGTTTTCCAGCATTTAGAGTGTTCAGTTCGTACTCTTCGTGAGTTCGCCTTTCCTTTGTGTTTAGCGGTGCTGCTATCACAGAGACGTAAACCGTTTTACCTTTGGGGACGAATACGTATCATCCTGTGAGCACTAGCCAGGACGTATTTCGTCTTGCGGGCAAAGGTGTAACCTTGACTCGGTTTACTGTTCTGTCTTTCGTTTTTCCAGTGCACTCATATAATCATAGATATTCTGTCCTGGTTTTAGATACTACCGTAAAAATCCAACAATATCCCCCACATGAGTGGAAATCGCACCTACAACAATGCAGACACACAGTTCAGTTCATGTGAAACTTCATTGCTTCCGGATAAGTGGTTTGTGGCCTTGAACTTTCCGTAGTCTTACACCATCGGGTACACCGGCGGCTTAGTGGACGCAGTGCCTTGAACTAGTCCTCCTTAGTGTATACCGAATCAACGATGTAGACACAACTCAATTTCGACTTCGTTTGTTCTCACGTTTTTGTCCGTTTTGGCCATGGACGCCCTTTGTATTCATAAATGTTTGATCGAAGCGGCCCTCACTTCTCATTTATATAGGTGATCTCCATTTGAGTATCCCGTCATACTCATTCTATTTGGAATCATTAAAAGTTTCAAAAACTTAACCTGTACCACATGTTACGGGTCTCAACACTTGATATTGTGCTGTCAGGAATGGTCATATTTTTCAAGTGTTTTCTTTACAACCTTCACAGTTTTGTTTTCCCATTGAACCAAGTTCTTGGGATCTCCAGTCATCATGGTTGGGTTACCATTGTGTTAGTTCTGTTTGTGGGTTTCAGACCCATTCCTTCTATCAGCTTGTTCATTTGATCTCGATTTATACTCTTGGTGAGTGGATCCGCAATATTATCCTTTGACTTCACATAGTCAATGGATATAACACCAGTTGAGATCAAATGTCTAACAGAATTGTGTCTACGACGTATGTGTCTAGACTTTCCGTTATACATGCTGTTCAAAGCTCTACCAATAGCAGCTTGACAGTCACAGTGTACCGTTACTGATGGTACTGGTTTGTTCCAACATGGAATATCTTTTAGAAAGTTTCGAAGCCACTCGGCTTCTTCACCGGTTTTATCTAAAGCGATGAATTCTGATTCCATAGTGGAACGGGCTATACAAGTCTGTTTTGTAGATTTCCAAGACACGGCTGCTCCTCCAATAGTGAATACATATCCACTAGTTGAAAATGAGTCTTTAGTGTCGGATATCCAGTTTGCATCGCTGTATCCTTCAAGAACAGCTGGATACCTTGTATAATGAAGCCCATAATCAAGGGTATACTTTAAGTATCGTAATACCCTCTTAAGAGCCTTCCAGTGCTCGACTCCTGGATTACTCGTGAAGCGACTCAGTTTGTTCACTGAGCACGCAAGATCAGGGCGTGTACAATTAGTTATGTACATCACACTTCCTATGATCCTTGCATATTCCAGTTGAGCAACTGGATCCCCCCTATTCTTTTTCAGATGAACATTCAGTTCAAGAGGTGTTTTAGCAGGTGGATCGTCAAAGGCATTGAATTTTCTCAAAACTTGCTCAGCATAGTGAGACTGTGTTAGAGATATTCCAGTTGACGTCTTCTCAATTTTGATTCCAAGAATCACATCTGCTAGTCCCAAGTCTTTCATGTCGAAGTTTTTGTTTAACATGTTATTCGTATTAATTATGACATTGTGATTGTTTCCCATAATCAACATGTCGTCAACATATAAACATACGATGACAAATCCACTTGGTGTATTTTTTATATACACACACTTGTCACATTCATTAATACGAAACCCATTTGACAACATAATATTGTCAAATATCAAGTGCCACTGTTTTGGAGCTTGTTTAAGTCCATACAGTGATCGAACGAGTTTACATACCTTTTTCTCGTTCCCAGGTGCAATGAAACCTTCTGGTTGATCCATATAGATTTCAGCATCTATTTCTCCATTGAGAAAGGCAGTCTTAACATCCATTTGATGTATTTCGAGATTGTGCAAAGCAGCAATCGCGATTAGTACACGAATGTAAGTTATTCTTGTGACAGGTGAATATGTATCAAAGAAATCATATCCTTCCTTTTGTCTAAAACCCTTTGCTACCAAACGGGCTTTATATTTATCTATTGATCCATCTGCTTTGTATTTTCTTTTAAGGATCCACTTGCATCCTAAGGTCTTGCAACCTTTAGGGAGGTCTACTAACTCCCACGTATTATTCTGCAGAATGGAGTCAATCTCATTGTTGATAGCTTCCTTCCAGAGTGGTGCATCTGGTCTAGACATAGCCTCTTTGATTGACTTTGGTTCATCTTCACATAAGTGAGGAAATCCGGACCAAAAGTTTTATCAATCCTTGCTCTTTTACTGCGTCTAGGCTCTTCACTCTCTTGAGTAGAAGGCTCTGCAGTGTCATTCCTTTCCTCATGAGTTCGCTTGTTTGAACTCACATCTTCCTTGTTCCTGCAAGGAAAGATATTTTCAAAGAATATGGCATTCCTTGATTCAATTGTAGTGCCTTCTGACATATCGGGTACTTCTGATTTATGAATCAGAAACCGATAAGCACTACTGTTAAGTGCATATCCTATAAAGATACAATCGACCGTCTTGGGGCCAATCTTAACTTGTTTAGGACATGGCACTTCAACCTTCGCCAAACACCCCCACACTTTGAGGTATTTGTACGATGGTTTCCGCTTTTTCCACATCTCATAAGGTGTATGATCCTTAGTTTTATGTGGAATTTTATTCAGAATGTGGTTGACCGACAGAATGGCTTCCCCCCACAAATTTTGTGGTAAACCCGAGCTAATCAACATAGCATTCATCATTTCCTTTAGTGTTCGGTTTTTTCTTTCCGCAACACCATTTGATTGAGGTGAGTATGGTGCTGTTGTTTGATGTATAATGCCTGTTTCAGCACACAACTGTTCAAATGGAGCAACATACTCTCCACCTCTATCACTGCGAATTGCTTTGATTTTTGTGCTCAATTGATTCTCTACTTCATTTTTATATAGTTTGAAAGCTTCTATCGCTTCATCTTTGCTTCGCAGTAAGTATACATATGAGAATCTTGTACAGTCGTCAATAAAGGTAATAAAATACCTTTTTCCGCCTCTAGTTTGCACAAATTTTAAGTCACATACATCCGTGTGAATTAAATCTAGAGGAGATGTGTTCCTTTCAACAGATTTAAATGGTAATTTTGCCATTTTAGCCTCGACACAAATTTCGCATCTTTTGGATGTATCTACATTTATAAAGTTAAGTAAATCTAAATTTACTAAACGCTTTATGGAATTTAAATTAACATGTCCTAATCTACAATGCCATAAAGAGGAACACTCAGCAATATAAACAGAAGTAGATGCGTTTTCATTCATTGAAATTGTGCCTTTACGGCTTACAACCATAGCTGACATTTTGAACAGCCCGTTATCGAGATATCCTCGACCAAGGAACTGTCCAAACTTACTAAGTATGACTTTGTCAGACTCGAATACAATTTTGAATTGATGACTAACTAGTAGCGAGCCTGAAATCAAATTTCTTCGGATGTCTGGGACATGTAGCACATCCTTCAGCTTGAAGTCTTTTCCTGAGGTGAGCTTCAGAATAACTTCACCTGTACCAGCCACTTCAGACGAGGCTTGGTTTCCCATGAACAGTTTTCTCCCTTCTGCAGCAGAATAAGTGGAGAATGCTTCTTGTTCAGAACACACGTGGCAGGTGGCTCCAGTGTCCACATACCATGATTTTGGATTGCCTGTCATATTGACTTCAGATACCATGCATGACAGGTCCATGTCAGTGACCCCAGTTAGGTTCACATTAGGCTTTCCTTTCCCTTTGTCTTCTTTCTTGGGAGCACGACATTCATTAGCCCTATGATTGGGCTTTCCACAGTTGTAGCAGTTCCCAGTAAACTGCTTCTTGGCATTAGGGGCTGCATTCTTCCCCTTTTTCTTGTCATTGGGCCTATTTCTCTTCTTTGATGGACCTCCCTTTTCCATCAGATTTGCTTTGGCCTCAACAGGGGTGAACTTTCCATCCCTCTTTCGATTGTCCTCTTCGATTCTGAGACGAACAACCAATTCTTCAACAGTCATTTCCTTTCTCTTGTGTTTGAGATAGGACTTGAACTCCTTCCACGAGGAGGACAGTTTTTCAATAACAGTAGCTACCAAAAATGATTCTGGTAGAACCATACCTTCTGCAGCAATGTTGTGGAAAACAATCTGCAGTTTTTGGACTTGCTCAACGACGGACTTATTGTCCTCCATCTTGAAGTCGTAGAGAGACGCTACCACGAACTTCTTAGTTCCAGCGTCCTCAGTTTTGTACTTAGTCTCCAGAGCAGTCCACAACTGTCTGGCATTCGGTATTTCACAGAATACCTCGTACAGATCGTTAACTAATCCTCCAAGGATGTAGTTACGGCACAAGTAGTCACCATCAGTCCAAGTGTTATAGGCGACTCTCAGATTGAAGTCAGTTTCATCGTTTGAAACCACTGGACATTCCTCAACCAGGAACTTTGCCACTGACAGTGTGGTGAGATAGAAGTGCATCTTCTTCTGCCACCTCTTAAAGTCAGTACCCGAAATTTTTTCGGGTTTCTCTCCATGTACCATAACGGGCCTTACAGGCACCGGTCCAGTGGAGAGACTCACTGATGACCCCGCAGGGACAACAGGAACAGAACCAACATAAATGGAGGATGAACCACCAGTGTGTGTGGTTGGAGTTTTCGCAGCAGCAGTAGTGTCAACAGGATTATCTCCATTAGGATTTGGAGTATCCTGAGGAACCACGGATTTTCCAGTATCAGTCATGGTAGTGGATATTTAGTGAGATTATATTTCGTCTTGCGATTGTTGGATTTTTACGGTAGTATCTAAAACCAGGACAGAATATCTATGATTATATGAGTGCACTGGAAAAACGAAAGACAGAACAGTAAACCGAGTCAAGGTTACACCTTTGCCCGCAAGACGAAATACGTCCTGGCTAGTGCTCACAGGATGATACGTATTCGTCCCCAAAGGTAAAACGGTTTACGTCTCTGTGATAGCAGCACCGCTAAACACAAAGGAAAGGCGAACTCACGAAGAGTACGAACTGAACACTCTAAATGCTGGAAAACAGAGGAGAGAGAGAGGACTCGAGAATTTAATTTTCGTAAAAAATTCATGTATGCAGGACCTCCTATTTATAGATGCGAAAAAAGATCTCAGTTGGGATTAATTTGCAGATACGTGGAGATATTTCCACGATCTTAGTGGGCAGTTCTGGCTGCACATCATACGGAACCAATTCAGATAATTCTGGACTGCTCTGGAACCTTCCAGAAGACAATCCGACGGCCCGTATGATTTTAGAGGACGATCCGACGGTCTATATCATAGATCGCTTGGATCAATGACGTGGCAATGACACAGTATTAAACTTATCCGGAATTTAAATGTTTAAATTTTGATTCAGATTCACTTTCTGATCCGGATAGATGACGTGGATCATCCAACGATTCAGATTAACTTCGTTCGTCACCTGGGTCGACCCATTTCACATCTTTGGGTCTCTAAAAAGATATAGAGAGTGGGCCAAAGGCCCAAAGACCAATTGCCAAGATCCAAGTCCACGGACTCGGCTCGGCCGGCCGGACGGACGGCGGCGGCGGCGCGCGCGCGTGTGGCTAATGGGAGAGACTCCCTTAGCCTATTTTGAATACCATCATGAAACTCCTATATATATACTATGAAATCCTTCATAGTTTTTCCAATGTGGGATAGTTAAGAGATTCCATCTTTTAACTTATCCCACATGGACCCACATCAACTTGTATTAATATCCATACTTTAGGAATTAATTTCTCACTCACCGTAATTCGGTTTTGAGAACGAAAAATACCGTGACGATCTACTCCGCGAGTAGAGCGCATCGACTATACATAGTCATATGAAAATTACCGTTTTGCCCTCCAATAAATTGGTCCAATTAGAGCATTACAACTCAATTTTCAAAACCAATTACAACAAGTTTGCCATTTAACAACTTATGTCCATTTGTAATGCATTGTTCGCGTTGTGGGAAAGTTATTAGTATACAACAGTAGTCAGTCTAGGCATCTAATGATTGTGATCATTATGTATTCTGGTAAAATGCAAATGAGGAACCATGTGCCGGCAGTATGGCAGAGGCACCATTATAATATGGCAAGATATGCTGCTTAGCATGCTGAAAGTTCAATTGCTTCTTCAAATATCAAATGGTGTATAATTAGGTGCTCTTTGTGTAGAGAATTTGAAAGCAACATAAACAAAGTCAATGCAAAAGAGTTAAATGACTAACCTCGCCAATTCCCATGAAAGCACGCACGACAAGTAAAAATGGAAGCCCTATTTTGGCAGCAATCGGAGTCAAAATTGTTGCGAAAGACCACCAAACTACTCCAAAACCCAGCACTAGCTTCCCACCAATTTTATCAGCCCATATACCTCCAACAATCTATATCAGAGAAAATATGAACAGACACTAATTGGTAAGAGTACAAAATAAAAATATCTTGAAGTGATCCCCTTGAGACTCAAGTCAGCACGCACTTAATTATTTGGGTTAAAAAAAATTGTACACATGTCATGTAAAAAAGCAACGTGACTAACTTGAATATTGCGTTTTAACAATATTCTCTAATAGTCTACATTTGGTCTATTAAAAACATTCAGTTTGTAGGAGAAACATAAACCATACCTGCAGCCTTTTAAACAATTATACAAGCCCAAGTTTCACTAGGTAGAAAATATGAAGCAATTATATTGATTAATGGACCTTGTTTTGACGTCATAAAATATCCCTAGAAGATTTATTGAAAAAACAGGACGTCAACTTGTTTGATATTATGGATCGCATTTATTTAAGAATATCACAGCGTTGAAAGATTTACTTCCAATAACCCAACCATTTGTGCAGAACCAGATATAATCTCAAATCTTTTCAAAGAGGATAGGAAGCTTTCTAAAATTTAAACATCAGAAAAACCTGTGTGAGCAGATAACCCCAGAAAAAAGAAGACTGAATTAGACCAACTGTAGCACTGTTCCAGTTGAATTCCTTTGACATTGGGAGTATCGCTATGCTCATGTTCACCTAAAGACATAAATCATCCAAATATAAGGACAAGTAAGCAATTATTTTTTATCTCAGTAAGCATTCCATAATATTAAATATTGCATGCCAGAGAGCAAGTGATTTCAAATATCAATGTGCACACTTGAGCAGCAAGCATGTCAAAGGCAGCTATTATCTTTATAAACTTGTAATAAATTAAGAACCTTACACGATCCATGTTGCACAACAAAAATGCAGCAAAGCAAAGGAGCACCATCACCCATCGCTTTGGAAACTGCTTCCACCAAGGATTTATTTGCCCAATTCCTTCAGCTAAAACAACTTCACTTGTTCCTTCAGATAATAAGATGGAATCCAAATTGGTTCCTGCTATCTCATGCTCGTCAGATCTGAAGACGGCTCTGGTCCTGGAAACTGCTGAATGCTTTGATGGAGGTTCTTGGCCATCACTAGAACCAAGGTTATAAGACTTCCTTGGTTGAACCCAATTTCCATCAGAGTAGGCCGAAGAAAGGCAGCATTGATAAATCCCTTTTATCCTTCTTTTTGTGTTGATGACTTTAAACTCTTTCCTCACTTGGCGGGTCTTTAAGAGAGGTGGATCTACTTTAAAATGGGGCACTAAATTTGACAGGTGCCCATCTCTGTTTGATTGATCTCTAGCACGAAAAGTTGACTGGTACCCACAACTAGATGAAAAGCTTCCATACAGGAGATATAGTTTTCTATCATTCAATTTACATATAGACTGTAAACTGATAACGTTGAAGAGCTGACCTCTTTGATGATCAGTCGCTGCTTCTCCATGTTGCAATCGTCCTGATAGCACAAGCTAATAAGAGGATGCAACTATCACAGTCTAAGATGATCTTCAACTGACAAACATCCATTAAATGAAACTGTTCAGATGGAGTCTACAGTTATCAATGCCCTGAACGTTCTAGTGAATTTGATAATAATCGTAAACTCTTTCCTGAGGTTATGTGAATTTATGGAGTTAGCTTCTAGCAAACTTATTGCATTATTTTTATGGTTTAAGAAATTAAACTTCCCAACAAAGACTGAAAAGAAGAAAGAGAAATAAATAACTTTTTAGCTTTCTAGATGCTGGACTTGCTATATGAAAACTGAAAGCTAGCCAGGGATTCCATAGGCTCACTTCAGTAGAGATTGTAACATACTAGAACTAAGAAGTAAGATCTCCGGAGCGGGTCATGCTGTGGCTAAGGCTAGATTTTTGCATCTCAATGCCTTTGATCGGATCAGCATTAACCACAATTCCAGCATGCAAGCACATACCAATTGTAGATTAACGAATATGAAACAATACAATGCTGCTCTACTGACTAATATTGCTTGTCCATATACTTTCATGCTCAAGATCAACCTAATCAAACAGAAATGTACTTAATGAAGTTCTTTAAGCATTTAGACGAAAGTAAAGAGCAAAAGACCAGAGAAACCAAAGCTATTATAGTTAATTTTCATCTTTTCTCCTTCATATAAATTATAGCATGCTGTTCTTTTGCTTCAAGAGATAATGCTTCGAAAACGCATTACTAATTGCTAATCAGTCATGTGGTATATGAATTTAACAAATAAATTGCGCATCCATTGTTTCTGAACTGTGGAAGCATCGGCAGAACATCAAATCCAAATCCAAGTCCCAAAAATTAAAATCTCCGATTATTTTCCCCACAATCCGAACTACCACTCAAGTAAACACTGCGCAACAATCTTCAACAACACAATGAACAAAAGCAATGCCAGAAAACCAAAATTACTCAAATAACTCAAATCTAAACTAGCAACCAAAAGAAAACGAATACCAGAACCTGTAAAACAGCCGAAATTCCGGTGCGAAACCACGGTGCCTCCGATCGCCATCCACACCGGATAATTTTGTGCACCTAGATTAATGCTTATATATCCATAGCCGTAGCTCTAGAATAAACAGGAATAATCACAATTTATGAGATTTCTCTCGATGGAATGGATAATGTCTCGGCAGCCACTGTTCTTCGCACAAATATTTCAGCTCAGATATTTTTATTTTCTCTAAGTTTATTCATTGCAATTTTCTGTTTACAAGCGGGAAATTTTAACGAAATGGCGACACGTGGCATCATCTCTCTGATTTTAAAAAAAGTTCGAATATCCCACTGCTTGCAACTGGTAAAATCCTTTTTATTTATTTTTTTCTGAAACAAATTGTCTTTTTCGTTAAAAACAAAAACAAAAAATAAAATTTTAAAATGTGATTTTCATTATTGAAAACTGAAAGCTTAGGGTGGTTTTGAAATTTCTGAGAAGTTGTTTGATTGATATCACCTTCGTTACTTTTTCTATCTATTTTGTGTTTTAATATGTATGTTATGTGGATGGTAAAAGATAATAAGTGAATTGAGTTCTCTCTATAATTAATAAATATGAATTAGTATATGTAAAAGAATAATATGATATCTAAAGAAAATTGTATATAGAGGATATAATTGTAAAAATAATATTATTTTATTATTATTTATGAAAACATGAATTGAACTTGAGACTTGAAAGGGATATTTAACATATAATGAAATATTATATCAATGATATATAATCCCTCTATCCCGCGGGAATTTGCACACTTTCTTTATTTTGATGTCTCACACAAATTTGCACACTACTAAAAAAAGGAAGTATTGATTTACGTGCACACTCACAAGCCTTTACACATATTTACTCATATACCGCTATTTTATATATAAAACTAATTTTTCTTAAAAAATATGTCGTGCAAATTCCGTAGGAGTACATATGTATATATATATGTGTGTGTTGAGTTGGGCCAAAGAGTTGAAGAGTAGTTAATGGTGTACTTGAGTTGGACCAGTTAACAGCTTAATCCAGTTTCCCGGACCACATTAACTGATATATCTGGGCCTAATTGGGCCTAAGGTCTCCTCCCTATCCCATGTTATTCACACTAGCCATATTGGTAAATACACTACCTATAATATGTTCGACATTTATTTTTTAATTTTTACAAATTTTCGGCAAAAATGTTCAAATAAATTTTCATTTTTACACTACGTTCAAAAAAAAATATCGAAAAAATAAAAAAAATTTGAAAAAAATTGCGGAACAAAGGATAGTGTATTTCCCAAAAAGAAAGTGTATTAATTTAACTAGTGTATTTACCAAAAAGGCTAGTGCGAATGACCTGGGCCCTCCTCCCTTGTTACTGGCACAGTGGCACTATCCTCTTTTGAAAATATACTACCCGGATGAATATACTATTGTTCGGTTTGATTTTTTTTTTTTTTACTTTTTTTGATATTTTTTTCTAACATAGTGTAAATATAAAAAAATGTTCATTTTTTTTTTTTCAAAATATGTAAAATTTTGAAAAAATTTGTTAAACATTTTATGGGTAGTGTATCTCTCAAAATGATTTGTGCCAATAACGGCCTATAATATTCTTATGAAGCATTTGCATATTGATTCAAAAAATAACTATATTTACACATTGGTTTACAATATTTACACATAAGTGTAATTTTTTTCTCGTCCAAATTCCATTCAACCATAGTAAATCATCTTGTGATTCATGTTTAGGTTTTTTTTTTTCCTTTTTTTTTATCTAGTTTACAAAACACACAAAATATTTTAAATTTATTTTTAAAAAAATTATTAAAATTTATTCGTTATTTTTTTTGAATTATAAAAAAATTGATTTCAGAATTTTGCAAGATTTTTTAATTTCAAATTTGGTTCATGTAAATATATATTAGAGCAACACAAAATAAACAAGTTTTGTTATTTTGGTATTATTTACATTATACTATTAATGTAGTTTTATTGTGTCAATTCAAAAAAAAATTCCCTTCCTTTTGTGGACAGCACAATAACAGCATAAGTGGTAAGGGTATGGAATGGTGGAACATTATTTTTTCTTAAAAAAAAAAAATCTATGTTACTCAGATGTTTTTTTCTGAATTCTTAGGTGGGTATTTCTTTTAATAAGTGTGATGATGGCATTTTGGGTATTAATTTATTAATATTATAAGATATGAATTTATGAATTTTATGAATTTAAAAGAGTAAGTCTCATGTGCACCAGTTACACGGTGCAACTCAAATTTATTTTTATAAAGTTACACAATTTATTATTAAAAAATTGCATAAATTATTACTGAAAAGTTACACTATGAAAGATACATGTGTAACATTTAAAAAATAAACTTGAATTGCACCGTGTAAATGATGCATACAAGACTAATCACATTTAAAAAAGAAAGCAAGCAAAAAAGTAATGGTACAAATTGAGAACTAAAATTGTTTTGATTTAATTGCACAAGTTATCACTTCCCATTCTTTGATTATTCACAGTTATCTTATCCCTTTGTCCCAAAATCATTTATATATTTTAAAAAATTAAATATTAATTTATGTGCATTTACAATATATATTTATTTATATATTATTAATTTAAATTCTTTTAAAGTATGTATTCAATTTAATTAATGTGCAGAATATGAAATGGGTGAAAGTAATTATCGTTGGTGCAACATGGTGGAGTTGGTTGGTGTTTAGATAATAAATTGAAGAAGGTGAAGACATTTACACATATAAGCCACAAAAGTATTAATAATTTTTTTCCCACCAACAATTATGTCGGGTCGCCAACTTTATCGGCTTGATGTGAATGTACTTCAATTAGATATTTGATGATTTATTTTTCACATAATCTCATATAAAATAAAAGTCACATAAATTTATGAACAAACTACATATTATAAAATTTATATTGTTTATTATAATTATATGTATTCATTGATACTATTATATATATTTAATAATTTTATATTATTAATAATGATATGATATTAATGACTACGTGATATTAGTAATTATATATAATATTAAAAAAATTATATTATAAATAATTTCTGTAAGAGACCTGCTCTTTATTTTTCAATTATTTATTATTCAAGCAAGTCAATAATTACTAGCAAACACATAAATATATAAATCCATATTCATTGTGAGTTTAACTTATATGTCATTTTAAGGTTGAATATTGCCTTAATTAAAAAATTATTTTTTTAATTAATTGATTATACATGTCATTTAACTTGAAAAAATATCATTTTTTAAATTAAGACATAGTTAATTTACGAGAATACATCTGGACATAATATTAGAATTCATGTCACAATTTTTTTTAAATTTTAAAATTGAAAATCTGTATTTGTTTACATCATGCTATAGATTTGTTGAGTAAAAAATTTAGTTATTATATTTTCTTTAAAAAAACTTATACAAATAAGTTGTTAGATATGAACATATATATGACAAAATTAAATCTCTGTTTAAAAATTTATGCAAACCACATAAATAAATATAATATATTGTTTTAATTTACTTTTATAAATTACAATAAATTATTTTAGACAAAATATGAAGTGAAAGTAATTCATGTATGAATTGAACCAGTTTAAAAGAGATGAGTTGTTTCAGTAAAAGAAATATTTATTTTTATTAAAAAATAAAAATTAAAAAGTATGATGAGTATTAGTTATTATATTAAAACATATCAAATAAAAGATATCAGTATTTTCACTTTATTAATTCTCAGAGTGTAAACTATTTTCACTTTATATATGATTTTTATTTAAAGCTTTCCGTTTAACACACGGGATCATAATCTTGTAAAAATAAATGGATCATTTACATATTGATTTAAAAAAATCATTATATTTACAAATTAGTTTAAAAAAATTTGCACGATAGTAAAAAAAAAAATCACAGAAATATATATATTTTTTTTTCAGGGACCAATATTTAATTTTTGTTAATTTATTAAATCATATTGTAGCTTTCCCAAAATACAAGTCAAACATCACCTAGTAGCCAAGTAATTCATCAACATCATTATTATTGCAATGAAAAAGCTATAGTTCAGCACAAACTTGTACAAATAATATTTCACCCCAGCATTTTTAACCGATACCTCAAGAATTACACACTGATCATAACTAAGTATTTCCACAATGACCCACAAACACATCACACTCAATAGAATAGTGTTCATTTCTTGGAGTACATAGATTCTACCTTACCATCATTCCCCCCAAGCAACATATACTTATCCTTCCTAGTGAGCTGAGTACACTCAAACCCCAGAGCTCCGGCCAATATCCTCTGCACATGATTCGCCACCTCAATCGCCGTCTTCCCCCCACCGCTGCACGTCATCTCCTCCGGGAGCCTCTCAAGAAACGTGATCTCGTAAGTCGGCCTCGGGTTCATGAAGTAGAAGTAAGCATCCCAGAACTTAACACCTCGCACAGTCGTCCCATAAAACATGCCTTGCTTCAGATTCATAGCAACAGGCACGATCCGATCACTTAACTCAGCGAACAAAGCGCTGAACCTCAGCAGATAAGGCTCCCTACACGTTGTCCCTTCCGGGCACACCACCAGGTCCCCCTTCTGAAGCAATGCCTTGATCATTGCAGCATCAGCCGCACGATCACGTGTTAAAGCAACGGCTGGGATTGGAGAGAGGAACCTCGAGAGCTTGCTGACGCTGTATGTCACGCATGAGACTTTGCGCCCCAGCGCGATAGCAATGATGATAGGGTCAAGTGCAGTGCGGTGATTGCAGACATAGAGATTGCCAGGGGAGCCAGGGGAGGGTGCAGGGGGTGGATTGCCTTTGATCACCAATTTGATACCCAGCATTCCATATGTGTAACGCACAATGCGCTCTGGTAGGGGAAGATTGAAGTAGACTCGGATCAACGAGAGAATGAATCCAAATGGCAGCCAAACGTAGGTGATGAGCGCGTTGAGTGGAGTCGGAGGCTGGACGAATCGGCCATCGTGGAAGATTAGTCGGGTTTTTAGGCGATCGAGTGGCAAAGGTTTAGCTGATTTGGTAGGGGGCACCATATATCCCTCCTGTTCAACATAAGATCAAATTATAAGACACCTCATCATCAGTAGTATTGATATGGAGCCCAACAATAGGGTCCATATGGAGCTCTACTTCAACACAAATTACTCATACATAAACCACGTGACAAGATGTCCACAAAATTGATTAGTCGCTTTAAAGCCATAAGGATTGGCACATGCCATTGTTCCACCGTTTTGCTTCTTGATGGTTTCTAATGGTAAATGCGGTGGCCCCTGTTAAGAATGAAGTCATAGCTGCTCTCCCCAAATTTATTACTAAACTCTCAACTACTACATTAATTGTATGGATCTCATGAGATGTTGTTTATCTGCTTAAGAACATGACAAGAATTAATGATTTTTTTTTATCGGTCAAATGGTGACTTGAACTCATAATCTCACAACATAGAATCTAACCAGTTTATATATATTGCCCGTTGAACATAGGAAAATACAATCAAAAGGAAATTCAGTCGAAATGATAGTTCAATCTAGCTTTCTGTGCTCTCTAATCAATCAATAATAGTAAGGCTAGTATATGATCCAAATCAATAAATTCTGCTCATAAGATATTGGGAGAAGTTCACTAAACAATGATTGAGAAATAAGCCGCATTGACTTGCAGGATGAAATATTATCATAACCTGACAAAGGATTCTTACGTCATTTAGCTTAGAGCAACGCCGATTTTCATTTGACCTTTATAAAGAAAAATATTAAAAGCACGCAATAAATAAGTATGTATACAATACACATAATTTAATCTGGTTTTATCAATAATTTCTACTGCACAGTGTGATTATATGCTATGCTTTTTGTGATTGAAGTTTTTCTTCTCCTCCAAGATAAACAATATGAATCCCGTGAAATATATCCTTGAGTATATCATGAATGAAGGGCGAAATTAATTAGATATATCGTGAAAACTAAATTGAGAAATTAGAAAGGAGGAAATACTAACCTTACAAATGGACATGAAATCGTGATCAGATTCACGATCTCCAATTCCGATATCCGGCTTCTCATCCCCAAATTCCTTCAATACCCCTAGCTTCTTCCATTTGCCCACCAACACCCCTGGCTTCTTCACGAATCCCGTAGCCCTCTTCGTCTTTGGATTCACCTCAATTTCCGTACCAATCACCTTATCCGCCCCCAAAAAGTCCTTCACAAACGGCTCCACCATTATCGTCGGATTCGCCGTGATAATCACCTTTCTCTTGCACTTCTCGAATACCTCATAACTCTCAGCCCTCACGTTACTTGCGTAGAATCGAGGCAACACCGCGCGTGAAGCAAGCTCGATGTCACGCACTTTGAGCCCCGAATAGGAGATGTAAATCAGCATTTGAATAGCTAGGGCTTCGGAGACGAAGATGTACGCGACGGCGATAAGGGGAAATGCGAGTAGGAGAATAAGGCCGCGGAGGAGGCTTCCGGCTTCTACGGCGACGAGCATGAAGTAAGGGAAGGAGGAGCGTGATATTAGTAAGGTTCCATCGAGGTCCGCCGCTATGGAGTGGCGCTCATCCCCGGAAGTGTCGCATTTCTCGATGGACGGAAACCGCACGGCCCCTGCAGTGGCGGAGGACGTGGATTTCACCATTCTCTCTCTCTCTCTCTAGCCTCTATGGATTCTATACATATATATGTACGTGTGTATAATAATATAATGTATTATGTGTATGCTATGCTCTGCCTGCGTTCTCATGGAGGAGGGAAGGTGTGGGTTTTAAATGAGGAAGTTGGGGTGGGCAAGGGATGGCGCGAAATGACGGAATTGGCCTCAGAGGAATAATACAGTTGGGACTATTGCAATTTGGAGGGTACTTGGTGAAATGACATAAATGACCTACTTTCGGTTGGGAAGTGAGGCGGTGACCGTGGTGAAAATTAATGGCACTTTTGTTGGTTTATATTTTTATGTTTTCTTCTAATTTTTTTTAAAATGATAGTAAGATTGATCATTAATTGCTGTTTTGACTTTGATTTTTTTCAACCAATAGTGAAGAGTTTTGACTTCGGTTTACATTGCATATTTTATGAATTTGGATTTTCTCCAATTACAATATTTAATGTTTTTACTTTTTTTCGTAAGCATATGTAAATGCAAGTATTTGACAACTAGGAAGTAGCAATCAATTTGCCTTTCCTTTTAGAAATTTGAAAAAAATAAAAAATTCCTATATTACAAAGTAATTACATCAAAGAGAAGAAAGTGTGTTTTAATCTATCTTCTTTCATTTTTTATATAACTCCAGTGTAATTTTTATTTTATAAACATTGGGTCTAAGTTCTTCTAGTTGTAAAATTTGAGTCCGTGTAGTCTGTAGACTAATTTCAGAGTTGGAGCTCATGCACTTATTTTAAAAGTGTCTTCATTTATTTTCTCTCTCAGTTTACAAAAGGAATCCACTTTTTTTTTTTTCATTTTAATTTTGTATGCATCAAGATGTGCACTATACAAAATTTTTAAAATATCATTATATTTTATCTTTTAAACTCATATTATACATAAATAAATTAATTTTTTTTACTTTATACTCCTCAAAACTCAACTCATTACACTTTTTTACTATATATGGAGAAAGTGTATACTTTTTCGTTCCAGTAAAATTGGTTCACATAAGTTTACAAATATTATAAACTAGGAAAAGAGGTGCAAAGATTCAAAAATACATTTCTACTTAAAAAATCAGGATCTGAATCAATTTTTTTACTCAAAACTTGGACTCATTAATTAATATTTTTATGTTCACGCCTTGGCGTCCTGCCAAAACACAGAGATTAATGGGCTTTGGAAATTGAAAACTAAACGCAAATATGAGTATAATATAGTTCTAAATTTCGACCTTTTAACATAATGGATTGACTTTGGGCAACAACATCACAGCCCAACTCAACTCTATCCTCAGCATCATTTGGGCTGACCCAATGGGCCCAGCTCAACCGCTTCTTCGGGTCATTTGAGAGCCCATTCGCCCGATCTCAAACATAAACGAAGGGAACAATAATCCGTTTCACGGGATGTAATGTAAGGAGTAAAAGAAAAGAAATTTGAAAGAAAAAAAAAAAAAGTCCAAATTACCATAATCCTGAATTATCCAACATCTTTACACATAACCAAAACATAAATAATTCATGCATCCAATTCGGTAGAAAAATACACAAATGGACGGCTACAATAAACACAACCCTAAGATCAAGAAAATGAAGAAAGAAAATGAAGAAAGAAAATCAGCAGAGCTTCACACTTAAAAGCACCAATCTTCCAGGGGTTAAAAGCTCAACATACATACACATACTTAGTGGCCACTCTTGAACGGAATGGCTCTGATAACCACCTGGTGATAGAGAGCGGCAAGAGCAGCTCCAATGAAAGGTCCAACCCAGAAAACCCACTGCAACAACACCCAAGAAAACACAGAGTTAGTCCAAATATTTCAAATACAAGTTACTACATTTTAAAAATCTATACCAATTTGGACTCACATGGTCATTCCAAGCATGCTCTTTGTTGTAGATGATAGCTGCACCAAGGCTGCGCGCCGGGTTGATGCCGGTTCCGGTGATGGGGATGGTAGCCAAGTGAACAAGGAAGACGGCGAATCCGATGGGAAGTGGAGCCAAAATCTGCAAATGCATAGTATTAAACGAGTTAGCAGATGGAACACAAGTGATAAATGCTAGTAGTATAGTAGCTGAAGACACGTACAGGGACATGAGAGTCTCTGGCGTTTCTCTTGGCATCAGTGGCGGAGAAGACGGTGTAGACGAGGACGAAAGTGCCGATGATCTCAGCACCGAGGCCTGACCCCTTGGTGTAACCATGGTTGACAACATTGGCACCGCCGCCGTTGGCCTGGTAGAAGGAAGGACCAAAGCCCTTCACAACACCAGCGCCGCAGATTGCACCCAGGGTTTGCATCACCATGTAGAAAACTGCCCTCGTGAGGGACAATTTCCTTGCCAAGAACAGGCCAAATGTCACAGCTGGATTTATGTGTCCACCTGAAGAATTACTCACGCAATTAACAAAAGGAGCATTAAAATATTGTACTATTGCAGAGATTTTAGACACAAATTGGACCTGTTAATTATTTATGATTGGATATTTGAAACCCTAAAGTAACAAATCAGTGAGGAAGAAGGACTGAAGGTACAAGATCTAGAATTCAGAGGCTGAAAACAGCAGAAAAACTTGGGGTTTTCAAGGCTGTAAAGAACTGTAGCTGCAGATATTAAATTACATCCCTTATATGCTTGGTTACTTAATTTAATAAGAAGAACAAACTTGAAAGCTGCATTAATTGTAGATCAACGCATGCATTTTCAAAACAGAGTACAAAAAGGAAAGAATTCAAGCTCAATCATCAACAAAAATCAACGAATTAGCTGTAGATCTATAAACACACAAGCAGGCGCTTCGCAAGTTACACATACAGGAGAAAAATACAACAGAGGGTGATTCTTAAAGGACGAAAATAAACAAAATTCAGACTCTAGGGAAAGAACCCCAAAAATTCAGCCAGTGCACTGTAAATACACACACACACACAAACAAGTCACAAAAAACGCACATAACACACACTGAGTGTGTTAATGGAGTATAGAAGAGAATTACCAGAGATTCCAGCCGTGCAGTAAACTAGGGCAAATATCATTCCACCAAAAGCCCAAGCAATTCCCTGAATCCCAACACTTTGACACTTGTTAGGAGACCTAGAGACCCCCATCACAGTCAAAACTGTGATGTAGAGAAACAAAAACGTGGCCATGAACTCGGCAATTCCGGCTCTCCAGAAGGACCATGAGGTAAGCTCGCCGGGCTCAAATAGCGGAGCCGGTGGCGCCTCCTTGTAGTCCTTGCTCTGAGCAGAGGTTCCTATGGGTTGCCTCTCTGAGTACTTGTTAGCTCCGAGCTTCACATCCTCCTCCTTCCCCTCCATACTCTCTTTCTCTCTCTAATTTCTCTCTCTCTCAGCAATGTAGCTTATTCCTTGGTGGATTGTGATGTAAGGTGGTAGTGGCGTACAGAGCGATTATCAGAGATTGATTTATACTGGGCATGAAAGGATAAGTGTACAACTATTCATTCTTTTTCGAGAATTTTCTTATCATGTGAGCCCTTCGGCTTTGTCTATATTTCTATTTGAGGCTCTTATTTTTCTCATTTTTTCAATATGATTCTCTTTCAGTTTCAAAGGAAACTAGGGTAATTGCATTATTTTTTAAAATTGTGTTACCTTCTAATTTGGCGAGTAGTTTACTTATTTTTAGTGGACTATTCAAAAGAAAGGATGGTAGACATCTCACTGTATGCATCTCAGAATGTGCTTTATGGATATTGTGGAAATTGAGGAATTCGATTATATTCCAGAAGGAAAGAAAATCAATGAACGAGCTGATGACTGAATTGAAATCAAGAGTATAGGGTTGGTTGTCTACACATCAAAAAATTAAATCATCCTTCATCTATTCAGACTGGGAGTTAGACCCTAAAGTGTTATTGTAATAGACTTAAGACTTCTTCTTTATTCTAGGTGTTCTCATGTTATGTAATGAATAGTAAGTTACTCTCCCTATACTGTTAGGTACTCCTTTGTACTATTTTGGGTATTTCTTATACCCCAATAATAAAATCTTTTGCCGATCAAAAAAAAAAAAATGTACGTCGACAGTAAAAAATAAAATAAGAAAGATGATGATGACAAAATCTTGTATGAATAAGTGTATTTTTTAACAGTAATAATTATACTTACAGAAAAAATATAAGTGTAAGTAATTACACATTTCATTAAAAATAATAAGTATTATTTAAAAGTATGTGTGAATTACACTGTGTATAAAAATCTAATCATTAAAAATAATTTATATTTCTTCCGTTTCATAATAATTTGGAAAAATCTTTAAAACAAAATTTTAAAAATGTATAACAACAATGTTGATGTATAATTTTATAAATATTTATGTATAAAATAAAAGAATTAATTGAATTGAGTGGATGAATAATCTCCAGACAAATATGTGTATTGTTTGAATAGAGATGGTGATGAATATTTCTTTTGGAGTACATAAGATTTTGTCGACAAATTAAACATATATAAAGGGAGTGCTTATTTACAATGGGAGAAAGTCGAACACTCCATTTTAGCTTTTTTTTTTTGGAAGGTATTTATATACACAACTAGAAATTATTATGTATTTATTTTTAAATTATTCTTTCACAATTATGTATTTCAGAATATTTCTAAATTATTCTAGAGTCACGACACCGTTGAAATGGTAACCAAATAAATGTTTTATCAATATGGTCAAGATAATGGACCTTTGTTGATGTTTAAGTAATTAGTACCTTTTAAATATACGATTACGCATGTGTAGTAGATTTTATTGTAAACTGATAAAATATTTTTTAATATATTTTCTCTTTAATTTATGTTAGTGATAACCAAGTTTTTTATTTTTATTTTTATGATTAGACCATCTAAAGGTTCGACGATTATTAGGTTGTCACCCGATTTGGCATTGAAATGGGAGAATTTTTTTAGAAAGAGTGATTTCGCGTCGCCATCTTCAATCACATATCCAATCGTCACTACATATGGCGAGGGGGATGGAGGCGGCCACCATCTCATACTCCGGTGTTCGCGACAAAAACACATCTCCATCCAACCATATCGCTCAACTACATCGCCAATAAACGCACGACCACCTCACACCTTTGCCACTCCCTACTAATGCCGTCCAAACACCCTTTTTTTATTTAGGACTTTCATCAACTTCACTATCCTGCTACAACAGCATAAACGATATAACTTAATACACAAAAAATTTGATGTGGTCAAAGCCAAAATTTTGTGCAAATCCATCTCGTCATTATTTCATAGGGGATGGGAGCAGATAAATTTAATAAAGAGTTACAATGTTCTTCCCTTAATTATTAAAAAACTTGTCTTTTTCACATGTTAATGAAAAATAATATTTCATAGCTACTAAATATTTAAAAATAACAATTTTTTTTTTCTTGAGCATATCACAACTAGACAACCCCAAAACCTTTATGAACTTAAGCAATACTTATTTACTACTTTTTATAGAATAACTATCAATTTAATTATTATTTGAAAGTTTATGTCCAAATAAAATACATGGACTCCTCTGTATAATTATCCAAATAAAAGGACCTAAGTATAAATTCCCTAAAAAAATATAGAAAAGATGTTTCTGGAGAGGCCTAAAGAAGACAAGCAATGGCTTATAAGCTGCGTTGTCTGCGTCGTTTACCTGCACCTTTTTGTTTTGCTTGTTTTCTTATTAATACTCCATTCGATGCATGAAAATTAAGCTCTGGAACAATTTTTTTAGGGAAATAAAATAGATAGAATATATTAAAATATTTATGAGTACTGTGGGGCATTTATAAATTAAATAATTAATATAGTAATTCAAAAAATTAACTATATTTATAAATAAGTTCATAATATTTGTATAAATGTACATTTCTTTTATGCACATAAACACATTTTTTTCTGCACAGAACTATTGGTAAATATAGAGTCTTTTTTTAATCTATATATAAATCACCGTAATTAATATAATTATAAAATATATAATATATGTATTATTAAATGATAATGGAAGAATCATAATAAAATAACTATTATCATAAAAAGAATACACATATTTTTTTTGACGGACAAATAAATAATTGAATATACTTTTTTATAGAGGAAGAAAGTATTTTTTCGCAATATATTATATTTATAATTTAAAATTATTTTTTTAACTTTTACCGTCTCAATAAATTAGGCGAAATATCAATTTTATCGAGGAGTGAACAGATACTATGAAGTGTGACTTTTTAAAATTATGCAAGTCACACCTGTGATTTTTGTATAATTTTTTTTAAAATGCCTCATCTATTTTCTAATTTATAAATGTATATTTTAATAATAATATGTGTAATTTTTAATAAGAAATTTGATAAAAATTATACAAGTGTAATTTTGTATTTTTTTTAAATACAGTTAAATTATTTTACGTGTGTGGTGCACAAGAAAATTATTCATTAAAAATAAATTATTTTAAAATTTGTTTTTAATATTGTGCACTGATACTAAATACGTGGATAGCGTGCACTTGACGGCTGTTTGGACCGTTAAAGAAACGACCCCGCCTCAAAAGAATCAAATTTTAAGAGACGTTGGAAAGAAAAGGCTAGACGCTAACATCCACCCACACACGTGTCACGTCCAATTTTTAATTCATTCTTATTTGGTGGTGGATACCTTTTGTAAAAAAATAAAATAAAAAAATTCTATACTACTGCCGTCTCATCACTACTTTCACAATTATCTTGAACATGTATATTAAAAAATAATATATAAATATAAAATTAAATAATAAAATAAAAATATACTTTAAATGTGTGAAAATATAGTTAGAACATTCAAATAAGATAAGTGTGATAGTAATTCTGGACCGGAGAAAGTATCCATCATTTATAATCTTGGATCATTTATCATGGACGGAGGAAATTAATATAATATATTTTTAAGATTATTAATTATAATAATGCTTTTCTACCACCAGATATATGGTATTGTTTTTTTCATATAGACCCAAAATTATAATTACTACAAGAGGAGAACCACCTAGAACTGCATCCCGTCGCACCACGGCCGAAATTGCAATTTCTACAAAAGGAAAACTATCGCCACTATATCACAAGATAAATTTATTGATATCATATATTTTTAATAATAATATCAGTAAATACATCTTGTAATATTAGTAAATACTCCCTCCGTCCCACTATAAGTTGCTCATTTTATCATTTTCGTCCGTCCAACTATATATTGTTCATTTGTTTTTTACCTTTTTAGGAAACTACTATTCACTTCTTTATTATTATTTTCAACATTTTTATATTATTTTCATTACTTTTTTATTTTTTTTCCATCACATCAAATGTACTATATCAATATTTTTATATCCTTCTTAATATTAATGCCCAAAAGTTATGAGTCACTTATAAGGGACGGATGGAGTATATTTTATAATATAAGTATATCTTATTTATGCTACGAATAAATTTCATATTTTCCATGTTATTGATTGAACTCATAATATAAGAATTTGTAATAAAATTATGTTTTGTTAGTTATGCAATTAACGCTAATTTTGAATTTATTATTTGAGACGCCTAATATTTCCCAATATAAAAGGCTAAGGTTCCATTTCAAATATAAAGGTATTTATGTGCAAACATGATGATGGACATGCCCAATTCAATTGTCCAATCCCTCGAAAGACAACGTTAGGTGGGCTGGGACCATCTGAGTTGTATAATTATTGTAATTTTATTTACATTATATTTTTGGGAACATTTTTTTTTCTTTGTTAAATCTCTCCCTCCCTCAATCTCACTATTAATTTTCCACACTAAATTTTTTTTATTCTATTTTTAGATATAAAAAAAAATTATATTTATATACTTTATTATTATTTACTACATAATTATTCTCTATGCTCACATATTTTATTCTCTCTTCATCAGTACTATATCTATATTTTATATATTTTTGAATATATGTGTCCAAAAATAAAATTTATACTAGGACAGGAAGTATTTTCGAAATTTGAAATTCTTTCTTAAAACTCTATCTAAATTAAATAGATGATTTATCTATAGCAATATTTTTATGATACTATAAATTTAAAAAGAATTTATTAAATTACCATGGGATAAAAGATATAATTTACAATATTGGCGTGTTATTACTTTATTCTTTCTGTAAAGATATTGTGAGGTATAACGTACTTTCTAAAGATATTCTCTTTATTTATATCGGATCTCACAATATTTCGTAATATCTTTCGATATATTGCATTAAATCACATGAAAATATTTGAGCGTATTTTTCATGGACGGAGCGAGTAAATAATATTTGTTGAATTAAGATGTTACAAGAAATTAATTAATGAGGTATATCACATTTGCATAAATAAATGAAATCTCTGTTTACAACAACTGACTTCCTTTATTTTGACAACTCGGGGGTATAATATTACTCCATCCCTTTTATTCTGTTTGTCATTTGTATTCTTGAATTTTATTTTTAAAATGATTGTTGTTATTTGCTCAATCTCCACATTTTTTTTCATTTTTTTTAAAAAATAAAATGGCAACTCACAGTAGCTAATTGCCCCATATTATGCGTTGTATACTCTTGTAATTGGGACCCAACATCAATCCTGTTGAATAATGTAAATAATTAAAAAGTCTCATAAAGAAATAGAAAATTATCCATCACACCCACTCCACCAACACTTCACTTATTAAATTATTTCAAATACTTTTAGCACATTAATTGTAATCTTCTTCATAATTTCATTTAAGGAAAAAATTATTTTTTTCGTTCTATAGCCAAATTTTTTATTTTATTTTATTAACTTTTAAATTTTAATTTTTAAATATTTTTTTCTTGTGGGCTCACAGGAAACACTCTATACATAATGTATCCCACAACAAATTACCATTTTTATTTTGGTCCTGTTACATTTCTCATTCATATCTAAAAAAAAACTATAGAACGAAAATAAAAAAATATGTAAATTACAGGACGAAAATTAAAACTTGAAAGTTAATAGGATCAAAATTAAAAAAAGGTAAAATTATGGGACGAAAATTAAAATTTTAAAATTAATAGAATTGAAATAAAAAGTGATAAAATTATATGTCGAAAAAATAAAATTTCCTTTATTTAGACCCCTAAACTTAGAATAGTGGTGTGATTTTGTGATTTAAAATTATAATTTTCTCTTGATCTCAAATTTAAATCAGTTCTTGAAACAAATATTGAATAATTTATGACTAAAATTTAAATCAATGATTAGCATATATAACGGTCCAATCGACTAATAGGTGGCCACATGGGTTACTCGAATACAGCAAATAGCCAAATATGTTACGTTTTCTGTTTTTCTTATGTCCAACAAATTTTTTTGCATGTCTTTATTATGTATCTTTTTGCACTTGTGTTAGTTGTAATTTGTATGACAACGGTTGTATCTTATCATATATTCCTGAAAAAAAGTTCTCATAATTTTTGGATATTAAAAATTTACGAGTATAATAAAATAATAAATAGTATGATAGAGACAAAAACATTTTTAATATGCATTTATCTTGTATGCATTAGGTGCACCGTGTAACTCAAATTTATTTTTTAAAAGTAACACAAAATATTACTGAAAAGTTATACTACCTCCATCTCAGGAAAGTTTGCGGTACTTTTCTGGGCACAGTTTTTAAGAAAAAGTGTAATGAGTAGAATGTGTATGGTGGAGATTGTGAGGTGAAGATTTTAAATGTGGAGATTTAAAGGAATATTTTCATTTTGGGAATATGCAAACTTTTGTGGGACAAACTAAAAAGGAAAGTATGCAAACTTTTGTGGGACAGAGGTAGTACATGTTATTATTGAAAATTGTATCTTTAATGGTGTAACTTTTCAGTAATAATTTGTGTAATTTTTTAGTAATAAATGGTGTAACTTCTTCAAATTACACTTGAATTACACGATGCACCTGGTGCACAAGAGACTTGAATGATATCTTATATAATAAAAGAAGGAGTTTGTGAAACTTGGCCAGTTTCCTCCCGGTGGCCCCCTCTCTTTTTTTAAAAAATTTAATTGAATACATATATAATTAATAATTATCCACCGCCATAGCATACGCCCATGTTACCACCATAGCATACGCCCATGTCACCACCATAGGATACGCTTATTGAAGAAAAAAATCTGTAGAAACCATTGCGCCACTGCTTGGAGGATCGCATCTCTGAACCTCAGTCACACTCAATGGAAAACTCACAGTTCTCGTCGGAAATTGCAAATAAAAATGGTATCTATTATTTCATTAAATATAATATGTAATGTATATGAGAACTGTGAGTTTTTATTTAAAATAATAATATGAGTTTTATTTGTATACGTCACTGCTTGAACTATTCATTTAAAAAAAAAAAATTAATAGGACAAATAGTGATTTGAATAAATGACCTATTAACCATAGTAGATAATGGAACTCTAAACTTAAACTATATTACTTCATCAGAGCTATTATTATAGGACCAGGACATTTCCACCCCCATTTTTTAAGTATTTCATCCCTCTTTTATGATTCATTATAAAAATATATTTTAAAAGACATAATTATCTTTTAAATATATTTCACAATTACAGAAGATCAGTTCACCCCCTCCCCCTTTCAAAATCTAGAACTTCATTGGTTCTCACTCCACATTCTTGAACCGTATATATTAAACGAAAAGGTTAAAAAAAAATTATTTTGTCAATATGATTTTGATATAAGATAATAATAGTTTTTCATATACACATTGATGGTTTTTTCGTACGTTTTTCGAACTTTCTTTAAAATAAATTCGAACATATTTGTTATACACTGGTTGGTGGAACAAATACAAAATGTTCGAAAAAAAATTCCGAATATTTGTACTTTGTTCGGAAAAAATTTCCAAACATTTTTTTTCGCATTTTTCAGTCGATTTTGTCCTGCGAAAGTTTCCGAACGGTTTTTAATTGATTTCCAATTCCAATATTGTAATAGTAACAATAAAAATTCATTCAAACCCTACAAAATTATTCAAACCCTTTCATATATAAAACTAATTTAAACCTTAAAACTAATAAACTCTTAAATTTATCCATCAAAGAATACTATGGTGGTGGTGGGCGTCCGTTGAAAATTATGACGGTGGTGGTGTCGGAGGTCAGCGATGGGCGTCGTCGGAAGAAGGTGTTGCACACTTTTTTTTTTTTTGAATGGGTAAATTTTCAAAATAATGAAAGGGATTATATGGGGAAAATTAAGGATGGTGAACTGAAGAATGAGGTGAAGTATGCAATTAGGGGAGGGGGAAAATATTCGCATCCATTATTATATTATTATTATTATTTGCACATTTGGGTGTGTGTAAACGCAATAAGGCCCATATTTGCACAAGGCCCAACTTATTATATTACTTGATAGCCCTTAAGGTATCAATTATCAAAGGTCCACTTTCAAGTGTTATGGTTCCTGAATCCTGAACTAAATTTAGAAATTGGGCCTGACAACTTAAATCTAGAACTTGGGCCTGACAACCTAGGCGACAGTTTTTTAAAAAGAAATTTCTCACTTTTAAATACAGTAAAAAAAAATTTAATTTTTAATTATCATATAAAACTCATGAATAGTAAAACTAGAGTATTCTCTCATACTTCCAACAAAAAATTAGAATTTGTAATTAATTTTAGGTATCTAGAGAATTTCTTGTAACTATTAGATAAAAGCAAAATTTATATGAAAATTATTGATGATAAATATTTTGAAATATTAATTATTTGATTATAAGTATCAAGATTCCCATCAAAAATATTACAATTAGAATCAATGGTATTATATTTTAATTGTTGTTAATTTTTTATCCAAATATTATAATAATCTTGACGAATTATTCAATACTCTTGATAAATATTTAAAACTTTAAGGGCTCATTTGGTTCGTAAGATAAAAGTATATATCCGTCGAAAATCTAAATTAATTTTATTGTAAGGTAAAACTTACTCTTAGATTAAAAAAGACCTTCACCATACACTTGACAGCAATATAAATAAGATAAATGGTATTTATAAGAAATTCACAAAATTGTACAACCATTCACTTTCTTAATTTTTTAATAAATATTTTTGTACACCGATTACACTATTCATCTCACGTTTATTTTTAAATGATGTCTATTATTTCATTAAATATATTAATTTTTATTAATTAATTTTATTAAATTAACTATTATGTCGGTTTATTGAATAAAGTTACTCATTAAAAAAAATGATTAGTTAGTATATAATTCAAGAGCACCAATCAACAACTGCCCTAAGTCTTTCGTATTGAAAAAAAAAAATGCACTTCAACCAAAAGTGATGTCAAGTTGTCAACTCCAATGGACTATGGAGAGACCATTAAAATTTGACTGAAAATAATAAATAAGTAAACCAATTGAAAATATTGAAAAAATTATATGATAATACATGAGTCATGAGACAACTCTATAAAATTACTCCCTCTCCGTCTCATTATATATTGTTCATTTATTATTTTTTTTAAAAATTATTATTTACTTTTTTATTATTATTTTCAATACATTTTTCACTATTCACATTATATTTTTTCACTTTTCCCCATCATATCGCTTGCACTATATTAATATTTTTATACATTTTTAATACTTATGCCCAAAAGGTATGAACAACTTATAAGAAGACGGAGGGAGTATATGTTTTTTTTAACTCCATAAAATTATATGTTCTTTGAAAAATATATTTTGTCAAGAATATATGTTATACAAATTTAATATAAGTAGACTTTAAAGATAATTTCTAAAATACATGACTGGTGGAGATTATTTTGACCAACAATTAATTGCTTGTCTAATTAGAGTGTTGTACGAGTAGTGCTAGCTCGATTTTGAGTCGATCGACTCGACTCGTTTAACTTAAATTAAGTTTGAGTTCAAGCTCGAATATCTTAAAAAAATATATTTAATTGATATTATTATCAATAATTCTATAATTTATCAACTTTGCACACTTCAACAAGAATAAAACAATTACAAATTTATCAATATGAGTGATTTGAGAATTAGAGTTATATTATAATTTTATACCATAAATTATAAAAAATTTATAGAATAACCTATATTTTTCGAACCTATCGAGCCGAGTCGAGCTCGTTAAAGGAACGAGTATTTATTGAGCTCGTGCTTCTCTCATTTAACACATTGAGTGAGACCGCATCGACCCTTAATGAGTCGAACAGAGCCCAGCTCACGAGCGTCACGTTTAATTTAACAACTCTATGCTTAATTAAATAAAATTTGTTAATTTAATTAAAATAGTCAAGCTAGTGCATTTCCTAATACCAATTTTCATTTGACTTTTAAAATATTAAACTATTATGATTCATTTCTTCAATGGATAAGATAAATAATTCGAGATAGATTAGACAAGATTATAATTTATAGATTATTATTTGTGCGTTAAATAGTATTAATGAATTAATGTATTAAAATAATTAATAATGTAAGATAATTTCATTTTGAATGTTTTGAGTTGTAAGATTAATAATAATAAAAATTTACAATTAACAATTTTTCCTTTTATATCATAAATAAAAATAAGGTGAATTATTGTTCTTTTTTCCAATATAAGGGGAATATTTTAGTAAATATAAACACAGTGGATTATTATCATATATTTTCCTTAAAATAATATTATCTACCATTTATAAAATAATTAAATTTAAATTTTGAACTTTTTATTAATTTTAAGACTTTATCCATCAAGCCAAACATCAAATTAAATTAAATTAAATTAAATTAGATAAGATAATTTAATTTAAATTAATCAGAAAACTGTATAATGGATAAATGTTTGGATAAAGAATTGAAACATTTTTTGAGATTATATCCTAAATTATGAAATATCTCATGCGAGTTTTTGTAAAAATTAATAAAATAAAATAATGACATCAGATTGAGTCTTGTGACGTAACCCTCACCTACATTTCACCTTAAACACACATCTAATCACGCAGACAACACAGAGCGATAGATATATCAAACAGTTGTATGTATCAAACCATCCATAGATTTCTTATACTGAGGACGCAATTATAAGAAAATAAGATCTTCACAGGAATATTATCCCCATTTTTATCCATAACTCTCTCTCTTTCACTGTCATAATTTATCCATTTTCTGCCTTGGAGGACGACCGCCATTTCTATAATTCAAAGCTCCGTTAGCACAACTGTTGTTTTTATTTATTTTGTTTTCAGGTGCGGAATATTTCCTCTTTATGATTACGCGAACCACCAGGCAAGTTTGCTTCTTGCTGTGTACCAGCGTTTTGTATTAATTTCTTTGGTTTTTTTTTGTTTTTCGAAATTCTATTAGTTGTTTTAGGTTACGCAATTGGGCGTGTTATGGCTAGGCTGTATTTTTATCTTCAATTGGAAATGAAATGATGGGTTAGGGATAGAAATTGAATGGGGTTTGAGCTGAGATGGGAATTAGGGCTTTTCTGAATCAGCATTTTGTGATTGTTGGTTGCTTAGAATGTTTAATTGTGTCCCTTTATTTGGTCAAATTTGGAATTTATTGCTGGGATATTTGTAGGTGCCGCCTATTGACAGTAGGAACTCTCTTCCCCCCTCCTTATAGATTCTGGCTTTATTTCCTAGCCGGGGGACTTCAATTTATTATCAATGTGCTGTTTAGTAAAGGTCTTGTTTTTACTGAGGAATTCATGGTGCATGAGTTTTTTGTTGTTTTTTTATGAGTGATTGGAGGCAGATATAACGAGACACGTGTAGAAATTGAATCGATTTGAACTGGGGGATAGTATCTGCACTTATACCCTGTATATTCTCATTTTTGTCGCCTTGTTAGTGCCGGTACAAAATGCTATAGGTTACAGTTAGACTACTGGCTCCCAGCTCTGAATTTGCTGGTTGGAGTTACTGGTTGAGCCAATCTTGGTATGATGTCCTGTTTCCAAACAGAGCAGATTGCTGAAGGATTGCATTTCACTATGTAATCGGAAAGAGAATTCATTTATCAACTGGCATGAAAGATGTCTTTCCACCTAAAATCATCATAACATCCATCCAACCTTTCCAATTTCCTTCCAATTGATTTTTCAGCTTGTTTACACTAGGTGCTGGAGTTGGATGGGTTGCAGACTTGAAAGGTATAGGCATGAAAGTTTGGTTATAGATGTTTTGCAGGCTCAGTTTGAATTGTTTTCTATCTTTCTGAGAGCATCTTGTATTGTTGATTTGGGGTTTAGAGGGTCCGTCTGGGTTTAGGTGATGAACTGTTAGAGTTTGGATTTGTGGGATATTGTTTCCTCTGTAGTCACCTGTGAATTGTGATACTGGTTGCAAAGAACCATAAGTCCTATGTCTGATGGAGTATGGTTGTGGGACTTGGTATTCATGAAGAATGGGAGATAATTAGCATCAGTTTTGGGGGAAAAAGAATAGTTTTCAAGTCACTATCCAGAACTGGTCGATTTGAGAAAATATTTTAATGTGTGTACTGTTATGCCAATGCAGTAGCTTCGAGTCTACATTATGGGAGATCGATGACCTCCAATTGCCATCTGGCTTAGGAGTTCGAGTTAAGACACTAATTTGAGTTTCCTATGGCGTATTGCAATATTTGAAACTAGGCTTCCAAAATTAATCCATGCATGATAGTGAGAATTCCTTAGAATTGAATGATAACCAGAATAACTCTTTTGCTTATGTTCTTTCCTGCAGGTTAACTAGTTAAGTTTATTCCTTGACTTCCATTGATACAACTTTGAGTACAATGACAGAAGCTGATAGTGAAATCATAAAACCCGAGGTATGGTTTACTTGAAGTTCTTATCTCTTGTTTGTGTAGTACTGTACACATGCTTCCTTTGTTATATCATTAAACAAGAGAGAGAGAGAGAGAGAGAGAGAGAGAGACTTTGTGTAGTACTGTACACATGCTTCCTTTGTTATACTTCTGTTCTGTACATCACTAAAGGTGACACTGTGCGTGTTCACTATCATAAGATACTGACATCTTTTGGTTTTTTAAATTACTTCTGATTTGTATTAGTTTCATCCTGTGAATTGTAGATGCTAAAGGCTTATATCTGGGTTCAAACTTCTGATGGCTCAATACAGCAAGTAGAACAAGAGGTTGCCATGTATTGTCCATTCATATGCCAAGAAATACACTCAGGCATGGGGGCTTCCAAGAATTACCCAATCTCTCTTCCATCAAGGGTCAATCCTTCTATGTTGAGCCTGATTCTTGACTACTGCAGATTTCATCAAGTACCAGGCCGCTCTAACAAGGTTAACATGTAGTGCTGAACTCCACATTGAGTGACCTTATTGATTTTGGTGAAGAAGAGACTTTTAGCTGAAATGAGATTATCATTCTTAGACTTTTGTTATTCTTCAATGCAGGAGAGGAAGTCCTTCGATGAGAAATTTGTTCGAATGGATACTAAAAGGCTTTGTGAACTGACATCTGCTGCTGATAGCCTGCATCTGAAGCCACTGGTTGATCTCACTAGTCGAGCTCTTGCACGGGTGATTGAAGGGAAGACTCCTGAAGAGATTCGTGAGATATTTCATCTTCCTGATGATCTTACAGAGGTGTTCTGTCATTGCCAGCAGTGTACATGCTTAATGTCCTTTTTGTCTTGGGGAGAGTCCTATTATTCTATCCTCGTTTTTATATATTCTTATCGCATTGATACAGGAAGAGAAGTTGGAACCTATCAAGAACACCATGGATGATCCTAGGATTCGGCTTTTGAATAGATTATATGCCAGAAAGAGGAAAGAACTGAAAGAAAGAGAGAGGTTGAAGGTGATTACACCATTACTTTTTATAGTGTGATGCACTCCACCAGTTATGCTTTTAGTGTCTGTAACCCTGAAATGTTCATCTTCGATAAACTGCTTGAAAGCAGTTTATTCAGTATGTGCTACATAAGACTGACACAGTGGCTTCCCTTATGACTGAGATAGTGGCTTTCATGTTTTCTTTAGAATGCTGAGGTTGAAGAGGAACGTGGGGATGAGCGTTCAGTCGATGACTTGTTATCATTTATTAATGGAAACAATGAAGGTATTAAATTTTCATTCACTTTTGATATATATTTAATCTAATCTCTTGTGCATTTTGAGTAAAAGTTCATACAAGAAAGATTCTTCGTAGAATATTTCAGAAAAAGATGCTTGCTGTATATTCAATTGCCAGTGAAAGGTTATCTGTGGCAATTAGTCTAAACTTAATAAAATTCTTTTTCTAGCGGGATTGCGTTTTGCTTTTTTGCCTAAATTCAAGATAGTGTTTCTATTGGTGAACTGATAATTTAGCAGTATATTATGATTAGTTATGATAATTGTGCCACAAATAATCTATCTGGTTTCCAGAAAGCTCGAGTTTTTCCGAACTACTATCGGATCAAAGGATTTCCATCATAATTTATAAGTCATTATAGATTACGCTGTAATTAAATTTCCATTTAAAAATTGACCTGATAGACTGTCGTTAATTTTGACAAGTGCCTGCATATTCATCTCATTCGCCACTTCGGTGCATCTATTTTTTGTGAAAAATAAAGTTCATTTTGACTTCAAATCTAGTAAAATATGAACTGAACTAAGATGCTATACAACTAGTGTGTCTGTCATATGTTGCAGTACTCAATGTAATAGAAGTGGACATCAGCGCTCCATATTCTTTCCATCTCTAATTCTTTATATCAATTGAAAGGCAGACCTGTACTATGTGTTGTTTTTCAGATTCTAAAGGAGCTAGAAATTCTAAAAATAAAAAGAAGAACCGGAAGAGGAAAGACCATCACAAGAATGCTCCTTCAAACTGCACTGGTACTTCACACAGTACCTCTTCTTCAGGCAATGCTTTAGACGTGAACAAGAAAGTGAGCATCTTTTTATTTTGTGCATTCATTACTTCTTGGCTTTAACTTGTTGTGGTCAGAGATGTGGCTACTACTTAAAGATTGCCTTGTACCCTATCTCCTCCTACCATACAGGATCACATGGATTTTAGCCACATTCATCTATCATGTCTTGATCGGCATTCCTCCTATGCTGCAGGAATCGAATCAACGTCATTCTCTTTCCAGCAGTTCTTCCATAGATAACAAGCTCCTGATTGGTGTTTGTGATGCTACTCAGTTGCTGGGCATTGAAGATGACAGATTACCAGCTGAAGATGAGTATGATGATTGTGATTTAGATCCTGCACTAAAAGAAAAAATTGATAGGTGAGTTGGATGCCTTAGAGCTTTATACTCTTATCCCAGTGATTTCTGCCAAAAAGTTCTCAGAAAGACTTAAAATTTATTGCTTTACTTATTTATAATCTTTCCTGTTCAATTACTTAATTCACTTCTTCCAATGCCACTATTATCTGCATGGTGTTGCTAAGTTGTTCAGTTGCATGCCATACTTTTGTTGAATGAATATTTATAAACTGGTATGTCAAAGCAAATTGCATGTTTTGATTGTTTACCTGTTTAATGGATTCAGAAAGTAACCCACAGGGAGAACACCTTATGTAAGCTGACCCTGACTTAAAATATAGGTAGAATTTCAATTATATTTGATCAGTGCATAGATGAGTTGGAAGTGGTGCGATAAGTAGAAGCGGGGAAGATACTATGAAATTCTTAAGAGGGATCTATGTTATGTGTATGGCCTGATGAGGGTCCTGATAGATCTTTGGGCGACCAAAAATGAACTGATAGATGTGAATCTGATGACGCCAATGTATATGGACCAGGATTGATGTTTGTGGTAGGGTATAAATGGAGCATAATAAGCCCTTTGCAATTGATTTAAAATTCCAAGAGAACTGGTTAGTGGTTATAAGAGGTGTTCACCTTTTGAAATTTTCTCTTTTTGAGAGAAGAGGGTAACACTTAGCAGTCATATAACATCCGCTGCATCTCTACCTATATGCAAGAGTTGCTTTTTGTCTTTCACAAAAGTCTGTTAGCCAGGTGTTTAGTTCCTTGTGCTTCTCTCTTTAAAACACTTATAATTGGATTTGCGATGATGTTCCTCCAATGATTGCAATTATTATTCTTCTACTATGCGATCGGGGAAATACATGTTATGCTTTTGCTCCCACTTGGGTTGGTGGTCTCTTAATTCAGCCTATTAGCATTATCTTGTTCATGGGTATATTTTACTAGTTTCTGTTTTTTTGTTTTTGGAAGTGTATAAAGGGAGCTTAAATCTTATTGCATTTGGATTGAAGTTGAGAATGTATTTAAATCCATAGTAGCAAGCTAATCACTGGTTGTTTGGATTGATACAGTATTTTAAATCCATCACTTCGTTTGAACAAAAAAATTGTGCTTTGAGTGGATTTAAAAGTGCGTTATGGTTTCATTTAAATTCTCTTTAAATCCATCAGTCCAAACACAATTCTTTCTTGTTATATCATTTGGCATGTGCACTGCTGCCAAGAAAGTCATAAAGGTGCATAACAGCAAGAAAAACAAATTAGTACCTTACTTGTTTTGTGGAGTATGATTGTTTGTGTGATATTAATTTTTGTCCTGGGAATTGATCAGGGAAGTGGAGGACTTTGCCAGAAGGTTAAGTTCCGATTGGCGGCAAGAAATTTTTTCTCATGGTCAAGAGAGAAGACCATTTCCATTGACCGTCAATGGAAATGGTTCCTTGCGGAGATTTACCAGTACGTTCCAGTTCACACACTTTTGTTGTTTTATCCATTTCAAGCAATCTTCAATGACAAAATGCTGTACTGTTTCACGTGAATTTTTTTTCTCTGCTGATTGCCTATTCGTGGTAATTATGTCATACACTTGGGGTATGTTTGTTTTGGGACTACCACGGATGGACGTAGAACTTTGCGATCACGTCTCTACACGAGTTTGGGATGTAACATCCGGATTTCACATCCCAAACTCAATCCACACCTAAAAATACCTATTAAACCTATTATTACTCTTTCCAACACAACACTCATAAAATATCTATTATACCTATTATTATACCTATAAAATCAATCATTATCACACTTTGATTTGACATAAAGTAACATCCTACCCTACTAAAATTCCAAAACAAACACACACTTTTACTATTCATCAAGATTTTCACATCTCAGGATTTCAAAGTCATGACTTCCCACGACCCCCTTAATCCTAAAACAAACGTACCCTTGGTGTTTTTGAATCTCATTTCATTTTTTCAATTGTTAGAATTGCCATTTGTTGCCATGGTATCTACTGATAATAATAATGTATACAGCTATTATATATTGCATGTGTCTGCTCTTAAAATGCCTTCTCTTTAAGATGTTTCAGACCATATTTATTGCATCTGCATATTCTCCTATATTAATTTCATGTCACATGTTCAATCTTGTTTTGGTATGAAGAGATTTAACAAATCTGTCTTCACATGTAGAAACTCAAGTCAGTAATAATTTGAATTAAACTCGTCTTATTTTTGTCCCGTTTCCCAGGCTCAAATCAGCACCAGAAATGATTCTCAGATCACACCCGTTACCTTCAAAATGGAGAACCGGCCAAATTATTTTGCGTGGTGTGCAAGCTCCGACTTTGAACTTACATCGCAGTGGGTTGATGAATAAGTTCATCAACAATTTTTGACATTGTTAGAGATTCAGTTTTAACGCTCGGGATGACCTCGTGCACCTTTTACAGGAAACAATAACGGAAGGAATGCTTCAAAGATGCCAATACCAGCCAATTTTGCCTATCCTTTTCTGTTCTATTTTGTTTTTCCTTTTGTCCATGAGACTAATTTTAGTGGGATCTCATGTAGCGTGACTATTGCTTGTTACATTCCCCTTGTAAAAGAACATGTATGAACAGTTTGGATTAGAGATTGTTTTAAGCCAAACGAGTTGGAAGTTTTGTAAATATCAGGGAGTTTTTTGGAATTCAATCTTTGGAAGGAGGATAATGCTTTGGATTCTTGGGTTTATTTGATGCTACACCGAGCCGATTTCATCGTGACATCCACCATTTATTTTACGTACATCCACATGGATTGATAGGTACTCCCCCCGTCCATGTGAGGTCCGTTCATTCCATCCATGTGAGAATATTATAGGATATTGTGAAAATCCGTTTATGAATTTAAAAATTGTATGTGATTGCATGTCAATTGAACAGCTAATTTTCTTATGATTGTATGGACATATAATCATCATTCCGTGATCTTGCTGGCACGACTACAGCATTGAATCTGGAAATCGAAGTCAATAATTTCAAGTTGCTCTTTCTCAAGTTGGAACATAGATTAGGTTAACTGCAACGCTGAGATATCAGTTGTTCTCCTATTATGTATCTACAGCATACAACATACAACATATTCTTTGAGGAAACTGTAGTCTAGTCGATACAATGGTACATGATCGCGTGCATTAGACTCGACTCATTATTGTTCATCCTGCTGGAGCTGAACATGGGGACAAGGCCTATCAGGCTCCCCCTGTGTCCACAAATGCTTCAGCTCACCCCTCTTCTTCCCTAACGAGATCAACGTGCCTGAAATACAAATACACGAGTAATTATGGCATGTACTGTAATAATGTCGGAGAAAGATTGATTTTACGTACCCAGCGTGAAGGGGACAATGTAGAGCAAAGCTGGTTGTCCATGTCCATCCATCATGTTCAGAGCCACATATGTTATCAGAAGACCTGGTTTTCAGTGTAAAAATTTCAGTACATGGAAATCCCATAACGTTATCCAATTAAAAGTTATTTTGTGAGATGTCGAACATCATGACACGTGAAGGGAACATGAAAATCTCAGATTAGATCTGTCCGTTTCATTTTTTAACTCCCTCCATCTCGGGATTACTTGCATACTTGCCTTATTGGGACGTCCCAACATTACTTGCATCTAAAAAAGGAACATGTTTGTGTGCCACTAATTTACTCAAAAAGTGTTATTTCTTATTTGTGTGCAATGGAGGGCGCATATATATATATATATGTGTGTGTGTGTTGGGGGGGGGGACAATACTGTAAGCCAGCATCAAACATAAACGAGTCGTACCTAAACCATAAGCGATCATTGCCCAGAGAAAATATCCGGTTTTTAGGCTTCTCTTCGATAGCCAATCATACCTGTAAGAGTACAAGAAATTTACCAGCAGCTCCCAACAATGATCAAGTGTTAAATTGTCTTGAAGCAGTATCAAAATGAACTCAGAAAGAGATTCAGACCTTAAGGAAAAGGCAACGAGTAGTCCTGGCAAGATAATATCACCAAACCCGATGATGCTGTATCCACCCCAAGGATCAAACATTCGAGGGATTTTTAGAAGCATCGGAATGCCATCTTCTCCGCTTCCATCCCCCCGAGCTACCTGCAAGATGATGGAGTTATGGAAGTGTTACACTTGTCTACAGTCCACACTCATATTATTTGTTCACACAAGGGATACAAATAATTACTTACCACTATCATCACGCTCTTATGAAACCACCACTTGGAGACAAAGACCCAGAAAATATCATACAAGAATGCACAACTGAGTAGAACTGTTCCCACCTGATCGGGGTTGAAAAAATTACGACCACATCAAATCAATAATCCAATAAAACTAAGCTATAATGTATAGAAGTGTTGACAAGTGTTAAATAAATTTGATGCTCGAACTTAGCATCAAATTTATTGTTTTTTCTCCAGAAGCAAATGCAACATTATATTTAAATATCTCTCATCTTTCTAAGAAGGGTCTTGTTTCCTTAAGAGGAAGTCATTAAGGTCAATTTCATGGCATGCAACCACGCAGAGTGTTCGCTGTCAAGTTCATGGCTATATATTCAAGTAGGAAACAAGCATGGCTATATATGACATGCTTATTTATTAAAGATACGAAGATCAACAAGCAGTTAGCAAGCATGGTATGAGTCTCCACCACCTTCAGATTTGGAACTCGTATTATCTGGAGAACAGTTATTATCAATGCAATGCCCTGTTACACAGAAAAGAAGAAGTAAGGCTTCATTGCATCTATCAGGAATCAATTTCAATTATGGGAACACGTTATATTATTGGATTTGAAGTAATCAATATCCAAGTAAGCATAATATTAGCAGAAGATTTCCTTACTGATAGCAACTTTAATTCATGTTTTAGAAATTGGAAAATTAACTAGTTAAGTTGTCTTCAATGTCCAAAATTTGAAACATCATACAAATATAGTTATTAATTTACTAGAAAAACCAAGGAAATCCATGTAAATAGTGGATTACTTTTAGGTATGCAAAAAAGCAGGATCAGAGTACTTATAAAATCCTAACTATCCGCTAACATTGCTAAAAGAAATAACCAAGGAGCTCTCTCACATGTCCCATGCGATGAAGATTTTTTCGAAAATTGGGAACTTCCTCAAAGGCAGATAGCAATTATGCCTTGACTAGCTAGTACTAATTTGCATGTCTTTAAAGCATATTCTAAACTTTCTCAAGTTTCGACTTTTTAAGTTTCAAAATAGGATCAACAGTATTGACAGTAGAACGATGTTGGTTCTGAGGGTAGTTCTTGTGTTGGTCATCGTGAAGGCATAAATGAGGATTTTTTTAATTCTTACGAGTATATCTTGACCAATCCAAGCAAATGAGTCACGGCGGCGCACTGCCCATACAACAGCGAATGCTATGCAGAATGGGGAAACAGCAAGCGTCAGATATGATACAGCTCCCACAAAAGGTACTTTAATATATGACTCTGCAGCGCGTTCGAAGCATCTGAAACTATATCAAATACTATAAGTTAATAATTTGAGAAAATAATATAATCATTATATTATTGAACAAACAATGTATGGACCGAGGGTCCGAGACAGAAGCAAAGACACCTAGGAAAACAAGATCTTTACATTGATTACGACTATTAAGGATTCAGACGTTGTTGTGACAAGTAAATGTGCTACTCTCCCAAACAACGTATCATGGTGAAAATGGCACGTGGTACTCTAAAGAGCTTAATACGAATGACAAATAAATGTTCTAAGACATTAGCAATTAATATAATGAACTAAGAAAGTAACTACTATCTTACCAGGCCACCGGCAGACCTCATATTTTTATATTGTTTTACTCAATGTTTGAAGATTGATTTCCAAAATTAGACTTGTTGCACCAGCAACCTCAATAACAGTTGAAGTGAAAAAAATGCCCAAGGAGCTGGCAATGTTTTAGAAAATATATGGAGTTTACAGATATGGCAATGTTTTATTCTTATTTTTCTTCTGTTTTAATTTTTTTATGGGATAAGATCTCTCTTCTCTCTCTACACAAATGCATATATCAACCTTTTCTTCAAAGATGGAAAATACAGAAAAATCCAAGATGTCATGTTTCAGACAGTAGAATACATACCAAGATAATAGAGCCACAAGACAAGTTTGTAAACCCTGTAGTGCAAGGCAAGGAACAATTGAGTTAAAATCTTGGTCCTTAAAATTAGATGTGACATATACTAAGTGTTCTCACACATAATGTAAGTAACACCCACAAATTAACAAGGTAGAATTTCAAGCAATCAAGAACGATGAAGTTCAGGCCTTTGTTAAACAATCACAATCCAATACAGAGCCAAAAACAATCCCCCTCCACCCCCTCCCCCCCCCAAAGAGTGAGTGAGGTTATCTTGGTAAAAACAGTAGTGATGCTTATCGTACCTCTACTCCACCGATGCAAAAGACAACAACAAGAATCTCAATAAACAACGATGACATCAACTTGTAGAGCATAATCAAGAAGCAGGAGGCGATCACAACAAATAAAATTGCTGAAGTAGTATTGATGTCCACAGAACCGCTGGACCCATAACCGTCATTGCTGAGAAATTCATCAGAACCATCCTGCTAGATTAAAATTATAATTATATGAACATGAGGATAACTGATTAGATTGAAAGCAGAGCACTGGAAAATGAGTATGTTACCTTTAAGAGCTTGTCTTGCTCAATGGCTGCTTCTCTGGCACTCCATGCAGACCAATAAGATGCGCACAAAATGGTACCAACAGCCATTAGCCACAAGAACACTTCAGCCACATCAACCTCGGGTCGCTGTGGAGAGTACATCTGAATGGAAACTAAAAATAATGACAAAACATCATCTCATGGGACAAAAAAACTGCACGAACAATGTAGAGGTATAGCATAGCACATAAAAACTACACGGGAAGAAGTATTGAGGGAAAAAATGTCAATCTGAACTTCTAATGTTTTGAACCTTATATGGAAATGCTTACCAGAACTATTCTTCATATTTAGTTTTAAGCTTTCACCGGCATCTTGTGGGAGCATGACAACAGGTATGCCAACATGTACATCAGTTTCGTTTGCTTCGCAAACCATCTTGAAGAGCTCTGGAAAATAAGCCCCAATAATGGATACAGAGTATACAATAAGAAATTGCTTTTACAAAAAACATCACATAAATAAGAGAAGAAATTTACATATTAATTTGTGATTAATGTTCTGAAAAGAAGCCTTTGCAGCAGCAATAGTCAAAAGAGCGAAATAAGAATCATGCTGAGAGAACAGACCTTTCTCATTGTTTATGATGAGCATGGCTGAAGCACCAGCAGCTTCAGCAACATTTCCTTTGGTGACGAAACTACATTTGCCACGATGCACCAAGATAACCTCACCTGTCAGCTAAAGTAGCAGAAAAGCAAAACATATGAACAACAATATGAATAATAAATCTTCCCTCCAAAAAATTTTATGTAAAGAATTTTCAAAATTTTCCTGTAAATATTGTCAAACTTATAGTTAAAGGGACAGAATCCTAATAGCAATGTAAGACGAAACCTTGTTCTTAGGTGTACTGCAACAATCAGGAGGGTCTGCAAGAGCTACTCTAGTCTGGTTTGCACGTTTCTCTTTCGATTCCAAGGTAAGCCCAAATCGCGCACCAACGCCCACAAATTCTGCTATTTCTGCATGATCTACCCAAACTGGTACTTTAACCTATTGAACAGAAAAATAAATAAACTAAACACATCGGTAACTGAAATCCCGGATTAGATCACATGTTACACATAGATGGAGCTCGGAATTAAGGGGAATCAATATTAGAATTAAGATCAAATCCCAAAGAAGAGAGATGTCAGGCCCTCGTGGAAATGAACTAGTTGAAATAGACAATGTTCCTTTCTGAATTCATTTTCAAATCCAGCACAATTTTACTTCATTTCCATTTCTTTACTAATTCATAATCCAGATTAAGTATGATACCATTAATAAATCCTCCAAAAATCTCGGGCAATTCACATGCTCGGATGGCAAGTAGAGTTAGTAGACCCCAAGTTAAAATCAAGAACAGCAAAATCAACCATGAAAATCACACAGTTATTAGGCTATTAGCTTCCCTCCAGTTGTAATTTAAAACTTAATAAATCACACCCAAAAGTAGCAAATATGGCAAGATTACGACTTTCAAATGTCCTCCAAATAACATACAAAAAGAAGAAGAAAATAAATAAACAAGAGTATAAATACGACCACATAGCAAAACCCTCCCCCAAATCCAACCTTGGAAAATACGAAAAACATCAGAATTATAAAAAATAACCGTTGATTGTCAGCGCTAAAATCAAGAATCGGTCAATCATCAAGAAAGAGTCAGAAAACAGAAAAACCCAAACATCAATCTTGGAGTACGAAAAGTAACATAGACAATGAAAAGAGGGACAGAAGGTAAATTATTGAACATTAATAATTGGGAAGGGGAGGTAGGATTCTTTACGAGCACAAAATTGTTGTCACAACCAGGTCTCTTCGGAGCAACATCATCTTGGTGAACTATATCACCGGCAAACACATCAGAGCAGCATAACAACACAGCAACTGCACAGAAAGAACAGTAGAGAACTATGTTCCTCAACTCCATCAACACAGAGAATCAAGAAATCCCCTTTCTTGAAGATCAAAGAAAAGGGCGAGTCATGGGTTTTGTTTCTTGAATCCTATTTGTTGTGTTAAACTGTATTTTAAGATGTGAACTGCGACAAAAAAGCAGAGGAATTGTGATATGTACAGTGTGTACGAAGGATGTAAGAAAGTGGACGAGATTTTTTTTTTTTTTTTTTTGGGTTTTTTTGGCAGTTTTTTTTTGGGGGGGGGGGGGATTTTATTTGAAATAGTACTAATTAATGCAAACTTTAATTATTGGCTTAATTGGAAAAATAAACATTATATTTTTACAAATTATAATTTAATTTAATTTATATTTTTAGATTTTGACAAAATAAATTATCACTTTTTATTTTTAAAATTCAAACTATGAGCAATTTATCTCTTGTCCAAAAGATAATGTAAGACAAATAAATTCACAATCATCATCTCAATAATCATTCACATTATTAAATATTTAAAAAAATTAATTAATATTATAAATTTAAAAATAAATCAAAATACATATAATTTTAAAAAGAATTTCATTTTTTTAAAATTCTAAAATTATAAAGCATTTCAAAAATAAATTCAATTTTAAAACAATAATAAATTAGAGTTATATTTGTTTACACACATATTTTGCTATATTTAAATAAATAAGTAGATTATATATACAATAATAATATAAAAATCAAAATATTCATATAAAAATTAAATAAAGTATTTATAATAAAATAAAATAAAACACTCAAATTACAATAAAAATATTTAAATTCATTTACACTGATCGTATATTTTAAAATTGTACTTTTTAAAATAAAAAAGCACACATATATAACCTTAATTTTTAAATACATTTTTATTTTTAAAAATTGTACTTATGCCTTACACCAAATATCTTCACTTTTTTTTCTTGAAAAAAAAAAAAGGACTATTTCGGGACAGAAAGAGTAATAGTTATATAATTTAGAATCATAAATTTTGTGTGAGATTTTATAAGTTTAAAAATATAGACAATTTTAATATTTTAAAAAATATTAAAATTTTTGTGTATGTATATATTTATATAAATTTAGTATCAATTCCCCACACTTAATCTTTGTGTATCCTCAAAGTAAAATGATACTGAAATCAAATAATCAAATCTCACACTAAAGAGTTCATGATTATAGCAATCTCAAGAACTATCCAATGATCATGATTCACATTTGATCTATAAATTAGTGTTTCACCAACATTCAATAATTTCATTAAAGTCAAATGCGTAGAGATTTAATACTCTCACAATGGATATCACTCACTCACACTCATGTGCATAAAAAAGTATGAAGAAAAATGTTAAAAAAAATGAAACTCATGCAAAAATCAAAAGGTCATTTAGTGAGGCTTGTAATGGTAGGATAAATGAAGAGTATATGACTTTTAGTCAATATTAAATATGAACTTAAATACATATTAAATTTAGAAATATCGATAATATCCCTTTTTTTTTAAACATACTTCATTACTCCACATTATAAGTTTCATCATCAAGGGTAGATGAATACCCAAATCATGAATTTTGTGTGAACTTTTATAAATTTAAGAAATACTCTCTCCGTCCATGATATTTAGTTTATCCTAATTGTGCACGGTTATTAAGAAAAAATTGATGTTGATGTGTAAAAGTGAGTGTATTAGTATAAAAAAGTGTTAATTATTAATAAAGTATTTGATGTGATGTGTAAAAGTGAGTATATGTGTATAAAAAAATAAAAATAATGATTAAAAATTTTCCATTTTGGATATGTAGACTATTTATTGTGGACGGCTATTTAAGACAACGTGGACTAATTTTCATGGACGGAGGGAGTAGTATATACCAATTTTATATTTTAAAAAACATTAAAACTTTGTATATATATATATATATATATTATATTGATTGAGTCCAAGAATATGGTTGGTCCGTTTGCGACAATTTAGTGCATGGGCCGCAAATGCTCATGAGCTAGATGCTGACCCCTTCAATTTGGAGGCGGCGTTACTTGATTTTGATTTTATTCGCAATCTCCGAATCCCGTCCTTGTAATCGCAGCGCAGCCATGGGTACAGAATTTCCATCGGAAGCAATAGTTCCTGTAGAAAAAGTGGGCATCATTTTCAGTTCTAGGGGGGTTGGGCTTCGGATTTGTGAAATCGAAGTGTACCTGGTGGATGTGGATTCATCATATGCCTGCGCTGGTGGTATCGTCAAGTCCTACCCCCCTATTAATCCCGCCCTCCATTTTCAGATTCCGATACCCGAAAATTCTTTTCGATCTGCAGTTTACGTTCTCAACTCTACCCTTTATATGTTTTCTGGAAGCTATTTTTGGTGTTCGGAGACGAAGCCAAAATTAGCATTTAAATCCTCACTCTGCCTCTTGGATTTGCCCATGGAGGCGAAATCTGAGATCCATACTATGACTGAGATCGCTAATATGCATCACGCTAAGGATTCCGTCAGAGCCCTCCCGGTCCCCGATGGTAGATCTATTGTAGTTTACTCCTCGAAATTCGTTTTCAGAGAGTCGGGATCTGCTTTTGAGCTGTTTGATAGTCGCGATAACTCTTTCGAAATCCTCCCTCCTTTACCCAAATTTCATGATTTCCCTGCTTGCAATTGCTGCTTTTGCGCACCTCGTAATGACAAAACTATCCATGTGGTGCGGGGCTGTAGTTTCAATGGCGAATCTCAATTCCTTCTCCAGATGGAATTCGCAGCATTCGCCTTGGATCTTCACGCCACTCCCAGGGCGTGGACCCCGATCTACCCCGGCGGCGTGATGCCGGAGTATAACATATTTAATTATGGCCCAAGGTTTTAAGGGTCGGTACGTTTTGATTCCTGGATGGGAGGTCGATCACGTCATCTTCACAGACGACGAAGTTGATTATAAGGTTTCATTGTTTGTACATGATGTTGGAGGATTCTTGGGACAAGATTCCAGAAGCGAACCCTGTTGTGTGCATCAGTTTCCACTATCATCGTTGCCTCTTCCTTCTGAGGGCTACCACAGGATACCAGGAATGCTTGGACTTGACATTGTTGCCATGAAACAAAAAGAAGAAGGATCAGTTCGCAATACGTGTATTGTGCAACGAGATACTTCAGATGAAGACTTTATTGCTCACTTTCAGATTGATTTTTGTCGCACTGATTTTGCCACTCTTCAAAGTAGCCGCACTGCGGGTCTCTGCCTAGAAATTGACCTCTCAGATGGGCCACCACTTACTTCACCCTTTAGAGTGTGAGTAGACTGCTTGCTATGTTATGTGATGATGTGAACCTTTTAGTACTACTCTTAATTATGATGGCTTGAATTTGAATAAGCAAGCATGACAAATATGAGTTTAAATTTGCTGCTGACAAGAATAGCTTACAATGCGATCAGTTGTATTGAAAACATTGATTGATGATTTTGTTGAGCAACCTGTTTCTTCCATTCATCAAATGCATTGAAATCAAGAGAATCAGAACCCATTTCTGAAGAGGATGATGAATTTTCATTGAAAGACATGTATACAATTTGGAGAATGAACAACAATGGTAGAAATTGTATACGAGAGAAAATAATGGAGTAAAGTAAAGATGAGGAATTTAGAGTAAAACAATAATGTATATATAGGATATAAGTGTATGTGATGTGGTACAAGAATATATATATATATATATATATAGGATACAATAAATCAATAATAGACAAGTGCATGTGATGTAGTACAATAATGTACGTATGAATAGACTAAAGCAAAGTAGACAATTCATATGATATATTTTTAATAAAGTGAATAGACAATTGCCTGTGATGTGGCACAATAATGTGCATACGAATAAACTAAAGCAAAGTAGACAATCTCATGTGATATGTTATATAATAAAGCGAATAAACAGGTGCATGTGATATCTATTTAAATAAAAGAGACACGACAATTGCATGTGATATCTGATATTGTTGTTGTAGGAACATTATTCATTCTCCCTCAATATTTGTCATGTTCTATCATGTATTCATTTTCTTCTATTAATTGCTACACTTTTGATTCGTCTACAATAAACTGAGATACAGTAGAATGATTATAATGAATTTCAGTACTATCTTATAATCTGTTTCATGTTCCAATTTTCTAGCTTTCTCATAGAAAGCCTTTGGAGTTATCCTACACTACTATTATTGTGCACCTATGCCCCTTTACTTGTTCATGATACCTTTATCTAGTTTGAAACTTATTTCAACTATAAATATTGGATTAGTCTTGTATGCACCAATTACACGGTGCAACTCAAGTTCATTTTAAAAAAGTTAAACAGTTTATAACTGAAAAGTTAAACAGTTTATTACTGAAAAGTTAAACTATGAAAAATACATTTTTCAATAATAAATTATTTAACTTTTCAGTTATAAACTGTTTAACTTTTTAAAAATGAACTAGAGTTGCACCGTGTAATTAGTGCACAAGAGACTTACTCATAAATTTTTATGATGGAAGTGTGAAGCTAGCCCAGATTTTGCATCAGAAAACCAAAAAGTATTTTTTCATTGATCGAAATTGGATTTCCTTGGACTTAATTGATCAAAATTGGTGTTTTTTTTACTGCTTACTGTGTCTGCTGTTGTATTATTTTCAGTTTTTTCTAATGTAAACTAGAACTATGCTCTGTGTAGGTTCAAACATTGAATTATAGAATGGTTCATCTTCTTATATTAATAGAAGAATTAATATTCCATCCGTCCCATAGAAATTTGCATACTTTCTTTATTCGGACGTCCCACACAAATTTGCACCATATTAAAAAAGGAAACATTAATTTATGTGCACACTCACAAGCTATACGCATATTTACCCATATGTCACTACTTTATATATAAAACATATTTTTCTTAAAAAAATTATCGTTCCGTAGGGAGCAAGGGGTATAATTTTCTTGTAACCAATAGCGTATATTAGGTGTTAAACCAATAGCGTATATTAGGTGTTAATATAGTGATCTTGTAATTTATTTGTCCTAATTAACTTACTATATTACAGTCCATTGGTAAATACTAATTAGCAAATAAATAAGTAAATAATTTTTTTTTTTAGTATTGCATTAAGCACCATGTGCCAGGCACTTCCATTCGTAATTCTTGTATTAGTTTCAATTGTTAATATCCTTCTGCCAATTAATACCCTACTGTCCTGCATGTGTAGAATATAATTTTTTAGGCTATAAATTCAAAGGCCAGTAGTCCAGTTACCTCAATACTTTTTTGTCCAAATGAAATACACATAAAAAAAAAAAAAAACTTAAATGGACCTCTTCTTCCATCTACTGTTTCTCAGTATAAACACTCTGCAAAATCAATACATAAAACACCCCCAATCAACGATAAATTGAAGTAAGTGGAACTGAGAATAGAGCAAGAGAAAAAAATAGAATTTCACGAATCTTGAAACAAAAATTAATAGTAGGAGAGATGAAGACTCGACTTGTTTCGGAAAAAAATTTTGCTAGAGACATATACAGTAGAAGAGACTCAAATCAACAGATGACAACATATTGTGAGTACACTTCTTAGAATGCTAGAGTGGAGCTAAAAGTTAGCTAGGGCAGCATGCTCATGGATGCAACTATGAAAAAATTAAGTAAAATTAATTAATATAAATTAAAATACATATATTTTAAAAAATTCTAAAATTTATAATGCATTTCAAAAATAAATAAAATATTAATAAATTAAAGTTATATTTGTTTACACACATATTTTGTTGTATTTAAATAAATAAGTAGATTATATATACATTAATAATATAAAAAAATAAAATATTTGTATGAAAAATTAAATAAAGTATTTTTTTTAAAATTGAAGTAAAACGCTCAAATTACAATAAAAATATTTAAATTCATTTACCGTAATTGTAAATTTTAAAATTATACTTTTTAAAATAAAAAAGTACACATATATAACCTTGACTTTTAACTATATTTTTATTTTCTGAAATACTACTCTACCCTTCACAAAATAGTCTTTACATTTTTTTAAAAAAAATCTTGTTTGCAAAATAAAAAAAAAATATATGAGGACTATTACGGAATAGAAAAAGTAATAGTTATAGAATTTAGAATCATGAACTTTGTGTTAGCTTTTATAAGTTTAAGAAATACATACAAACTTTATATTTTAAAAAATATTAAAACTATTGTGCATATATATATATATTTATATAAATTTAGAATCAATTCTCTCATACTTAATCTTTATTTGTCCTCTAGTAAAATCATACTGAAACCAAATAATCAAATCTCATGCACCAAAGAGTTCATGATTAACTTTCAAAAAACTATCGAATGATCATGACTCTCATTCGACTAGAAAATATAGTGTTTCACCAACATTCAACAATTTCATTAAATTCAACTGCGTAAAAATTTGATACTCCCAAAATGAATATCACACATTCACACAAGTGTATAAAAAAGTATGAACAACATTCATGCCAGTTTGTAATATATCATCACTACTATATATTTGTTCAATAATCAAATCTTAACCGCTAATGACAGAACTATCTTATAATCTGTTTGATGTGTTCCAACTTTATAGCTTACTCATAGAAAAGCTTTGGAGTTATCCTACACTACTATTATTGTGCACTTATACCCCTTTACTTGTTAATGATACCTTCATCTAGTTTGAAACTCATTTCAATTACAAATATTTACGATGGACTTGAAGCTAGAGCAGATTTTGCATCAAAAAAACCAATAGTTATTTTTCATTGTTCGGAAATGGATTTCCTTGGACTTGAATTGATCAAAGTTGGTGTTTTTTTTTTTTTTTTTGACTGATTATTTCATTTGCACAATAAAAATAATTTATTTAAATATTTGTTTTAAATCATGCATAAACAAATTTATGTTACTTGGTCTTTCTTTTTTTCCTAATGAACATCCCTTGAACCAATATATTCTTTTGCTCAACTAAAACTTCCATCAAGAATAGCAGCATATGCTAGCAATAGCATGTGAGGTATAATTAATAAATCAAGAATCAAATTCCTAAAACTCGATCAACGAAAATCAAATGAAAATTAAATAACATTTTTTGGCTGATGTTTAAATTGTCATAGACTGTTGCACATCGATCAACTGTTGTGCTCGGTGGATCCTCAAGAGTTCCACACAATCATTATAGTCATGACCATAAACTCAACCAAAATCAGCATAAAAAATGCGAAGGAATCCATGTCCTCGGATGCCACAGCGTAAACCTGGTGCAGAAATAAACTTTAGAAATATTTCTGCAGCACATTGACTTAGCACTTGATCATCATCCTCCTATCAATTAAGTTGAACCACATTATTAGATGAGTCTACACTCATAGACCTTTGGATCCTCTGGTGTAGACATAAGCATTCTATTATAATCAAAGAAAGATAGAGATGGAAAAGGGTAGAGAGGAGAAAATATATGTAAGAAAACATATATTTTAAGCATATATGTAAGAGAGGAGAGAGAAGTGAAAAAGTAAAGAAAGATAGAGATGGAAAAGGGTAGAGAGGAGA
>JAPKLY010000022.1:1075981-1104501 GCA_026898435.1 Prunella vulgaris | reverse complement strand
AAGGCGAAGACAAACTTTATAGAAGCTGAACATGATTTTAAGGTTGTTGCAGCCACTCTTGTATTGCAGAACGGAGAGCACGGTTAGGTACCACGTCTCTATGTGGAAGCTTGAGGTTGGTCATGGGTGAAGTATCGTGCCCACTTTCGAGCCATCCCTTGATAGCTTCTGACTCATATGTATACCCGTCAGCTGCAACCACTGGATCATGCATGATTTCCTGCACTTGGTGGTTATTTAAGTTATTACACAAAAACCAAAAGAAATGCAAAATGGGACATAATGAGGAGAGGAGGGGGTTTCCGATTCTTCCATAATGTTATGGAACTGTTTCTTTCCTATGGTTTTGATATAAATATTTTATCACTAAACTAGTGAAATATAGTGGGTTGATATGGTATTGTCTACAAACCTGGAAGATGGGGCAAATGAAATACCCTGGAATCTGGTAGTGCTCTTCAGAACCAAAGCGGAGAGACGAAACCCCACATGAAATTTTCATAGGTTCAAGTACCCTCCAAACCTCAGAAGCAAGATCAGGACGAGCCTTACGGTTCATGTCAGAGCAATTGAGAGCAAGATGAGCCAACTGTTTTGCTTGCACGTACGGCCAGTCCCCGGCTGTTGGATCCAGTAGATCTTTCAAATTTCCTTTATCTAATGCATATTGGACTTCCTTGGTTATCCCTATTGCAGGTCTTCCTGTTAACAGCCTCAATAATATGATTCCAAAGGAGTAGACATCAGACTTTGAATTAAGCTCTCCTGTTATGAGGAACTCAGGGTCCATGTATATGGGGGTTCCTTTTGGGTTAGTCCTACGACAGGGCGACGTGTTATTTTCCGATAATTCATCTTGAGCAATCTCACGACAAATCCCAAAATCACTAAGCTTGCTCACAAAGTTGGCATCGAGCAGTACATTATCGGGCTTTAGATCACCGTGGATGATTCCCTGAGGGACGCAAGAATGCAAAAAGATGAGAGCAGAGCATAGCTCTGCAGCAATGCGGATTCGAGTTTTCCATGATAGGGGCGGTGTATTGTTTTTGCAATTTAGACGATCTTCTAGGCTTCCATTGGGAAGGTACTCATATACGAGTGCCCAGATTTCTGGGCAAGCTCCTATCAGCGTAATGATGTTTTGATGCCTCAACCTACTCAAGATATTTACCTGAAACAAGAGTATGAGATTAGTTAAATTGTAATGATTTTCATAAGCAAAATAATAAGGGTCTCAAAAGAATCTTGTTTCTATCTTAATGCAGGTATTTCTCTTTAAAGATTAAAAATGGCCGGCTGATTAGAGATTCCTTGTTAACAATGACACTAGTAAGTAATCCTAGCTAAAGCTAGAAACAGAATGGAAATTTTTGTATATCAATACAAGTAGAGAACACAATCATGATGATCCATATAAAAAATTATACAATTCGCAAGTCAAAGAAACTGGTGACTTTATACTAGAATAAAAAGGTAAAAGTATCAAGCTTCATTTTGACCATCACAAGATGAAAGGGAAAATAGAATATTGGATATGGATTCTCCATGATATCAAGAATTTGAAAATTAAAAGTTAGATTAGACGGCATACACAGGTAATCATATGATTGCTCTGGAAATTTACCTCCTGCTGGTATTCCAAAGGTCCTTGCGAGCTATTTGGATTCAGCATTTTAATAGCTACTTGGGTGTGCTGAAGGTTTCCTTTATAAATACTTCCATAACCCCCTTCACCAATCTTCAAGGATTGGCTGAAGTTCATGGTTGCATCTTCAATTTCCATGAAAGAGAACTCAGAATAGAACTGAGATACAGATGAACTTGAAGCCTGCTCGGCTTGTGTTTTTCTCAAATCTTCAGCTACCATTATTGCATTATCACGCTCGACCTGTAATTCATCCCTTTCCTTCTTGTACTTTTGCAGAAGTTCAACAGCAGAAAACATTTTCTTTTTCAACTCCTCTACCATCTTATCAGACTCTTGAACTTTACTCTCTAGGGAGAGCATCTGTTCTTGGGCAACCCTGAGCTCTTCCATGACTTCATGTAATAGACGTTTCATCTTCTTAGCATCTTCCTTACCTCTCGCCAGTGCTTCTTCAATTTCTCTTTTACGCCTTTGCTCCTCGACGTACATTGTCTCGGATGCTTTTGCCTGAAATAGTGAAATGTGAAATACTATATGATTACTAACCTGAAAGGGCATGAAGGTGGAGCTTAAAAGGATAAGAAGTGTTGAGACTTTACTTGGCGAATAGCATCAATGACTTCTTTTTCAGCTTTCCTCTGCCTGACTGATTCCTCATACGCTTCTTCCCGGGAACTTTCTGCTTCTGCCACAAATTGCTCAAGCCTATCATACAGGTCAATGCTCATATTGCCTTCCTGCTCAAGTTCATCAATTAGTCGCACATCATCCAAATATTTTACGAAGAGTATTTATAGAATTAACATATTTCAGCACTAGAACCCTGATATATACATTTTTACTCCTTTTGATAATTTTCAGGATTATACAAGTTTCAGGAAGACTAAACTACAGATTCGGTCTTGTTATTTAGCATAGCTGCATAGCCTGCTGCTATATAAGGAAAACTAACTTCTATAAACAGTAGTGTACTTACTAAAACATTGGATGATGCAGAGGAAGGACGAGGCTCCTTGTTGTTCGGTGGAAAAATAGGTGATTCGGACTCAATTTCATTCCCTTCAGTGCTTGGAAGGGGGATTGGAGCTGAATCCTCAATTATTTCATTAGATGAACATGTTGAAAAACGTGAACCTACTGAAGGACTTCTCCTATATAGGCTGTCACAATCAGAGTTCCCATCTGGATTCAAACTGCTCCAAGGAGATGCCAACCCAGAGCTATTACATAGAACTAAGTGTTGCATCTCATGATTCTCAGACCTGGCCCTATGAAAATTTGGTGCCGAATGTTGAAACTTTTGACCCTTTTCCCCTGCTACAATTGAGAGTGATCCCAAGGACTGCACAACTTCAGCACCTGGACTTGCTTGCAATGGTATGAAGCCTGCCTCTGTGTTACCTCTGCCTGATTTACTTTCCCTAAATAGATTTGACCCACATAACTAGCAATCAGAACAGTACGGAACAAGGTGTAATGATGCCAAATGCAGTAAAAAAGAAAATCATAAAATCAATATGGTTATCAGCCAAATGGTGGGGCTTATAAGAATTTTAGTTCAAACACGGAGAGGCTGGTAACTTTTACATCTATAGAAAAACAACCAGAAACACCACTTCAGAAAAGTACTCAACAAGTGCATACCTTGTATGTACAAGATGTCCCTTGCATATGAACCAAATGTGACAGAAACTAGGTGCTACTGTGCAAACGTGGATTGCTTTCTTAGACTTAGGCTCCTTCATTTTTCTGCAATTTATAAGTAAAAGAGTTAACACCAAATCACCAATATAGTAAACTCAGTTGAAGAGATCTACCAAGACTATGAGTTATAGCCATCACGCAGAACTAAGGGGTTTGTGTTGCTTAGAAGAAGTATTTTGGTTGTAGTGGCAAAAGTATTTAGCCGTATACCTTGAATAAGATTTATTAGCTGCTGCTCCCATGACAAGCCACTTGATACCATGCTCAGATATGAGGTGCACTATACCCTTCTCAATAGAGTCCATTTCTATCCATAGTTTCTCCGCCTGAACCTATGGAACAAAAATAAATCCAGAAAACTTGAGCAAAAGCATGTACACTAAATGTATTCGGATAAATGCTATTGGAGATTAAGTTCCGGTGAGCCTACATGATGAAGTATGACAACATGTTCATAAACAATAGGTTTTTCATGAGATGTAGCAAAAACTAGAGAAAAATGGTTTATCAAAAATTAAAAACGGTAGGCATGTGCTAAGACCATTCGGCAACTTTTTTTTTTATTGGTAAATGTTAGTTGTTAATTCGGCAACTGTCTTTTAAGTTATAAATAAGATTAAATGTACATCTTTCAGAATCTGTAAGAAAACAAGGAGTGGGATCGGGTTGAGACATAAATTTTACCCTAAGACCATTGACATCCGTCTTTAAGTTATAAATAAGATTAAATGTACATCTTTCAGAATCTGTAAGAAAATAAGGAGTGGTGTGGGGTTGAGAGAGAGAAATTTTACCCCTGCTCGCTTGCAAGTGCAAATATACTTGTCGAGAATCTTATGCATCTCTTGCCTCTCATTTTCATGATATGCTTTAACTTGATTGTCATCCATCAGGCTAACTGAAACTTTGGTACCCACTGCAAACCAAGAAGCAAAGAATGAGCTTGTAATTAACATTTTTATAAAGCGTATGATATGATACTGAAGTAGATACACATCTTATGTTTTAGGAAACAAATAAAACTAGAAATTTTCTGGAGTAAATGAGCTAAATATCTCCTATCTGCTGTCTCTCACTCTTTTTAACATAAGGTTGCATTTGGATTGAGGGATTTCAGAGGTAAGGATATGAAACACCCGAAGTACATATCAATCCAAACTACCATAATAGATTTCTACAACGGATTTCAACTATCCCCAAAACCCTCAATCCAAACAAAGTAAGGGTCTGGTTTTTCTCTTAATTGATTTCTCTGAGGGCAACGCTGGTCATCAAAGAAAATAAAAGGTGTGCAAAGCACTTATGACCTTTCCTGAGTGCAAATCAAAGAGTAAACAGAAATGAAACGCGACAATGCAATTATAGTGACAATGTGAGAGGCAGCAAAAGGATATCACTCAAGCAGATTATGATTATGGTCCTATGATCGTATCACAGCAGAAAAACTGGGCATAAAAGGGAGAAAAAAAAATTCAAATTAAAAGAAAAAGTAGTGCTATAATTACAACAGAAATAGGCGAACAAATGATCAGCACAAGCAAAAATTATATGATCATCCCCAGATGTCAGATACTACTTAGAATTAAGCCGACGTGATGTTTCATCAATTATCAAAAATACACAAAACAGATGAAAATTGAAACCCCAAAACATTATGATCTTCCCTATAAAAGATAATCCAAACTCACACACACACACTAGAAAAATATCAAAAAATCCCATCACTCAACGAAGAAACAAACTACAGAATATTAAAAGAAAAAAATGGAAATCAGTTCTACAGCTTAATACTGACTGAAGGGTATTTTCCGAGCAGGTTCATGGACATGAAGCACACAAATCTTCATCCCTCTGGAATTACTCAAAGCCCACATTAACAAGCTCTCACTCTCTTTCACATCTTTTCCCAGAGCCACAAACATCATATCCTCCTCAGCAGCACGAGACGGCGTCGTTCCGGCCTCCAATTCATCCACAATTTCCAGCTCACTCCTCATCCCAACTCCCCTCCTCAAACTCAAACTCCTCAATTCAATCCCTGGACGCCTTATTCCGTTAACGGGGTGCCGGATTTCCACCATGGCCATCGCATGATCTTTCTGCACCAAAATTATCTTCGAACCATCAACGGAAAATGCAAAAACGAAGCCTGGTGGATGTGAAAATGCGTTAACCGGCAACAATCATCGAGACAAACTATATATTTCTAGTTTATAGAAGATATTGAGCGAGAAGAAATCGACTGGAGGGTAGATAATTGTTGGGAAGATTGAGAAATAGTTGGGGAGAAAATAATAAGCAGTTTATATACGTCGTTGATTTTGATTGGGAGAGGGTCAATACATTTATGGTTGCTTCTTGATGTGCCACTGCAGCTTATTTAAAGACCAAGAAGCTTCAAATGGACTGATTTATAGAAAATTTACAGCAGGTAGGTAACAGTAGGAAAATTATTCTATTCTGAAGTTGGAAAAATAAAAAATATTTTCAAATTATATTTATTGGTGTTATATAATGTACATGTATTTTTAGAATTTATGTCACTCGGTAGATATTTATTCTGCAAGTTCAGTGAATGATGATAAAAATTTGGAGAATATCATTTCAACTAATACCTTGCTGTGCTCGATTCCAACCGTGAAGTTGAAGTATCCCGAAAATGGAAAGCAGCAAAGACTTTAGCAATGTACGAGCTGAGAATAGCGGGTAGGATCTTGGCTGTTCAGGTGACAAGCAGATTAAACATTGCTCGCACCTTTTGCCCGAACTCTTCTTAGGTGTGGCAGGGGATCAGAGTAACAGAAGGATAATATCTTCTACATGAAGTGGATTTGACAATTTTAATTAGCTAAATATGGAATTAAGTGTACTAAGGTCAATATTAGTGTCACTTGGCACAAGGAGATTAGATACAGAGATCTGACACAACCGTCAATAGCTGATAGATTAGAGGGTTAGATTAACAATAAATATGTTGATCAGACAATGAGAATGTAACTATAAATAGCTCCTTCAAAAGAACATTAATCTCCCGTCGGTGAGCAAGAGAAATACAACCACATTGAATATGCAAAGTTTTAGTAGTTTGAGAGCATGAAAGAACATTCATTTAATCATTTCTCATGGTCTTAGCCTTTGATTGTTGTTTGGTTCTTATTCATCTAGTCACTTAGATTCAACCACAAAAAGCGATCATTAACACGCCTGATATTACTTTTTTCAAGAGAATGATTACCTATTTTCAGATGGAGTGCATCATTTTAAGATACAATCATACAACTAAATGATTTAATGCAATAGTTATTGTCGTATTTAGGATCTAGTATCTGTCTTACAAGAGCATATGTATCACTTTTACAATCCAATAATTTATTTAGTTAAAATACAAACCGTGACACTTATTTTGATTGATCTACCATAAATACTAATACTATATGTCACACAATCTACTTATGGCTCATTTGGTTCGTAAGATAAAAGTATCTATCTGTAAAAAACATGCATGTTTTTTACGGATAGATACTTTTATCTTACGAACCAAACATACCCTTAAATTAATGTTGTTCGTGCAATAATACTTTAACTAATTCATATAAAAGTGGAAATAAAATGCTAAAAAGAACAGAGAATCTAAAAAGAAAGGGAACTATAAGAGGTGCTCTATCTTTTAGAAAGTAGGCAGTATAGAATATGCACACCTATTTTCTCCATCTACTTCAAACATTATTGGATGTATTATGTCACTTTTGTGAACTTCGTATTCCACTTTACAATTAAATTATGTTTTTTAAAGTATCAATTAACATTTATAAAAATAATATAATTTCAATGTTTTTTTTTTTTCAATATACCGTTAAAGTATGAATCATAATGATATTATGGATGAGACAGACGATTTTGTAGCACGTAAAATAATGGTGAAGCCGGATAGAAGAGCCTCGTCGAAGGAGAAGCAATTGTCTATGCCAATTGACTCATTGTCCTATAAGGGTGTGTTTTGTTCGATGGACAACGTAATCAATCCTGTCAAACACATGATTATTCTTGTTAAATTAGCAAGAATAATCATGTATTTGGCAGGATTGATTATTTTGTCCATTAAACAAAACACATTCTAAGAGTTCCTAGAGAATTTTTAAGGTCTCACGGATGAACCTTCTTCTATTTTGGAAAGTCCCCTTGTTGTTTTTTGTGATTAAAATTGAATAATGTAATTTCTGACTTAAAAATAAATAGTTTTGATCGCTTAGTAGAAGAAAATGACAATTGTTAATTGAATAAATTAATATAAGCATGCTTTCATCTAATGCAAAAATACATTTCACTCTTTTTATTGCAACTATTTCAGGTCTCTGTCAGAGATTCACAATCAAATAAAAAACTAGAGAAAAATTGATTGATTGATTGAAGCAAATATATTAATTGCTTACGCGTTTTTAATTTCTTCTTCTAAAAGTATAATGGAATATTCTATCTATCTATCAAGTGTTAGTCCATGCATGGCCTGCAGAGATAAGGAAACTGCGATTAAATTAGGAAAATTCTCTCATAGGTAAATGACTTTAACAATTTTTTTTAAAGATAAATCTTTTTTCACAATTTCTATGAGATGCAAAAATGAAATACTTTTTGTCGAATTTATATTGTTGCTATTGCACTTATATTTTGTATTTTTTTTATCGGTAAATATTAGTTGTTAGTAGTTAAGTTAATACACCAAGTCTCCTTACACCTCATATCTTCAAGTCCAACTTTATATCTCTAATCTCTCAATTCGTTCCCAGAGAGAATCGAACCCGGGTCACTCATTCAAGTGAGGAGCCCGATTGCACTTATATTTTGTATTGTTGTTGATGTTAGGTATTTTATTATGACAATTTGTATCAACAAAATATTAATTTTTTTTTAGTTATATCTGCTAACGTATGAAAACGGACTCATATAAGTATTTATAAAATGAAACTAAGTGAGGGAGGAGGGACCACCAAATTAATTAAACATTTAAAATGAAAAACAAACCTTAAACTAAGGCGGATAACTTAATTATATCATATGATTAGTTGGTGGAAGAAAAAGTGAGAAAAAGAGGCCAATCTTCAACTAAATAGTGAACCCCACATGATTTACAAAGAAATTATATATACATTTAAATGTAAATACCCTTTTTGCATGACTCATCTAAAGGGGAAAAAGTTCAGTTACTTGCTATAAATACCAAGATTTAATCAAATATAAATTTTACGGAGAAAAGTCTCTTCTGCACCAGTTGCACCGTGCAATTCAAATTTATTTTTAAAATGTTATATAAAATACTACTAAAAAATTACACAAATTATTACTGAAAAGTTATACCATTAAAGATACACTTTTCAGTAATAACTTGTGTAACTTTTCAGTAGTATTTTATGTAACTTTTCAAAAATACACTTGAATTGCACGATGTAATTGGTGCATACAAGACTAAGTTAAAAACAATTACTACAAATTTCTTTTTAAAAGAAATTCTAAAGGGTATTGCCTAAATTTTTCTTTAATTATATGTATATCTTCATTCTTTCCCTATAAAATAATTTGCCTACGGAAATTTATGGACAAATTGTTTGTAAGTAAATTTGCATGGTAAATTGCTTATTAATAATTAATTATTCAGAATTTTTATTTTGTATGTAAATTAATATCGTTGCTAAATTATTTGTAGGTTAAGAAGTAAATATGCCTAAATGATTAAAAAAATTTGTAGATAATCCGTAGGTGATTCCATTACGAAACATTTTATTGAAAAATGAATATAATTTTTTATTATCAAGTCTAATTTCATGGATATTTCTTGTAATGAATATCATAGTTTCTTCTATTTACTCAATTTTTTTTTTTAAAATTAACATAAAAGCCTGTTTCATGCAGAGTAAGATGTCATATATTTAGGGTCAACCACATAGTTTGGCCTACTATCAAATGGGCCAGGTTATTGACACTAATCTTTTTGGAAAATACACAATTCTAAAAAAATGTTTGATATTTTTTTTTCGAAATTTTCGGATAAAATTTCGAACATTTTTCATTTTCACACTATGTTCAAAAAAATGTCAAAAAATAAAAAATTGAAGAACATAAGGTAGTGTATCTTTCAAAAAATATAGTGTATTCATTCGAGTAGTGTATTCTTTAAAATGATTAGTGCGAATAACCTGGGCTGGGCCATTCAGTTATGTAATCGGCCAAGGTTATTAGCACTAGCCTTTTTGGTAAATACATTATCCTTTTGAAAAATATACTATCCTTTGTTCATAATTTTTTTTTTTTTTCATTTTTTCGATATTTTTTTTCGAACACAGTACAAAAATGAACAAAAAATTCGGTTTTGCCAAAAATTGGTAAAATTTTCGAAAAAAAATGCCGAACATTTAAAGGATAGCGTATTCTCAAAGTGGCTAGTGTCAATAACCTGGGCCTATGTAATCAGCGGGTAAAGCCCAAATTGCCAAACGGGAAAGTGCAGGCCCAAATATTCACTCAGCCCACTTCCCGCCTTTTTCAAATCCGAAATTTTCGATATAAAAGCCATTCCAAAGCCTTACTTTCGCTCCATTTCCCCACACACACTCGCGCTGATAAAAAAAGCTACCGGGAAGAGAAGAAAAATCATCTGTGGCACTTGAATTTGCTTGCTTATAGATTCCAAAATTTGTAAGCGTAAAGGCTGCAATCTCCGATTTCACGCAGACGTGATCGAAATATGAAGCTGAAGATCAACAAAGCGTGCGACCTCAGCTCGATATCTGTTCTTCCTCCTCAATCTAGGTTTGTTTCTCCTTTAAAATTGAGCTTATGTTTATATACTGGAACTGCGATGTTGGATCTTTTTTAGACTTGATAAGTATGTATGTGCAATGTACAAAGAAAATTCAGGATTGATAGAGGAGCATCAAGTGGTTTATGTTCTTCAGAATTTCTCTAATCAATTAATTTAGACGTCAGTGCAGTAATTATAAGCAGTTGAAAATTGATTATAGAGATGTGTAATATGTGACGGAAATGGTAACTGTTCAAACTTTTTGCGAGTAAACTTTGTTGCGATATTGAAGATTTTGTGTTTTAATTTTAATGAATTAATTAGGGGATCCGGCCGGATATCCGGTGGATTAGAGTCTTCTTCAATCTTAGGGAGAAGCCAAACAACATCACAGCTCCGGCCACAACAATCGCAGCAGTCATTTTCGCAGGGAGCTTCTTCTCAGCATGGTCTCTTCTCTCAGTTTTCACAGAATTCTCAAGAAGAGATCCTCACGAATGAGGTGGTGATGCGTATATAGTATAATATTATTATTTTTGTATGCAGAATGCATATATGATGTATCCATGAATTTATAGAATGTGGAAATTCATTTGGCTTTGATCTGCTATTTGTTAAGAACAATAATAGATCCATATTTTTATAATCTATATTTTGAAGATTAAACAGGAACTTTTTTGAGATTTTTATCCATCAATGATTTTTCAAATATAATTTTGTCCAAGTTAGGCACAACCATATTTATTTATTTAGGAACTAAATTTAGCAGGTACTTTCACTGAAGTTATTGTGAAAATACGGGCAGTATTTAATTAACTATATTTTTATCAGTAATGTTTTTGTATGGTTTACATGGAATAATACTCTTCTGCTGTTTATTAGCAGCATGCTGAAACTTGTGCATGCCTTCTGAATAATCAAAGCAGCCAGTTCTGCATGTGTTCTCTTTTATTTATACATAACCGCATTTATAGATAAAGCTTCAAATACATTTTATGAAATATGATGTTATGAGTTTCTTAATGAAAGAGCAAGACAATAAAAAAATGACAGTTCATCAGTCTCTCATTCTTTCTTTTCATTTCCTCCCTGGTTTATTTTTGAATCTTGCTAATTTGTGTTTAATTTTTTATTATTTTTGGTAGAAAATAGGATCTCAAGAGAGAGAGAACTCAGTAAGGAGGACAAGTTGCTTACCCCCAATCAATTACACACGCGAAGAAAGTCAAATGGTGGTATCTAGAACTTCCAATAATTTGATGCGCAAGTGGCCTGGTCAAGAACACAAATGTAAGACTCATATTTGGCTTTTAATTTCATCCTGAAGCTATAGTTAGGAAGTAAATCTCAACCTCACTTGTATTTTAGGTGGCCTTGCATATTAATTGTTTAAAGGTATACATTGAGTAGTTCTCATGGAGTTAGCATTCTGACATTGATTGTAGAAAAACTCTATAAAAAACTGGAGTATTCTGACCTGTAGTTGTAGGTCAGATCTTTTATGTGAAAATACTAGTTAATTTTCGTTAGAAGCCTTGAGCTCCCACCACTATTACACGATAATATTTCTCATCTTGTTACTGTTAATTACTCGAATCATCTTACTTTGCGCATGCAGGTCATATTAGTGAAGAACTCGAACACAGGATGGGAATGATTGAAACTTCATTAAGTAGGTTTGGAAGGATCCTGGACTCAGTTCAGAGTGACATCATGCTAGCAAACAAGGGCACAAAAGAAGTAGCACTAGAGAGTAAGTATTTTCAGATCTCTGAATTGTAAGCGAGGAATCAAAGTAAATTTAGCTAAAGGTTTTAAATTCATTTGTAGAAAGGTGCAAAACCTCCCTTTCTCTTTTATATGAGTCCTAGTGATATTGTAAGAGTTACCTCGTAGTTACTTTGCTTGTAAACTTATATTGATAATGAACTGTTAGTCTCATTATTTAAATAGCTGAATATGTATTGCAACCTTGAGAATCAATTAACATCAACTTATGGTACATGACTTTGTTTGGTATTCTTGTCTAGCAAAAGATGTTCGACAGAAACTGAATGCTCATGATGACACTCTGCAATTTATGGTAAGAAGTATTTCGGCAAACCCTCTCATGTGTTTACTTTCGAGAAGTGTCCATGTCCAATGTGCATTAAGCAATTGAATTTTAAGCATTTTATATTATAACTAACCAGAGAAAAGTACAAGAGGACATCAAAACATGCCTGGACATGGGCATGAAGTCTCTGTCTGAGCAACTCAAGCAGATTCTGAATCAAGAGAATTCAGGGGAGATAGTTTCATCACTGTCAGCTCTATCGGAGAAAATTGATACTCAAATGGAGAAATTATAAAATGGTCTGCATAAGGATTTTTCCAAAGAAATACAGGCATGTGCATGTAAAATACTTTATGGGCTTGCATATTGAGTCAACTGTTTTGTCCACTTCCATCTAAACTAGTTGATCAACTTTTTGTTCATATACTTGCAGGCCATTTCTTGCAGCTTGAAGATGTCCACACAAAAACAAGTGACTCCTTCCTTACAAGGGCCTAGCGCACTCCTCTCTGCTACTGTAAGACAAAAAGAAACTTCACCTCTAACACCCTTAACTGTTTTAGGCATCCTGAAGGATCTTCTAAGAAGTTCTTCTTATTTTGCTCTATTGGTAGGCTGTAACCTGTCGTGCTTCTCCCCTGGAAGTTCAGTTTTCGAAAAAGTTCGTATCTAACACCTCTCTCTCTCTCTCGCTCTCTCTCTGCCGTTGCTGTAACTTCATCTTTCAGACAGCCTGTCCAAATATCGATGCTGAACAATTCTTATTTTTTTGTGAATAGAATAGAATATCCAGTGAAATATGGTTTTTAAAGTAACTTTCCATTTTAAACAAATTCTGAACAAATGCTTCAAATGTGTGAGGTAGAAGCAGGCATTGCTTTATATTTGCCTCTCTATAATCCTCCAATTTTATGAAAGCCATTTTGGTTACTTTCTCTTCTCAGGAAGCCAATGTATAAAGGGCCCATATCACATTGTACATTGCAGTCTGAAATCCATCCTCTGCTAGTTATCACATTATTGAGACATCTTTATTTTTTTATTTTTTTCAGTTCATATAAATTTGTTTTTGCCAAGTTGACTCCATGTTTTTCTTGCTGACTGTTAGTTTTTATCAAAAGCAGTGTAACGCGTGGTTTGAAACCACAACAAAAGAGCCTGGTCCCGAAGATTGAAATAGGCGGCTGGACATCAGTAAAACAAGAAATGGCAGTCCCTAAAGTTGGAAATCTTAACCAGAGAAACAACAAGACGAAAGTGTCACCAGATAAATCGGTAGTTTCTAATGCCTTTGCTTCTTTTCCTCTCCCTGCATTTGTGATAATGTCCCTAAGGATGACTAGTCTAGTATTAAAAGTCATATAATGAATAGAATGTCTAAACAATTATCAGTTGTGATTTTACCGCCCTCTCAATATTTTTTATTGTGGCACAGCATTTGCTGTTCGACATGTTATCTTTTGATGCTGTAAAATTTGTACTTAAACTGAAAAACAAAGAATTGATGGTCAATAATAAATGGATGTATGTGAACAGGAAAACCGCTTTGTTATAGAATCAGATGAGGAAATTGATGGGGTATTTTCCTGCTTGTTTGAGGAAAAGAGAACAGGTAATGTTCTGACGGTGTTTCCCTACTCTACTCAGAATTTGCTCGGTGTTGTATTATTTCATTTTCTTAGCACAATGATAGATTTCTGAGTCTACATTGAATTAGGTTGTTTGGATGGAGGGATTTGAGGCATAACCTAAATCCACTCTATTTGTTCAAGTTGATGGTTTTCGAAAACATAGTTTTAACTTCAGTTCAAAATTGGGGGAATTTTAAAATGACTCTATCTAAGCGCAACCTTAGTGTATCTGACAGCCAGAATGAGAGCCACTTTCACACTCCATGCAAGGAAAAAACCCTGCAAGAAATGCACGCAAAAGAAACATACACTTTATTAGTTTAAATAAATTAACACTCAAACTAAAAGTGGGCTGGCGCTAAAACTAAAAGACATCAACCAATGTTTAGTCCTTCTAAATTTGTAAAATAAACTTATTATGCATATTATTTTGTGTGTTAGCTCTGATTCTATGTTTTTGGTTAGAAGTGGATAAATATTCGGTAGAGGAAGCCGAGCAAGAAACTGCTCGTATCCTAAGGAAAGCAAGGAGGAGAAAGAGAAAACACTGCAAAACCATCATCATACATTGAAGGTATTCAACCTAGTCTATGATATTTTTGAACTGTTCTTGTTGGCCATGTTTTGAGTTGCTTCAAATACTTCACAGTTTGAATAAAATTTGAGTTCAAATTAAATATCAACACATTTATGATCATGCATAGGGGTGAGCATGGTTCGGTTCGGTTACCGAACCGAACTAAATCACCAAAACCGACATAACCGAATTTATTATTATTAGAAAGCAAAACCGAACCATATACATTAAAAACCGAAAAAACCGAAACCGAAATTTTCGGTTCGGTTTCGGTTTATAACCATATTAACCGAAATATCACTAGTCAAAATTGTGTGTGCGGGAAACAGGGAGAGGAGAAGTGGTGATTTGGTGGTCGCCCGCCTTGAGCTTAGGCGGACGGCGACGGATTGGAATGGGGTGAGTGGCGTGAGGGTGGGGGAGGGAATTTCTGGAAATGAGGCGCCGTGAGGGTGAGGGTGAGGGTGAGGGTGAGGGAGGGAATTTGGAAGGGGTAACTTACTGGTTTGAGGGTTATGATTTTTTTTATCTATATGTAATGTAATTATATTTATGTAATATAATATTTATTTAATTTATTTATATATATTAGTAATAGTATTATACATTATAATTATATATATATATATGTTTAAATTCGGTTCGGTTTTCGGTTTTTCGGTTTTTTTACCCTAAAAACCGAAACCGAAACCGAAAACCAAAAGTTTAAATATTTAAAACCAAAACCGAACCGAATACCAAATTAACCGAACCAAATTCTTATTTCGGTTCGGTTCGGTTCGGTTGTTCGGTTAAAACCGAACAGTGCTCACCCCTAATCATGCAAGTAAACAAGAACATGCTTTATTTGGTTGATGATGAGTGTTTCTAAAGTTGATCAAAGAGATTGCTCAACTTCAGAAAAAATTAGTCTGCGTTATCAAAAGGTAGCAGAAACAAGTAAAATCAGCAATGTCTTGTTTCTGGATTAATCGGATCATCTTAGTAGCTCTACCGTATAATATTGTCGATTGCTTACTTATATTCAGTTCTTAGGAAGCTCTAATAACTAAAGTCGAAGTACTACCTTTTCCCATCTCTTTCTGTTCGTTCACCATTACATAACTTTTCAGCCTATGACCAAACTTTTCATTTCACTTTGTGCTAGATTGGTCGTTTTTGGAAAGGAGCGTAAACATTGGCTCGATTAATGTTGGTACACTCGGAAGATATTTGATCATTGCAGAGATATATATCTATCCCACGATCCTAAAAGTGAATAAAGGTTATCTCATTAGTCCGTCCCGACACCAGGTATTTTAAGTTTAGTTTCCAAATTCTATCATCATCATCATTGTCGTGTCTTTATTCGGACCATCATCTCTAATTCAACCTTTCTTGTATTATGAAACTCTGGGAACACGTTTATGTGAAGTTGATAATTGGTCACTCTTTTTCTTCCTGGTAACAAGTGTTATAGAATTAGCTCACGAGAAAATGACTTGCTCCTCTCTTTTACAGAGTTTTTTTTTTTTAAGGACCTTTTTTACACAGTTTATCTACTAAAAGTTGAAGATAAAACTTTAATAATTGAGGCTACATTTCTTACTCTACATTAAGTAAAACCTGTTCTTTAATATTCCATCTTGGAATATACTAAATCATTTATATGAAAAACTAAAGTAATTATGATCTTAATTAAATTGTGCCATAAGTACACTAGTTTTTCTTTTTCTTAAACTTTGTACCGAAAATTCTACTGCAAATTTTTACGAGATGGAGAGAGTAATTGGTAAGTGGAGAAATAAATTCGATCACGTTGAAGGGTTTTACTATTGTACAGTTCATATTTATCGTAAACGCATACCTCGTCAATACCCTCTTACACGCATTGCCCCATCACGTCTCCTTTTTCCATAATTTGCTTACTCAAGCTTATCAGCATCACCATCTCTATTATTATGACTACTGGAGAATCACTTAGCAAACAATATATAGACAATAAATCTGCAAATTGAATCAGTTCACAGCAAATAAAAACACTAAAACAGTTACTTGTACACGTAACAATCTCCCAAATAGAACTTGAACGGCAAATCGAATGATTCTTACTGTAAAAAGAATATGTTTTCAACCCAGAAGTTGGACAATACCTAATATTCGCTAATTTTGGCAGAGATGTAATTCAATTATACAAAACCAGCTATACGTGTGCTCGAAGCTGATACATGGCTGCACAAAAAGTCGAAATTATTTGCATTTTGGGCACCCCTTTAAGCTACTTCTAAGTCACCCTTTTCAGTGGGATATCATGCATTTTCAGTGTTTAATATTTCTGTCGAGGTGCAAGGGTAAATGCGAGCTCTATTTATCAACAATAAAATGTTTTCAGATAAAGGAAACAACTGCCTTCTGGGTTAAGTTGAGCTGTAAATCTGCAACATTAATTTAAAATCTATCACGGACGAGGTGCTAGTTTTCACGAGTATGTCGTCCAGACGAAGCATACAGCTCCTTGTTCAGTAACAATAATATCAAAAAAATATATATTATAAAGGCACGAGCATTGGCAATTTGGCGTGATTATCAGACCAACAAAGAATGGAGCACAATCTCATCATGGACCTAAAAAAAACTGGGACATGTAGAATCACTGATTGTTGTGGAAAATGCACTCTAGATCTACCCACTACACTTGGTACAAAGGTGGGAAAAATGACGAAACAATTGCGTCCCAAATATAAAGCTATGATTTTCCTTCTACTTTTGTAACTAGCTTCTCATCCCCTCCATTCTCTGCAACAGTTTGCAATTCAAGCAACTTCTGCTCTTCCTCGTCAACCTGCTGGGCCTTTACTTCTTTCGGTTTTGACGTGGATTGCTGATACATCACACCACCACCCATACAGATCAAGAGTCCCAAAGTTCCCACAAGAGTCGAGTGCTTGTCCCAAATAACTAGATTGATCACCACTGTCAGTAGTTTGTTCACTATCCCAAGAACAGTGAACCCTGTAGCTGAAATTGCCCTTCTGCAGGAGAATCCGAAGAAGGAGATTGCCAACCCAAATAGACATGAAAGCCCTACAGGCAAAAGCACTTGCAACGAATACCAATCGTACTCATCCGAAATATCATCCTCTATTTTCTTCAGTTCTCCCATTATAAGCAACTCAATGGGAAACAACAGCAAAGCCTCGAGATTATTGTACAACACCAGACCCCATGTGTTCAATCCAATAGTCATCACCACATGCTTAATGTAAACGAAATCTATTGACATGCTCACCAAGTAGGCCAAGGCCCAGCTATAAGCAGTTAGAGTGAACTGGTAATCAGTTGTGACATAAAGCACACTTCCAGAAAATATAGTGGCCAGTGAAAACCAGGTTTTTAGTGCTGGCCAAGGCTGGTGTAGAAAGAGGGTCTCACCAATTGCAACGAATATGGGGACTGCCGACCGGAAAACAATGAATGTGTCAACATTAGCATGAAGGAGGAGCTCACTGTTGGTGAAAAGAGACAAATAGAAGATAACAGCAGCAGGTAAAAACCGCCACATAGTAAGAAGATCAAGCTTGTCATGTTCGAGCAACTTAAGCCACCCACATATAACAACTCCAGCTGCACTGGTGAAGTACTGCAATGCGGTCAGAGCTCCTGGGTATGGGAACTTCATTACTGCCCATTTATTGATGATTGATAATAATGACGCAGATATGCAATAACCAGCAGCAATTCCATAAACCGAGGCTTGATGGAGGAAGATAGTATACCAGGATGATAGAGATCCAGGAGAAGTTGATTGAGCATCGGCATTGGCTTCATTACGATTTTCCTCATCATTGGACATTTTATCTGAATATACAATACAGAAAAGAAAGAACAAAAAGAAAAAAGTGATTTACTCCCCAATTTAACTAAGAACCCAATTTCTCTTTACAAATTTATCCAACAAGCAAACAAGGGTCGTATTATAACCACGTAAAGACTAACCAACATGTCAAAGCTGAAACTACAGTTCCACATTATTACGGTCGAAATATTCAACAAGTAGTACAGTTGAATTTTATTACTGGACATCTGATCAGAATATACAGAAGAACAAAAGAAAGATGCACAGAACTGACTACTAACTTCAAATTTCGACACAGATTTTGCAAAAAGAAGCTTACATTGATTAAGATTATATAACCAGATAAAGATCACCCATCTGGGCACACTTAAAACTACATCAAAGACATTTCGCAGAATAAGCTAAAGTAGAAACTAAAGCCAGATATTCAATATTTGATAATCCACGTTAACTTCATCTTATTCCTTGGAACGAAAATCCAGCAGTGCATCATAAACATTCCACTGTTTAGGTCGAATAGATAATAAATAGCAGCAATTAAACTCATTTCCACTTCCGTTCCCCTCCTCGCAATGATGAAATAGATCACAATAATTCAAATCGTACACCAACCCTAATCATCATAGTCTATAACAAAATTTATAATGTTTTACCGTAACGTTAAACTAATGGGAGAAAATTACCGATTCCAGCAAATACGTGATGCCGCGCGCCGCCACCAGTGAATTTCAGGGTTCCGAGGAGCAGTGAGATTACGCTTAGAAACTGGATTTTGACGACGGCGTAGAACAGAGAGCAGTGTCGGCGGAGTTAAATTGTGTGTGTGTGTGATGGAGATTTGGGACTTTGGATCTGGTGAAGGGCGAATGGCGCTAAACAAGCTCTTCCAACAGCGGTAGAGTTTTCTCTGATCCCCAAATCCAAATCCCTAGAGTGAATTTTGGATTATGAAATTTGAGTATACTGAACCCAGAGAAGACGGGGGTTGGCTAAATCCATGAAATGTAGAGCAAACTGGAAACATTGGGGGTTGATTTTACAAACCGATCTAAATATTTACATAAATTTTTATATGTATTTAGATTTTTTTGAAGTGTTTTTTTAAATAAGTTGGACAAAATTTTTTTGAAGTGTTTTTTTAAATAAGTTAGACAAAAATTTATATGAACTCGAGTTTAGGGTGAACTCAAACTCTGGGATCTTAATTATTACTGTTATTTTTATATACCATCACTGTTATGCATATACACTATTACTGTTATAGGTTCACAAGAGACCTACTCAAATAAATATATTCAAACTTGACAAAAATTTATATGAACCAGAGTTCACGGTGAATTTGAATACCACTGTCATGTGTATACATTATCAATGTTATGTACATTCACTATTACTGTTATGCGTATACATTATCACACTTAAAAAATCAAGTATATTTTTAAAAAAATAATAGTATATATGAATAACAGTTGATAGTGATTACACGTAACAATCATATGAATTCATGTGAACTGGAGTTCAAAAGAGTAATTATTATTTAAATATTATTAAACATCATTCTAATATTGCTGATAATAATTTAAAATATTAGATATTATTGATTATTATTTTGAAATATTATTCATACAAACTATGCATCGAATTATATATTTTTTGTAATTATTTTTAAATTTTTAAATACACTTTGATATACACCATATTTAATCAAATATTTAAGTAAAATAACATGAGAAACACACACCCGCAATTTGGTCGATTTATCCATTCATTTCAGTACGATAACACACAGTAACTACGTAGGACATATCTACTTACTCATTGACCTTCCCCTTTAGCTCCTTCAATTCGACCAATAACTTTTCATTTTGTTTTTTTAGCTCACTCTTGTCTTCCTCCATTTTTCTCCCCACTGTTATGAGTTCCTATCTTAACACTTCTATTTTCGCATCTTTTGCTAAGCTTTCCTCCTACTAAGCTCAACCTCATCCCTTAATTGTTGTGCAGTTTTCATCAAATTCTCAATTGTAGACTCCATTTGCTTCTTTTCTGGTGTCATTTTACTTTCAGCATCATTTAATCGATTGTTTAAAGTTTCAATTTCTTCCTCCTTTTGTTGGACCAATTGTATGCTTCCTTCTAAGTGCCTTAACATTGTGTTGTTCTCCCTTAAAAGAGTTGCTTTTTCGGCGTTTAACCGTTGACTCTCAGAATTCTGCTCATCCCTTGGCGCATCCACCCCATGTTCGCAGTCATCACAACCCTGCCCATGTTCAATAATTCCAATCCTTCCATCACACCTTTCGGGCGTTTTTCTTTGACTCTCTGAATTATCATCACGTTCCTTCATTGGACTCTTACCTTTATTCTCACAACCTATTTTTATGGGTATGTTATATAACTCTTCAAACATGGTTGATTTTTCACCTTGTGTGAATTTTTTTACTCTTGTTCCTGCACTTGTACCGGCCCCATCACATTCTCTGCCACAGTGTTCATTAATCTGAAGCAAGTCTTTCTCAGCACTGTTTGATTTCATAGGAGTCAGGATCACCTACAAAATGTTTATTGTTTGTAACATAGTACCACCAAAGTGGGAGGTTTAAAATAAAATTCCTAATTTGAAAGATATAACCATATTCAGAACTTGCACTATCTTTCCGCAATTTGACCAAGTTAACTTTCCTCAAAGTGTTGTTCAATAATTTCAAATCCCACCTTAAGAAACGTGGGAAAGCTTCAATGTTTGATGGTCCAACCAAACAAGTATGCTCACACAGCCAGTACTAGAAAAAAAATAAAGTTTTCATGTCAATATATAACAATATTTATCTAATTCCATGTATATATAAATTTTGAAAAATAAATGTTTATCATACGTACCGGAAAAATCATTGCACAACCTCCAATTATTAGATTATTGCACGACCGCACTTGTGCCAGTAGGTAATCGGAGATGTACTTACTCCAATTGTAATCACAAATCCTACCTAGATTTTCCAAATATACTGTTAGATGGAATGACATCGATCCATTCTGTCCTGGTGCCAACAAAGATGCTAATAGATAGCAGTGTGTTAAACGTACAACGTCACCAATTGAAAACTCATCAGTCGACTCAACAGTAGCTTTTAACTTTTCATATATAAAATGCTTATACAAGAAAAATTGTCCTTTCTTTCCTCTCATTTTTGATGCAAAGCATCGATCAATCCATGGCGGCATGGCATACTCCTTCTCAGTAACTGGTATAGGAACTCTACCACCCACAATTCCAAACACAAGTTGTATGTCCCGGCTGTTTACCTTAAGCTCATTCCCACCAATAAGGAAACACTCCTTATAAACGTCAAAAGTTCTCTAAATGTCTTGTATATCGCCTTCAAACTTTGTACACTTGCTTTTCCAGTTTTCATGATCAGTCTTTAATAATGCCTCTATAAGCAGCCAGAATGGACTTCCCCTCATTTGTTCAATATGTATTTCCTTGAATGGTACCCCTTTCAACTCTTTCATTGAACTTTTAAGGTTGCTCTTGTAATATGTTGTGTTTGGTTTAACAGATGCATGCCCTACATTTTTAATAATGAAATGATTTAGTTCATAAATGAATAGGTTAACTAGAAATTCAAAATTCGTGCACTACACATTTCTTCCAGTTTTGTTGATTACTTACTAAATGGATTTCGCGGCTTCAACTCGTGCACCATTCGCTCACCTATAGATATCAATGATATATATTAGCTTAACAATTGTCATATATAAAAGAATTGAAAATGGTTTAAAATTTGATTGTTTTATCTATTGTACCCTCTCTTTTTGTTGTCTGAACATGTCCCCTGCAGCATCTCCTTTTCTTACAAGTACAGTGCTCACACTCATCATGCACTTCATCTGTATATAACCAGTTATGAAATAGTTAACAGTGCACCAACATGACTGTATAAATATAACTCACTTAATATAAAACATTAAGAAAATAACAAAATATAACACCTTCTGAAAATGATGCTGAATGACGATCCCTTTTTCTCCCTTTCCTATCATTTGGGTGATGGTGTTCTTCAGTACTTCCTGTTTTCAAACAAACAATCATTTTAAAAACTCATCACAATATATAATTTAACACTATATAGTTCAACATATTTACAAAATACCATTGCTGCATGTATCGGATATGTATTCCTGCTTTCTGCACTTCCTGTGCTTGCAATGTCCATGAGGTGAGCTCTCATATGAATCTGTAAAAATATTTTTAGTAGTCTTCAATTAAAATTTTTTAAGACAACACAGAATGATTCAAAAAATATACCTGAATATGAACTGGATGTGTAGTCCGATGACTTTCGTTTGCCTAAGTCAAAACAAATATTTCATGAAAACATCTTAACAACTTATAAAACTACCGGACATATGACTACAAACTATCTTATTAACATGCAACCACGTATAACAAAGTAACTGATTTTGATGATTTTTGTCCACACCCTCAGTATGCATATTCTCTATAATATCATAAATAAAATTAAAGTTTTAATTTACAAGTTTAATTTAACATGTGTTGTGAATTTTAATATTTGTTATAAACAAATATTGTTTACCTTGAAAAAACACTTATCAAGCTGAAAACCAGTTATTTGGGTCCATTAATGTCAGAATTTTTTGTTACTGTTGCTCTGCTAAAATAACAAGGTATATGAATATAAATTTTGCTTTATTTACCATTTATCAAAAAATATCAATTTCATCTTTCTTAACTCGAATGTTCTTCCATCTAGAACATATCTAACATCTCTTTTGTTGTCTACCTATTTACTGGAAGTGTCTCTCTAATATACAGTCATATATTCATTCTTGAACTTTTACGTTAGCAATTGAACATTAGTGTTGCACTTTACACATGTGTTTACATACATGCATTAATCAAATATGAAAAAACACTCATGAATACGACAGCCAATTATTTTGGTATCAAACATATCATTATGCATTCTCCTGTTGATTTTCTAAATTCAGAAGTCAAATACTTATAATTTTTTTTCCTATTTCACATTCAAGAAACGATATAAATCTAAATCCATTCACACTAGCAATTACCATTGTTATCTATCTATAATCTTTAACTACATACTTGAACTCTTTCTATTGATTAAAATTCTTTTTTCTAACTTCATTGTAAATCTTTATGGTACGTTTGTTTTGAGACTAGCACGGATTGACGTAGGACTTTGCGATCACGCTCTACACGAGTTTGGAACGTAAAATTCGGATTTCACATCCCAAACTCAATTCACATCTAAAAATACCTATTAAACCTATTGTTACTCTTTCCAACACAACACTCGTAAAATACCTATTATACCTATTATTATACCTATAAAATCAATCATTATCACACTTTGATTTGACATAGAGTAACATCATACCCTACTAAAATCCCAAAATAAACACACACTTTTACTATTTATCAAAGTTTTCACGTCTCAAAATTTCAAAATCATGACTTGCTACGACCCCTTAAATTCCAAAATAAACATACCCTTAGAGATTTAGTGCTCATGTAAGTTAAAAACACAGATCTAGATGTAAAACCCAAGTGTACAAAAATATATCCCTTTTAAAAAACAAGTATTCGAGAAATACATATACATAACTAACCTCTTTTCTTCACTCTCAGTTCCCTGTTATTTCGCTTTCGTGAGCACTGTCTCGGTTCTCTCCTTGTCTCTTTCATTGTCTGATAATCAACTCGAAGCCCCAAAAAAAAATTGAAGACATTATCAGATGATTTAATATAAAAACTGAGTACAAGTAACATAACATTTGAACTCAAATTTTCTCTGACCAGCAGCACCTATGTATCTCTAACAATGAATGTGTTTGGTCTTTACCCAAAGTAAGACGTTTTCTTTCTGATTATACGCAGCAGAAGGATTTTTGTCAGTTAGATACCTCAATTTTCATAGTAGGGGTAAATGTGGTACAACAATAGGGGTGTGGTGTGTTCACGGTAAATATTAGTTTCAGTTTGCTTTCATAGTAGACAGCTTATACATAATGTAGTCCACAACAAATGACCCTCCAAATAGTTGCAAACCAAACGTCTAACTCCAAAATTTCAACATAAATTGCAAATTCAATAAAACCACTACGAATACGACACACTTCACATGATACTTTATGCAATATACTCCCTCCGGCTCAGAGCAATTTGCAAGAAGGAGGACACACAAATTATGAAAAAAAATAGAATAAAGTAAAAAAAAAAAATTGAGAGCTAATTTGGTAAAATTTTATGTAAAAAGTGAAAAAGTTAGTTAAATTAAGTCTGATGTGGGCCGGAAAAATGAAAAAATAATGATATTTTGTGTAAATATGTAGATTATGTGAGAGTGAAGTTTATAAAAGAATTTTCTTTTTTGGGTCTGCAAGTTCCTTTGAGACGTCCCAAAAAGGAAAACTTGCAAGTTTTTCTGGGACGAAGGGAGTATATATATATATATATATATATATATATATAAATATAAATATAAAATAGTAATGATTGAAGAAAATAGAGTTTACTCAAGGTTACAAAAGTTTGTCTTTCAATAAATAAATAATAATATTGTTTCATATAGTATGTTTAACATAAAAGTTTGTTTTAACTAGAGCGATGTATTTTATTTGCATATTTATATATTTAGAATTTTGCACAAATTTTAATATGAAAATTATATTTTGTGTTTCAATTTCAAAGATACTGAAAGGTTACAGAAGTATTTACTTATTATTAGTCATAATATATGTTATATTAAAGGTAACAATTATTTCCACTAGCCTTTTCTAATTAAGATATTAATCGGATAAATACATAAATTTTTATTTGAAAAAATATCGAAATTATTTCAAATTTTTTAATTTCTTTTCTGAACAAAATAGAATACATGATATTTTGAATTTTTTTTTCAATTTTTTATGTTTAAAATTCAACTTTTTTTGTTTTTTCAAAACAATTGCTTCAAAGGATAAAATTATTTATCTTTTCATAATCACGCATATTTATGATAGATAGATAAATTTATCCTTTAAAATAAACGCATTCATATATTTATTCAGAATGTTAGTCTTGTATGAGACCATATGAAACAGTTAGATGAGGTATAAATTAATTCTGACTTAGTTTAAATTTGGTAGATGGTGGATATTAATTTGTATGATCAATATCATAAGATTATGTTCACCACTCTTAATTTTTTCAATTTAAACCCCTTTCGTTATTTTGCAAATTCACACCCCACAAGAAGAAAAAGTGTGCGTCACATACTTTTGACGACGCCCATCGTCGACCTCCGGCACCACCGCAGTATTTTTCGATGGGTAAATTTTAAAATTTATTAGTTTTCGGGTTTAAATTATTTTTATATATTGAAGGGTTTGAATGAGTTTTTGTTGTTACTATTACAAATATTGAGATTGGAAACCGTTTGCAAAATTTCGTCGGATAAAATCGATAAAAAATGCGAGAAAATCACTGGAGGCATTTGTTCGACTCTGATTGTTCGAACAACTGCTATTTTTTTCGAACAAATTACAAATGTTTGGAATTTTTTTCGAACATTTTGCATTTGTTCCACCATCCAGTGTGAAACAAATATGTTCGATTTTTTAAAAAAAAAAGTATGAAAAAATCATTAATTTGCATATGAAGAACTATTATCATCTTGTATCAAAACCACATTGACGAAATAAATTTTTTTGTAATGCTTTTATTAGAAAAAATGTGGTTAAAGAATTGTGGAGTGGGAGCTAATCAAATTTTAGGTGTTTATAGGGGGAGTGAACTGATCTTCTATAATAATAAAATATATTTAAAGGTTAATTTTGTCTTTTAAAATTAATTTTCAAAATGAAAAATAAATGGGGAGTGAATTAAAAAAAAAATCCTATATCAAATTGATAGATCCAGTTACAAAGCCCATTTTGCCAAACGAGAAAGTGCAGGCCCAAATATTCAATAAGCCCATTTTCGTTTTTTTTTTTTCTTTTTCATATTTGAAAATTTCAATTTAAAACCCCTTCAAAGTTCCAACGCCTTACTTTCGCTCCATTTCCGCACTCGATATCAGATGAAAATTAACCGGGAAGAGCAGAAGGAAACATCTGCGAAATCTGTTCTAAATTCTATATTGTGGACAAAGGTTGCAATCAGTGATTTGACGCAGAGGTCGTGACCGGCAATGAAGCCGAAGATCAACAAAGCGTGCGGCCTCAGCTCAATATCGGTTCCTCCTCCGCAATCTAGGTTTGGATTCTCATTCGATTTTGCTTATGATTATAAACTAGAACAGCGGTGTTGAATTTTGTTTGGATTTGATAAGTATATATATATGTGTGTGTGCAATATACAAGGATCATTCAGATTGGTAGAGAAGCGTCGAGTGGTTTAAGTTCTTCAGATATTCTGTAATCACTTAGTTTAGACGTCAATATATGTTCAATGAACGAATTTTGGTAATTATATGCAGTGGAAAAATGATTAAATCGATGTGTATCATGTGGCAAAAATGGAAACTGTTAGAAAATTTACGATTAAAACTTTTGTTGCGATATTGAAGATCTTGTGTTCTGTTTTTATTGAATTAATAAGGAGATCCAGCGGGATATATGGTGGATTAGAGTCCTCTTCAATCTCAGGAGAAGCCAAACAACATCACAGCTTCTGCCACAGCAATCACATTTGCCATTCTCCCAGGGAGCTTGTTCTCAGCATGGTCTTTTCTATCAGTTGTCAGAGTTCTAAAGAAGAGATCCTCACTAATGACTAATGATGTGGTGATGCGTATAATATATACTAGTAATGTGATTATGTTTGCATGCACAACACATATATGATATTTATAGCATGTAGAACTTTATTTGTGTCTTTGATCTGGTATATTGTTGAAAACAGTAATAGAATCACTGACTGTTATTGAGGAAACTTTTTCTGAGATTTTTATCCATCCATGATATTTCAAATATATTTGTATTCAGGTATAGGCACGCACAACAATATTTTATTCGTACAGGAACTGAAATTTAGCAGGTTTTTTCACCTGAGATAATACAGGCAAGAATTTGATTATTTACATTTTTATTTATTCTTAATGCTTTTGTACAGTTAAGTGGAATAATATTGCTTTGTTGACTAACAGCATGTTAAAAGCTGTGCATGCTTTCGGAATAATCAAGGAAGCCAATTCTACACTTACCAATATTTTCTTCTGTTCTTGCTCATCATGTTGATGTAATTAAGGTTGTAAGAAACTAGGAGGAATTTTTGTGCTTCATGGAGGTGAAGGCTGAGTTTGAAAGTTTGTTATTTTGGCAAGAAAAGACACATGCTTCATGGAATTTATTCTGTTATTTAAAGCTCTAGTTTTAATGTGATTGTCCTCTGATATCCTGCTTTTCCATGTTGATTACACTTTTTACACTCAGATTGCAACATTCTAATTATGTTCTGCGGTGAGCTCGACTTTGAGAAGTCTGAGTTTATAGGCATTCGATTGTTGCGAACAGCTTGAGTACTATTTATGAGCTATTCCATCTCGTGTGGTTTGCCCTATAGCTGTGTTCCGTGAGTCTAAGCACCGCCGCCAAAATGAAATAAGTATAAGTGTCAATGAAGAGCTGAAAGCAACATTTTAATGTGAAATAAATTCTGAGCAAATGCTTAACAATAAATGTGTGAGGTAGACGTAGGCATTGTTTTCTATTTGCCTCTCTCTCTCTATATGCCTGCTCCATCTTATTGGTAAGTATTTTTGGCTACTTTCCCTTATCATGCAGCCACAGTCTGAAAGCCTGCCTCTGTTTGTGATCACATTATTTGAGACTTGTTATATGTATTTCATCTTTTTTCTATTTATGTAAATTTGTTTTTGCCACAGTGAGCTCCACATGTTAATTGCTGACTGTTAGTTTTCTTCTTGATGGCAGTGCAACACGACATTTGAAACCTCAACAAAGAACCTAATCCCGAAGATTGAAAAGGGTGGCTGGACATCAGTAGACAACAACTGGCAGTCCCTAAACTTGGAAATCATAACCAGAGAAACAACTAGAAGAAAGTGCCACCAGATCAATTGGTAGCTACTAAGGGGGTGTATTCGTTTAAGATTTCGTGGGATTTTAAAGGACTTTTTTCTTATAAAAAAGTCTGTTGGTATTCAATCAGGATTTTAAAGGATTTAAAAATAATCCATTGGTATTCAATCAGGATTTTAAAAGACTTAAAAACAATCCACTGGTA
>JAPKLY010000022.1:1058312-1075971 GCA_026898435.1 Prunella vulgaris | reverse complement strand
GTATTCAATCAGGATTTTAAAAGACTTAAAAACAATCCACTGGTATTAAAAAATATAAGGATTTTAAAGGATTGTTGGGTTTGATGGATTTTGATGGATTCTTTAGTGTATTTTATAAATACCAACAATCCCATCAAAACCTCTAGGATTTCGGTGGACTTTTTTAATTAATGACTTTATTTATCCCCAAATTGATTTATATATAATTATTTATTTTTAAGACCTAAAATAGTTTTAACCTTATAATTTCATCTCTACATATAACATCAACGATAAAATAATTACAGTGACGAAGAGTAATATAATATTATATACATATATACTAGAATAAATAAAAATAATTAATAATTAATCATTAAATAGTATTAAAAAACGATATTGTTCATCCTAACTTATATACAAGATAAATTTTTATTTTTATATAGTATTATTATAATACTAATATTATATATTACATATGTCATTAGGTAATATTTTTATATTGATAATATTTTTTTACGGTATTTGAGTTTTGTTATATTTTACTTTGGTTGCTTTGATTATTCAATTTCGATACTTTTTTATATTGCTAATATTAGCATGTGCAGCTCTACATAACTTTATTCGCAAAGAATGTCATTCTGATGAATTTCCAATTGAATCGGTGGACGAACCTTCATCTTCAACATTACCAGTTAATGAAGACCGTGATTTTGAGCCTATCATTCAAACTCAAGAGCAAGAACTACATGACGCTAATGTTTGGAGGACTAGTATAGCTATGAATATGTGGAGTAATGCTATTTAAAAGGACATGATATTATGATTTTTTTTGTCTTTAACTTTTTTTTTTTTTTTTAATTTGAAGGTATGAAAAATTTTGAATTTTTATTGTATGTCACAAATCCATGAAATTCTGCAAAGTCTACAAAGTCCTATAGAATCCATTAAAATCCTTATTTTAAGAGTCTTACAAAATCCTGCAAAATCTTAAAAGTCACCAAAATCCTGCAAAATCTTTAAAATCTGCAGGATTTTTTTCAGCTAAAAAAGTCTTTTAAAATTATAATCCAATACACCTCCTAAATTAAATTTGCTTATCTCCCTCTCCCCGCATTTGTCATAATATCCCTAACGATGTCTAGTCTAGTATTATAAGCCATAGAGTGAATCAATGAATAAAATATGTCTAAACAATCATTATTTGTGATTTTATCGCCTTCTCAAAGAAAAAAAAATAGTGGCATATATTTACTGTTCAACATGTTCTCTCTAGCTGTAAAATTTTCATGTAAATTGGAAAAAGAAATTGATGGGCAATAATAAATGGATATTGGTATGTGAATAGGAACACTGCGTTGACATAGAACCCGATGAGGAAATTGATATGCGATTTCCCTGCTTGATTGAGGAAAGATAACAGCTAAAGTTTTCGTGTGTTTTCCCACTCTACTCAGAGATTTGATCTGTGTTGTAATCTTTTATTTTCTCAGCACAAAGATAGATTTCTGTGTCTAAATTGGCATAATGTGTTGTAAAGCTAGAATGAGAACCTCTTTCACACTTCATTTAAGGAAAATCCCTCACGAAATGCACACACAAGAAACTCACACTTTTATCTGTTTAAACAAATTCATCATAAACAATCAAGCTACAAGGGAGTGAACACTAAAAGACATCAACCAACTTTATTCATTCTTTAGTTGTAAATGAACTCATTTTATTTTGGGTGTTCGCTCTGATTCTAAGGTAAGTTTCTGTTTTTGGTAGAAGTGGCTAAATATTCAGTCGAGGAAGCCGAGCAAGAAACTGCACGTATCCTAAGGAAAGCAAGGAGGAGGAAGAGAAAATATTGCAGAACCATCATCATACATTGAAGGTATTCCACCAATTCTAATGATATTCTTGAACAGTTCTAGTTCAGTTGGCCACATTTAGAGTCACTTCACAATTTGAATCCTTTAGGTAATCACCCTAAAAATTTGAGTTCAAATGATCAGGTACGTAAACAAGAACATGCACTATTTGGTTGATGATGAGTGTTTCTCGAATAACATTGATCAAAGAGGTTGCTCTGACTTCAGATATTGTTTTTCGGCTTTTCAAAAAGTAGCAGCACAAGTAAAATCAACGGATCCAGATGATTTGGATCATCTTAGTGGCTCTATCTTATAAACTATCGTTTGCTTACTAATATTCAGCTATTGCATGTTAAAGGAAGCTCTAATTACTAAAATCTTATATCTAAGTACTACCTTTTCTCCCATCTCTTTCTGTTCGTTCACATATCATAACTTGCAGCCCCTCGCCAAACTATTCATTTGCTTTATGCTAGTTGGTTGTTTCAGGAAAGCAACGTACACAGCGCTCGAATAATGTTGGTACACTCAGGAAGATATTTTGATCATGGCAGAGATAATTATCTACCACACAATCCTAAAAGTAAATAAAGGTTATCATATTTGTCCATCCCCACACCAGGTACGCTACGTTTAGTTTCCGAACTTTATCATCATCATGTCTTTATTTGGACCATCATCTCTCATTCAATCTTACTGTATCATGAAACTCTGGTAACACGTCTTCGAAAAGTCGTTAATTGGTCACACTCTTTTTCTTCCTGGTAACATATCCCCTAGAATTAGCTCGCATAGTAAATGACTTGCTTGTCTTTTGCCCGTCTATTTTAAGAGTTTAGCTACTTAATAGGTGAATACAAAATAACTCAAATGGAATAGTTTTCTTAAATAATTGAGGCCACAATTCTTACTGTAGAGATATTACCCAAGAATTTGACATTTATGGGGCATTACATTATTACACAGACTAGCTGGATGGAATTTCATTTTTAGTGCTTAGATAAAAGGCAATGGTGTCCACAGAAACAGTCTGTCATATCCTTTTGGGTTGGGCTTTGGTCATTTGAAAAAGCATAAATGCCTCAAGTATAGATAATTTAATTTTCCGGACGGTGGGGGTAAATGTTTAAAACTGTAAACAAATTAGGATAGTGAAATTGGAGAATCATCAAACCCTCCTCCTCCAAACATAATAGGTTAGTCGAAATAATATGAATCGAGGGTTTAACCTTGAACCTACCCTGCAGCAAAAAGATCGACTAACTATTCTTCTAATGAGGTTAATTTTATCTCATTTCAATTTAGGCTATTTTTAGGGGTAAAAAAGTTACAAATTTCAAGTTCCCTTAGATTAGTTAAGACTTGAGTTCTGGTCTTTGTCAAGTGGCTTCTGTTAGGTGGGGCATTCATGTACGAAGTTAGATCACCAATTTGTATTCTTCAGCTTTTGAACTACTTCAATTTCAGATCTAGTGATTATATTTATTAAACCAACGATGTCACAAAACCACATAAATATTCTCTACACTTGTTATTGATCTATAGAGTATACACTATAGTCATCATTAGCTGTGAAAGTATGCGAAATAAATAATTGTGAAAATTTATGGGCCCTCGAGACATCAAGTATGTATTTTCCACTATCTCATGTTGGTCTTTCTCCTTCACCCAGAGGGTGTAGTTCTCCAACGGCGCGGCTGCAGTGGTGGCTTCTAGGGTTTGGAGAGCCCCGCACCATTTATGTGCTTTGTAGGGTTTATTGGTAGGATGTATATTGAAAACCACTAATTAGCCAATATGTTGAGCCGCACTATTGTGCAGTTGCTTGAGATATTCAATTGTAAATGTGTAAGTCCACCCTGCCAATTTTTTTTTAAATATTAATCCAGTCGTAAATATAATTAAATCACCTAAAAGCTATAATAATAGAAAAAAAACGTTTGAAAGGAGTACCAAATCAAGAAATCCGTACCTGAGAAATGCATCTAGGGATGTATCTTGAAAGGGAAAGATGAATCCTTTTTTAAACAACAGTTTTTTACCAACCATTTTATCATTAGTGTGGTCGTATATGAGATTAATTGGGGATTTGAGATTTTAATTTTTGAGAGAGAGAGAGAGGGCAGCAAAGGCGCGGCTGTAGTGGCTTCTAGGGGCGATTTGAGATTTTAATTTTGGAGAGAGAGAGAGGGCAGCAAAGGCGCGGCTGTAGTGGCTTCTAGGGTTTGGAGAGGCCCCGCGCCATTGGTGTGTCTTATAGGGTTTATCGGTAGGGTATATATATTGAAACTAAAACCACTAAGCCCATCTCTCAAGCAACCTCTATTGTATGCAGTTTTTTGGAATACTCAATTGTAAATGTGTAAGTCTAACCTGCCAAAAATCCCTAAAATATTAATCCGAGCAAATATAATTAAACAACCTAAAAATTATAATAATAAAAAAAATGTTTGAAAGGAGTATTAAATCAAGAAATCCGTACCTGAGAAGATGAATCTAGTGATGTATCTTGGAAGGGAAAGACAAACCATTTTTCAAACAGAAATTTTTGATAAGGTATTTGAGAATTAGTGTAGGTACTATATGGGATTATTTGAGGATCTGAGATTTTAGAGAGAGAATTAAGGAGAGAGAGGGGGGCAGCAGAGGTGCGGCTGCAGTGGTGGCTTCTAGGGTTTGGAGAGGCCCCGAGCCATTGGTGTGTCTTGTAAGAGTTTGTTGATTGAATATATATATTGAAAAAAACTTGCTAAAACCACTAATTGGCCCACAGTTTTTTGCGCCCACAGTAACTTTTTATATTTTTATTAAAATATCATTCCTCGTACGGAAATTGACTCATTCTTCTCTCTTTCATCTTAAATCAATTCCACACTCTCGCCTTCAACTCGACCACAACTTTGTCCACAGTTAGGTTCTTATTCCCAAATACCTTTCCATTTCTCATTTTCCATATGATCCAAATCACACACTCCCAAATATTGACAACGTATTTTGCTCCCTTCTTCTCACTCAACAACATACTGAAAGATAGTAAATTCATTGAGAGAGAATAAAGAAGAGTTGTAATAACCTCCAGCCAATTCAAACATTTCATCCATAATTGATACGAGAAAATACACTCAAACATGATATGACGTACTGATTCAATCTACTCGTTACATAAAACAAAAGGAAGACTTATATTTTGCTCCACTAACCCCCTCCTATGTAGCTGAGAAAACGTCGGTATTATAACCCAAAGTACCCTCCACTCTCCAGGCATGTACCTTGACCTTAGGTGTTGAGAACTTGTTCCAAATTAATTTAAACTATTTCCTCTCGTCCCCGGCGTCTTCAAGTTTTTTTGTTTAGCAGCTATTTGTATGCTCTCTTCGATGTATATCTGTCATTCTCACCATGTTTCCACTTCCATGTATATTCCATATTTTATCTCGGCCGATTCCTATCAATCAAAAAAGTTAATTCATCAAGCATAGAGATTTCACGATAAAAAAGATTACGCTTCCACTTCCATTTCCACCACCACTACACTCCCCTATTTTTTTTTATCGAGCACTTTTTCTGAAGACTTAAGTTATACAACCTATTAAACTTAATCTTCATTTTGTTCCCCGTCCAATATCCCTCCCAGAAACTAGTTTTGTATCCGTCCCCCAAAACTCTTTCTAACCCTTCCTCGAACCACCCTCCTCTATTGATCTCTACCACCTTTAGAATTTCTCCCCACCACCTTTTTGGATTTCCCCATCTTCCCTCCCAACTTCTCACCCCAAGATCTCTCGCCCACTTTGTCCCCCACTGAAATTTCACTACTTTCACCTACAAACTATTCTCCTCACTTAAAAATCTCCACACTCGTTTTCCTAGTATTGCTTTATTAAAGCACTCAAGATCTTTTACCCCTAAGCCCCTACAATTTTTTACATTACACACCATTTCCCATTTGGCCCAAAGAATTTTTCGAAAGCTCTCCCCACCGCCCTAAAAAGAAATAATAAAATAATTTATACTCTCTCTGTCCCTAAACACTTTGCACACTTTCCTTTTTGGCCTGTCCCACAACACTTTGCACACCTTATAAATGGAAATAACTACTTTAACTTTATCCTCATAATATTCACATATTTACACAAAATGTCATTACTTTTACACTAAATCCAATCAATTTCATTATTTTAATAATATAATTTTACACATCACCCTCAATACTTTACTTTTTACACATTTTTCTTAAAAAATATGTAAAAAGAGGTGTGCAATCTTTTCAGGGACGGAGGGAGTATCATTTTAAAATGTATTTAACTTACATGGTACAATAGATGTGTGTATACTTCCTCCATCCACGATAAATGGTCCACGTTGCCTTAAATGGTCGTCCACAATAAATGGTCTACCTACCTAAAATGGAAAACTTACAATTATTATTTTTATTTTTTATATACATATACTCACTTTTACACATCACATCAAGTATTTTTTTAATAATTAAATATTTTTTTATACTAATACACTCACTTTTACACTACTTTCTTAATAACCGTGCACAACAATGGTAGTCCAATTTTCATGGACGGAGGGAGTATATGTTAAAATTTTGTCTTAGAAATCTTATCAGGGACCACACGTTTATGACCTATGCATCAAGGGCATGTTTGGTTTAGGGGACTAAATAGTCAATCCCCCAAACACAGGACTATTCCGGCCAAAACACATGCATATTTTGGCCGGAATAGTCCTATTTTTTGGGAATTAACTATTTAGTCCCCTAAACCAAACATACCCAATAGTATCATACCCCATAATGTCTAACATAATTTTTGTCCGGAAAATCTTGTGGCAAATCAAAGAGTTGTTCTTATATAATAAGTAGTACTAACCAACTTTTCATTGATGATCTAATATGATACAATTAAAAAAATAAAAACAAAGCAGAAAACGTTAATCCAAATTATTGAAAAAAGTTAAGAAAAATAAGGATTTTAAAGATATTTATTCCCTTTTTATATTCTCCAATTTGTTTTATATTTGCTTCACGATATAGGCTTAAACTGTCGGCCAAGGTAGGTCGATTTCCATTCCTGTATCCATTCATTAAATTAAAATATTATTCTTCCAAAAAGAAATTATAAATTAGGACACATCATTCCCTAATCTTCCAACTCATAATATTTTCCATCTTTTACTCCAAAGAAGATAGCTTTATTTAGTCTATATTGTTATAATTATCGATGTTGATGTAAATATTTAGGCTTTTCAATATTTAATTACGACATATAGAATATTGGGCTTTTGAGTCATTTTCAAGACAGAGGGTGTCCAAAGCTAAGTCGCATCCTATGCCAATATATCTAGGGCCGTTGAAATTGAGTTTCCAATTTCTCTCTCTTTGATAAATATAGTCCCCACCCACTATTCCCTTTTCTCCAATAAAATGGTCAAGATAATGATGAATTATAAACCAACGATTCATTTCTTTATAAGTGATAGTACTTGTGGCTTGTTTGCACCTTGTTTGTCGTTTATAGAAATCAATACATGCATTTGAGTAACTATTTTCTGCACCAGTTACACCGTGCAATTCAAGTGTATTTTTAAACAGTTATACTATTTATTACTGAAAAGTTACATAAATTATTACTGAAAAGTTACACTATTAAAGATACACTTTTTATTAATAATATGTATAACTTTTCAGTAGTATTTAGTATAACTTTTTAAAAATAAACTTGAGTTGCATGGTGCATACAAGACTAAGCCCATGTTTTTCGATGTGTCAATATAAAATCCTTAATATATAAGGAATTAATTCGAATATGGTCTTTATACATTAGTGAACTGTGCATATTTTAAATAAAAAAATTGTTTATCAGTATTAAAAGACATATATATTGGTCTGTTTCACTTTATTAAAAAATTAGTTTGTTGAAAATTTAGTACAAATAGTTATAAATAAGTAATGTTTAAAAATAAATTAGTTTTAGAAGGTAAAACTGTTTTTTTCATAATAATGGACAATCTATCATAATCATTTAAGCTATATCAGTCGCAGAGGGAGTATCTCTTAGGCGATCTTGATGCATTATGAACTCATAGGCTATGTTTACTCTGGAATTTAACTTTATTTACTATTTACTTTGTTTGTTTATTTTTTTAGGTTATACGTCCGATACGGATTAAACTCTTGTTATTTACTCAAAATAAACCCGAGCCATTTGGACGGTTAAACCCACATAACCCTCCACAATTCTTTCTCTTCTTCCCATTTCAATTCTTTCTCTTATTTTCTCATTATAATTTAGTTTTAACCATGAAAATAAACATGATGTTATGATTTTAATATTTTTATTATCCTATAAAGTAAACGCGTATTATCAAGGTTTATTTTAACATCCCCCACTAAATAAATATTATCTACACAATCCTAACAATTAAAACAAACGCAGAATATCAAAATATGTGCAAACGAAAAACAGTAAAGATAAAAGGAAAAACCATAAAAATAACACCCTACATTTAATCAATGCAAGTGTAACTTATTGTACAAGCTGTTTAACAATTACAGGTTTTGTCAAAAGCAGTTAAAATATTGGACTTATAAACTAATGGGAAGATGCTATTCTGGACTGTAGTAATAAATTAGTAAATGTCAACAAATATTGGGCAGCATGTGTGTGTGTGGAGATAGATAAAAAGGTTGGTGGTGGTTATCATTGAATTTCAGACATAAATGAGTACTTCTTGTGGTCACTGCTCAGCAATTCTCAATTTTCACCATCGCCCCTCACACGTCTCTTGTAAGATAAGCAATTGCAAAAAGGGAAAGTGGGAGTAGATTTTTGTTAAGGAAGGAATTTCCTTTTATCTTAGGCGAAAAAAGCAGTTATTCCTTCATTTTTTATTTCCTGTTAAACTATTTAGGGCTCATTTGGTTCGTAAGATAAAATTATTTATCCGTCAAAAATATGCATGTTTTCGACAGATAGATAATTTTATCTTACGAACCAAATGAGCCCTTAGATAATAGCTGGTTATCCTGTCCTTAATTGACAACAATGTAGTTCTGATTTTTTTTTAAATGGATTAATATTAATATATTATAATGAAAAATATTTTTCCTATAGAAAAAATCTAAAGATAAAAATTAAATACTGAACTAAAATCTCGAATATAAATGTGGTATAGTTGAAAGTTTCACCGATACAAACAATTTACCTAAATTGTTGAAAACGGTTACTTTAATATACTTGTTCTGCCCCCTAATAAATTTTACATTTATTTATTTTTAGTGTCTCTATTAAAATTCTAAAAACTTTTTTTTTTAATAAAAGTTATTTTATAGAATTTCAAAACAGGCAATAAGATATCTCATTATAAATTTACACTATAAAAAGAAATAAAATTCGAACATAATACTCATTTTATGTTAAATTATTTTTTATTTATTGGCTAAAAAGATAATAAAACATTTTTTTCAAAAAAAAAATCAATATAATTGAGATCAAAAGCTCGAACTAATATCCAACTCAAAAAATTAGAGATGCAACACGTAAATTGCACAATAAAGTCGCACGAAGATCAATAACAACTTACATTTTACGCGTTACAACCAATTTATTCAATCGAAGAAAACGCATTTAAGGATGTCAAAAAAATGTCCTCGTGTGAGTGATTGCTAGTCTAGAAAGTGAGACGACACGATATGAAAAGATGATCGTGGCATCTCCTCCGCCCGTCGCTGTCTCTCAATCCATACACAGAGTCCCCCCAATTTCTAACGTCGTAAGTTGTCTCTATCCCAAACACTTCATCCAACCACCCTCACCCCCTAACTTCATTTAATTTTCATTTTGGTTTTTGTTTACTAGTGCCACCTGTTCTTGCAAGTTGCACCACCAAGTGAATGTTACTTTCGAAAATATTAGAGAGAATTATTTAATTAAAAATTGATTCTGTGAAAAAAAAAATTATATATAAAAAAATTATATTTTTTACAAATATTATAAATTAATTATTTTTTTAATCAATATGCAAATATCCAAAATATTAATCATGTACTCCCTCCGTTCCAGGGGTATTTGCACCACTGGGATGACACATGGTTTAAGAAAAATATATTTTTTAAATAAAGTACTTTATATGGATATATGTGTGAAAAATTTTGTGAGTGTGCACGTAAATCGATGTTTTCCTTTTAAGTAGTGTGCAAATTTATTTGGGACAATCCAAAATAAAAAGTGTGCAAATTGGTTAGGGATGGAGTGAGTAGAAAATATGTGCAGTAAACTATTTAAGTGGCACGCATAATACAGCCACCCTCATCAATAAAACTTGTTTATATTATGATATTATTACATGTATTTATTTATATGTACTAATATCATGGGAGAGTTTGTGTACATGATAATGTTTATATTCTATTGAGAACTTGTTATTTAATTCTTATATTTTCTTTTATTTGACATTCTTATTAGACATATTTAAAAAAAAAAAAATCATCGCCGATTTAAAAAAATATATATATATAAAATTTTATTTTTAAGTATGTCTAGTACGAGTTTCAAAATAAAATTAAAATATTTTAAAGTGGTCAATTCATGTTTTAAAATTAATTAGAAATAAAAGTATTACTAACTCTGTCTTGTAAAAGTTTGCGATATTTTTGGTGACACATTTTTTAAAAAAAATATAATGAGTATGTATAGTATAGAGATTGTAATGTAGAGATTTTGGGGTGAAAATTTAAAAAAATATTTTTATTTTCAGTGTATACATATTTTTGTGTGACAAATTTATAAGGAAAATATTATGATTTTGTGTGACAAATTTATAAGGAAAGTATTATGTTTTGAGTTTCATACTTTTGAATTTTTTTTAAAATAAGTAAATGGATTAGGTCTTGAATAAAAAAAAACAAATTGAAATGCAAAAAAAAATAAAAAAAATCAAACTATAAATCTTGATTTAAGGCACTTTTTTAAACTAAAACTAAACCTAAAAATTGGATCTTGAAAAATAAAAGTAAAATATTTATATGTGGTAGATAAAGTATTATTGTATATGCTCTCTCCTTCCTAGGGGTGAGCACTATTCGGTTTTAACCGAAAAATCGAACCGAACCAAACCGAAATAAGAATTTGGTTCGGTTAATTTGGTATTCGGTTCGGTTTTGGTTTTAAATATTTAATATTTTGATTTTCGGTTTCGGTTTTTAAGATAAAAAAACAGAAAAACCGAAAACCGAACTGAATTTAAATATATATATATAATTATATATGTATAATACTATTACTAAATATATAAATAAATTAAATAAATATTATATTACATATATATAATTACATTACATATAAATAAATAAAAAACTCTAACCAGTTATCATTTCCAAATTTCCTCCCTCACCCTCACGGTCACGGCGTCTCACTTACAGAAATTCCCTCCTTTACCCTCACGCCGCTCACCCTATTCCCATCCGTCGTTGTCCGCCTAAGCTCACGGCGGGCGGCCACCAAGTCACCACTTCCCCTCTCCCTATTTTCGCACACACAATTTTGACTAGTGATATTTCGGTTAATATGGTTTTGAACCGAAACTGAACCGAAAATTTCGGTTTCGGTTTTTTCGATTTTTAATGTATATGGTTCGGTTTTTGGTTTCTAATAATAATAAATTGGGTTAGGTCGGTTTTGGTGATTTGGTTCGGTTCGGTAACCGAACCGAGCCATGCTCACCCCTACTCCTTCCTGCAAAGATAGTACACATTTTATTTGTTTGTTCTAAAATATAGTCTCACTCCTTATTTAATATATATTGAGATTAAATATTATTTTATTATTTTTATATTCAATTAATAAAGATATATCTGAAATTTTATAGGTAAAATTAGAATTTTAAATATAATAAATGATATTTTATTCAAAAATGAAATGAAACTATCTTTATGGGACGTTGTTAGAATTTAATAGTAATAATTTTGACATTTCACAAAAAAAAAAAAAAAACTCAATATATATTATTTAATAGCCTAAAAAAACTCAATATATTTCTTTAATATAACACTACATCTCTCTCTAAAAAAATTTATACTTTTATTTTAATTGTCCAATTTTTGCATAATTTTAAAATTAAAATATTATTTTAGATTCATAATTTTTACTATATATTTTTTTTAATATTATGCTCTAAAATTTACTTCAATGTTTTCGGAATATATTTTCCAGATGGAGGTAGATTGGTAGAATAAATTAGCATTTTGGACCATCTATTGCATCACATTCAGTCTTAAGTGCAGTGCTCATGAGGTTATGTGAGGCAACTGCACTGCAGACCCTGAAACCTCATTCATTGGTAACTCCAAAAAACTAGAAAAATTGTGCTCTTTTTCGGAATATTGTTTGTTATATAATGATTCCTTTCACGGGTTATAGTAGCTGCAGCATTTTGTTTGGCCTCCTGCCCTACTTGTGTTTGCATGTTTTTTTTTATCCAATGATATTTGAAGCGACTATATTTCGTTATAAGTATAAGAAATGAAAAGAGCATGAAATAAAAATTATAGTTCTCAAATAAATGAATTATAATAAAAAATTTAATTTTTTAAAATTAAAATTATAGTAGAATCATTCCAAATCTATAATAACTTTGATTGCTATTATGGAATTAATTGCAATTAGTTTTATTTTTTAGCTATTTATAACTTTCTATTTTTTAATGTCACTTTTTTTTTTACTGTTGATGGCAGATTGGATGTATTTTGGAATATTGGTTGGAAGCACGTCTTGAATTAGTATTAATTTGTTACTGCGTTTGTTTTTCAGGCATTCGTGTCCTGTTTAATAAGAGAGTAGATGGGGCTAGTACATTTTGACCTTTAATTTCATGAGTTACTATGTAGTAAATCAATTTTACCTTGTAACTCAAATTTTATTGGTTATTTTCACTGTATTATACTACTTTTGAATTAATATATTTTAATAAAATAATTTATACTCCTTCTATCTTAAGACTGTTTTCATAATTGTCCTGGACACGAGAACCAAAAAAAATATGAATGTAAAGTTAAACAATAAGAAAAGATGTATTTTATTGACATTTATAAATGTAAAAAGTTTATCTTTTAAATGTGTGAAAGTAAAATTGAAACGTCTAAATAAAACAAGTGTAAAAATAGTTTGTACAAATAAAACAAGTGTGAAAGTAATTCTGAGAAGGAGATGTTAAGGAAATCTTCTTAATTCGAGTTTACATGTGGCTTTGCAGCTTGATTTCACTAACAGCGTCTTGAATCTCAATTACCGGAATTATGGGATATGAATTTTGGGAAGATTTTAGCAGAACTTCGTTAAAGCAGCGAAAAACTTGCATTTATTCTGATTTTTGGGCCTATTTATAGGCAAAACATCAAGCAGGTGGTGGCAGGGACTTTGCCACGCTTTGCAAATAACTTACACGTGTCACTTACGTGTCTAATTGGATAATTACAACAGAAAATTGAGTAAAAATGGAAAAACTAGAATTCTGGCGATCATTCCCTTAAAGTGGCGAGCAGGTAGTTATAAACCCTTCATGGAGGTGACCAGCTAGTTATAAATCACCATAGGAGGCGACCAACTGGTTATGACAGGTGACGAGCAGCTCATTGAATGACCTGCTCGCCTCCTTTCAATTTTGTATTGTTGCTTTTCTATCTCTTGTCCTTCATGTGATTCTTCTTCTTCTTTGCTTATTTCTACTTGATTTAGCTGCATTCATGTAATCTCTTCCTATTTGATCAATTCTTTTGGAACACGTAATCCGAAATTTCGGTAATTACTTTCTTAAGCACTTGGATCAACTTATTTCATCAACTGAAGAGAGTATTATTTAAAAAAAAAAATACACATAAAAAACAAAATAAGATTCACCATAAAATTTGTGCACCTTAAATTTTACCAATTTCTCACCGTATACAAATTTATAGTTGACTTTAAATGTCAACAAAATTTCTTGCATTGATTACTGATTAGTTATACGATATATAGATAAAATATTAGCTGATGTGTTTAAAATATACTGGAAAAACATCATCATGATTCAGGAGGTCAAAAGCTCAATTGATTATGTAATTTGATCGTTGCTGAGGGAGGCAAACAAAATTGAATTCAAATATCTATACAGATTAAAATTAAAACCACAATAACCACAATCATTACCTATATATAAATTAACTATAGAATATATTCATAGATATTGCTCTATATTCTTAGCTTCAATGTTTTAATTACATTAGTTGTTGAAGGAAAAAATAATAATAAAAGGCTGACTATTTTGTGCACTTTGTACAATGTAGAGCACTAATATTAGTACTTGTACAAATTTAATAATATTATTTTACTTGTGAAAATTTAATAAAGGGACGCTTGGTACGAAATTCTTCAATGGTAATGGAAGTGGGGATATACATATATAATAATTATAGTAGCTAACAAGAACAAATGAGGTACACAATATAAATTTTTCTCCTAAATAGGATAATCATTATCCCCATTTGATTACCCTCATCTCATCCTATAATCAATTAATCATCCTCCTCAATCAATCCCCATACCACAATCAACAACTTTTTTTTTTGTCAATTTATTCCAAAATTGGAGCACAACACTGATGATGTTAACCACCATGAACACAAACTCTCACTCAACATATGAAAGGGTAAAGAAGGAAAATAAAATTTCACTCCCATTACCGTTGAATAATTTAAAACAAGCGCCTCCTAATATTATTTTAAAATTCAATTTTATTATTAGTAAGATCAATCAGTACAATTGGCTTGAAGTATACAATGCCCTCAAGATTTATCATAATCAATATTTCAAATGTCAAATTTAACCCTATTTTATAGATGATACTAATTACTACATTATACGAAAGACATTATTACATCTAAATTATTTCAATCAAAATTATACTTAGTGATGGATGGTCCTATAAATGAGAAATGACAGATGTCAAATTATAAAATTTACTACGAGAAAGAATAAAACAAATAGAATTCACGAATTACTGCCCTTTTTCTCTATTTAGGTTTATGCATCCAATCTTCGTACATTACAATCTGACTACCGTCCAAAAATTGCAATCTTACATAAAAAAAACAAGAAAACATGGAGCAGTATGCTTGTTTTTTGTTTGTCCAGTGCGTGACTGTGTAGAAAATAATACCATAATATATATTATACTGTTATATAGTGTAATTATAGTTTAGGATAAGTTTAAAAATTAATTATGACAAAGGGCAAAATTTATTTGAGAGTGTAAAAATTATTAAGACACACTCAAAATAACATGAAAATATTAATAATTATGAGCGTGCAAATATTATTAAAACACGTTTGCTCTTTTTTGTGTTTTACGAGCAAATTGTACCCTTCTCTGTATTTATATATAGCAATGTACTTTTATGTATATGTGTGTGGAGTCAGTGTATTTATAGACTGTTTTACAATTATTTTTAGAGGTTAAAATTAGAATATGGCATGAAGATTATTATGAACAAGTTTTAAAATATCAAATATATAATGAGAAATATTAAAAATCTCATCAAATGTATTAAAAATATTAGTTAATTATATTATGTTATAATTATTATTGATTTTATTGATCTCAACGTTTGATACTTATAATGAATATTTTAATACACTTAATTATATATTTAGTATTTAAAAAAAATTCATAAAAAAACATATCATGAACTATTTTTATATAAAATTTACACATCTATATATAGAACCTAAAGAAATTATAGAGTATTCCGCATTTACTTTTAGAGCTAAAAATTAGAATAAACAAGAATAGTCATATGAAGTCTATTAGGAGATGTTTGGTTTTCAATTTGAAATTTTCAAATTAGTGGATGTTTTAAGGTTTAAGTAGGTATCATTTAACTTTATGTGTAAGAATAAATAATATTATATTATTATATTATTTGAGGAAAGTGGTTGTAATGATTAAATTGATAATATAATGATTAAAGTGTTTAAAAGATTTGAAAATTTAATATATAAATTTTAAAATAGGACATTATTTCGATTTAAAATGAAAAATTCGATTTTAAAACCAAAATCGAGCATCCTCTTATGCATTCGTGATGAAATGAGACTTTAATTTAAAATACTTGCACATTGTTATAATAATATAAGAATTAATGATGGTTTGCTCTCTTTAGAAATTAACATTTGAATTAATCAAAATTATAATAAAAAGTAGGCAATTATAAATTACATCACTGTTTTTTTTCAAATTATATTTAATTCTAAAATTTTGAATTTTATAAATTTTTAAAAAAGTTTAATTTAATTTCTTTTTGCAATTAAGACTTTCGAAAAAATTTAACTCTGTACATTGTCTATGTCCAATTGTATAATTAAACCGATATGATATTGTTTAAGCACTCACTTAAGTTAAATACTATTGTTAAAAGTGTTTATAGGTGAGATGGGTTCTCTTAATACTTAATAGTAAACAATGTCATTTTACAAAAAGAATGATTTATATAGGTTCAAGAAAGTCGCTATATTTATAAATAGATTCAAAATATTTGCACAGAAATACATTTTTTTCTGCACAGAAACACTTTTTTTTTGCAGCACCTATTTATAAATATAATGACTTTTTTGAACCTATATGTAAGTCACCCTTTATAAAATCATATAGAGACGTAAATGTCATGTAGGCAATAAGAAGAGTTAAATATGTCCTGAAGCATTGCAAAAAATAAATAAATAAACTTTTTAATGAGATATAAAATTTTAAATTAAAATTCAATCCCAAAAAAATTATAATTTAAATTACAATTAATTCTGAAAATATTAAAATAAATACAAAGTTGGTAAGAATGTTAAACATAAATATGCATTCACTAATAATTGTTGAGTATATATTGTATGAAAGTGGTTCATAACTTCATTTTAATAAGGTAAAAAAAATTCATAAATATAAACTTTATATCACAAAATGGTTTATATCATGAAAATATTTTATATAATATTTTACCATAATTGTTTACTGTATTCCTTGTAAAATATTTTCAATAATTTAACAAAAGTTTTTTTTCCCTTTGATTTTTCTTTCACTTAAAATATGCTGTGTGAAATGGTATATGAAACGATATCAAGAGACTTGTTGTAGAAAGTCAAATTACCAGGAATATGATCATTGGTAATTTGGAAGATTGATTTATGATTGGAATATTGCATGGTGTAAATACAAATTTTAATTGGAAACATGTTTGGTAAAAGACAATTAATATAATATCTATCAATAATAAATATGCAAAGATACATATATATGAGTAAGTCTCTTGTGCATCAGCTACACGGTGTAACTCAAGTTTATTTTTTAAAAGTTAAACAAAATACTACTGAAAAGTTAAACATGTTATTACTGAAAAGTTAAACTGTAAAAGATATACTTTTTAGTAATAACATGTGTTACTTTTCAATAGTATTTTATTTAACTTTTAAAAAATAAATTTGAGTTGCACCGTGTAACTGGTGCATACAAGACTAATCTCATATATATATATATAACTGTGAGTAAAATATAGAGTATTTAAATGGTATATAAAAGCAATTAGATACTCTTTCCATATTATTTTTAATATAACCTCTATAACTATCAACTTTCCAAGACATAATCAAAATACATTAAATCTATAAAATTTAATGATATTTAATTATAGTAACGGATTTATTTTTATTGTACGAATGAAAATAAAAAATAAGTTTATATCTATAAACGGACAGTGTTGGTCCCGAAACGAGTTAAATCAGTGTATGGGGGGG
>JAPKLY010000022.1:1013654-1048312 GCA_026898435.1 Prunella vulgaris | reverse complement strand
GGGGGGGAATACACTGATGTCAGATTTTTCTGAAAGACTCAGAAAAATGCTCTAACGCACTCAGTCAGGATTCCCTGAAGTACTCAGTATGCTGAATGTCCGCAGGGGCAGCAGGGACGGTTCAGTAATGAGTCAAATAAGCTGAGTGTGAGTAAAGTGCTCGGAGGCTCAGTAGAGATAACAAACCTACTGACTGCTGAGAAGCGAGTCAGTTGGACTACTATCTCAGTGAGTCAGAGTACGTGCGGAAAGTGAGCCCTTAGATTCTACTCGTTTTAGTTTCTGAAAACGTTTTCTCTGAGTTGCTTAGTAAATAGGTGGTTAAGGCTGAGTGCACAGTATTCAGATTCAGGATGATTGATTCAGTCCTGAAGTTAAAACCAATGCAGTATGTTCAGTTTAACATGATGACATTTATGATCCTGAACAAAACAGTAAATCAGCACACAGGGGACTTTTTAACGTGGTTCGGAGATAACCAACTCCTACGTCCACGACCTGATTTAACAGGAAGCTATCCTCAAAACCCTGAGGATAGGTACTTGGGTTTTACGTGCCAAGGGACACGAATAGCCAACTTCCTTTCTTAGGAACTGACCCCTGGGCGTTTTACAAGTCCCAGTCCTTCTAACCAACCTATCTCACACTTTGAGAGGTTTGGTATTCTGGTTTCCAACTAAGATAGCTCTAGCAATACAAATCAGTGCTAAATATTAGAGCTATCGATCTAAGCAAATACAGAGCGAATCCTACTACAACACTAGGGAAATTTAATTGCAGAGTGTTGTTTGTGATATGCTTTGTGTTCTTGGATTCTTGAGAGTTCTCTTGGAAATTTCCCGTTAACCTTGTATGGGTGCAAGGTTCTCCATATTTATAGGCGAGATTCAAAATAGATCCGTTGGAGGAGATCAAATCAAATCTTTCCTATTTTAGGTAGATTGCAGGCTAGGAATACTGTTCGACCTACCCGCCATGCTTATTCTGGCAAGTTGTCACATCACCTGCAACCTTTTGAGACGCATTAAATGCCGCATTAAATGCTGCGCAGACTCCGTGCTTACGTGTTGAAAGATCATTGGTTCTCCGTTGTAACGGCTAGTTGACCTTCAGACATTTATCCTTCCTCGTACATTCAATGCTCTGAGTCTCTTGTAATAACTCAGTCTGAACGTGTGCCTTAATGGAGTCTTACTGACATTCTTTTTGTCTCTTGTCCCATAGCGTAAATAACCTTTCTTCTTTGGGCTGACAAGATTCAGGTATTCTGAACCACAGCCTAAGTCAGGTCCTATGTGCATTCAGCACAGTCTGATAGGTTATTCAGCTCAGTATGTGTTACCTTTTTGCTTCGGACTTACAGGATTCAGGTAAACTGAACCAAGGCCTAAGTCAGGTCCTATGTGCATTCAGCACAGCCTGATAGGTAGTACTTACTCTTCACTGACTGAGTTCTGTCCTGAACATGCTTAGTGTATTCAGTAGAAACATCAGACAATGGTACTTCAGGATTGACTTCAGGAAGAATCAACAGGCTTCGATCTTTAGTTTCAGAACAGACAATCTTCAGCTAGACTGACTGACTTCTTCAGAATGGTTTACACTTCAGACTTCAGTAAATTGGGTCGACTCCAATATTCTTCAGTCTTCAGTATGGTCCTTCTGTACTGAATCTCTGACCTAACTATCCTGAACTATTTTATCCTGAACACTATACTTAGGCAAATTCATCAGGGGTTTTGGGATCTAATCAAAATACCAAGATTGTCCCAACAGACAGTAATTTCTTTCTTAAAATAATATGTGGAATATCAGCATTATTGTTATTGTTAAGTTTAGAAAATCACACACTTCATTATCTGAAAATCTAGTTTCACAAAAAAACTGAGAAATAGGCGTACTCTATTTCATTTTTTTTTTTTTTTTTTAAATCCTGCTAAATGAAAGTTGTCTTCTTGCTCTTGATGGTCCTACATTTTTGATGTGGCAATGATGGCGTAAGGTATAGATACTATTTTTCTCCCTCTTCCATTACATTGCCATCAGCACGATTGTTCTCTTCTCTCTCTCTCTCTCTCTCCCCTAAAGCGCGCACACACTCTCTCTCACACACACACGCACTATTACTTGCACTTTCCAACCTTTCTTTGTTTCTTTTCTTTTCATCTGTTTTTCAGTCTTTAATGGCTGCCCCACACCCTAGTTCTTGGTTCCGTATTTTAAATAAGCGGGTGGGTGGGTGGTTTTCTCTCTCTCTTTTTGGTCGGTGTGGAATTTGATACTCTTCCACCCAAGCTTCAATTTTGTTCTTCTTTCTTGATTTTTCTTTTCTCTGTTCTATGCATGTTCAATCCTTGTAAATACCTGTCAAAGATTAGATTTTTGTCTCTGGGCTTTTGGGATTGTTGCTAGATAGTCTGGAGAAAGAGCCTCATTTTCAACATTTTTTTGTGGGGTTTTTCTAGATTTTTTTTTTTTACTTTTTGGGGGTAAAAATTTTCAATCTTGGTTTGTTTTTTCAACTGGGCTCGCCAGAATTTTGCCTGGAGAGGAAATATTTTTTTTGAGAGTGACTGTGGATGCTGATAGCTAATTTTGAAGGGGAAAAGTTGTTGATTTATTTTCCCCTAAATCTTGTATAGATGGATGCACAACCATTGCTTGATTGTGCCAGAGTTTTGTAAATTGTCAAAACCTACCCTTGACGGCAAAGTTGGATTACTCAGATATATATAAATCAAATCTCCTGAAAGGTTTTTGAATTTTCTCCTGTTTAGCAGAATCTCTGGTAAGAATTTTTCCGTTTGAGGGAAGATCGCATTGCCATTTTCCAGGCTTGTTAAGAGAAGAATTAAAAGGTAAGAAGATAAATTTCTTGCCAAGGAGAGAAGCTATAGTGATCCGTGATTTAGTCATAAATTCATAGCAATACTTTCAAGGGCTCTTGAGAGAGAGAGAGAGAGAGAGAGAGAGTATATTGGGTTGCATGCTGCATCAAATTTTAGGTAATAAATCCTCTTGTTCTTATTAATTTTTGGTATATTTTACTTCTGAAACAAGGGTATTCAATTTTGGATTTCATTCTCCATTGTTGCTGTTTTTTTCTCTTTAGATTTCAGTCATTAATGTTTCTTGATTTACTTTTCCTTTCTGTTATCTATGCACTAGTTATCAGTGCTTGTAAGATTAGTACATTTTGGAGATTGCATGCGCTTGTTGGCCTTGGAGGTTATGTCTTACTGTAGAACTGGTTGTTTGTAATAGTTTATCCAAACTGTTGACTGTTGGTCGTCGGATTTGTGCTCCCTGTTAAAAACTCTTCCAGAAAAATGGGTGTTGTTTTGTGGATTAGGATTTCTGTATTGACATTCTTTACTTTGTGCAATTGAAAGTATTCTTTCGAAGCTTCCTTGTCTAAATATCATGTTCCACAATTTAGAGCGAAAATTCTGTCAGAGTATACATTTGAATCGTTTTCAATGTCAAAAAGAGATGGCAAGTTGAAGTGTTGAGTACGATGAGGATGCTATATTTTGGATAATATATTGTTTATCAAGTACTTGAGATGTTTTTGACTATGACATTTCCTATGCTTTTCTGAAATTTCTAATTTAACATCTTATTGCTGAACTTGCAGTAACAGCTGGATAACTAAATGAATATGAAGCAGTAAAAACTAGAGAGAATTAGTTATGACAAAGAGATCACGAAGACGCCCTTCAAGATATGAAAGAGACCAGGCAGGTTGTATATGGAGTTTAATTAGCATATTTGACTTTCGTCATGATCGAACCACGAAACGGTTGCTTGCGGATAGGGGGCGAGAGAGCAAGCAAGCTGCTGGTAAGAACCTCATATAAAAATTGTTCATATAAAGCATTGATTTTTCTGTATGAAGGTATTTCATTCCCCTCCCTCCTCGGGTTTTACTTGGTGCAGAATATTCAAGTAATGAAGCAGTTATACTGGGTCTGAGTGAAAATTGTGAAAGCATAGAGGTATATGCATCAATATCATGCCTGAATTGTAATTGACCATTTTATTTTTTTTATTATATTAATCCTCTTTAGTAAATCAGGATGCTGATGGAAGTAAGAGGCCAGTGCCCATGGCCGATGTCGCCAAAACAAGTGTGAAAGAACTCATGGAAGAAGAGATGATTAAAGAGCTGGGCTCTGAAAACCAGGCAAATGATTCTGAAATGGGTTTGGTCAAAAGCAACTCAGATTACATAAATCATCTGAAGAAACATGAAAAGAAAAGAAACAGAGGTCGCAGTAAGTCACGTGATATGGATGTCTCCCAGTTGGACTTGATCACTGAAAATCCTAATCAGGTTCCAAATCAAAGGCCTTCCAATAATCTTGATTTGGAAAAGATATTAAAAGAGCTGACTGAGATAAATGAAAGAACCACAAACAGCTTGAAGCATGATCATCACAGTGATCTCGATGTGCCATCTGATGAGACCATGACATCTGTTGAAGAAAAGTTGGTTGCAGCAATAAAGCTGTTTATAGATCAGAGACTGAGTGGCAGTAAGCGTTTTGGGGATGAGGGGAATCATCGTTGCTCCAGAGAGTTCATGGATGTTTTGCGTACATTAAGTTCAAATGAAGGCTTGTATTTGAAATTATTACAGGATCCAGACTCCAAACTGGTTGAGCACGTGCAAAATTTAGAGGGTGCTCGGTTAGGGAGAGATCAGACACCGAGTTCTTTGTCTGTATCCAGATTGTCGGAAGAGAAGCCAGTAAACTCAAAAGTTGATGAACCCAATGGCCGTAAACCAAGAAATTTCTTTAGGAGAAGGAGCAAATCTATGGAGAGCTATCCCTTGGGAGGGGAAAAGGATTTTGAATCTGGTAATAATATCATCATCTTAAAACCAGGGCCGACAGGTGTGCAGAGCCCTGGAAGTAATCGTATGGTTAGCAGTCTCCAATTGCACTTACGGAACGGGGATAATAAGCTGCAAAATGAGAAAAATATGTCTCAGTTCTCTTTCACAGAAATAAAAAGAAAGCTAAGGCATGCAATGGGAAAGGAGAGACAAGGGGTCTCTCTTGACACACCTACTCGTGAATGCTCTCCGAAGCAGCAAAATGGCAATAATAGTGAGAAAGGCAGTACAGGAGAAAATTTTGGATGGAGCTCGCCGAATAGGAACCATAAATATATGGAAAGGTTTTTAATATCTTCCCCAAAGAAGGGCGAGCAAGTTGGTAAGTTAAAGGATAACAGTTCAGCAGTGGTGAATGAGACATGCCAAAATCCTAGATTTGGGGGGTCTAACATTTATATTGAGGCTAGGAAACATCTCTCTGAGATGCTGATGAATGGAGATGGAAATCCAGAGTTAGTGACTGGGCAGTTGCCAAAATCACTGGGTAGGATCCTTTCTCTTCCCGAGTATAAGGGTTCCCCTTGCTGCAGCCCCAGAAAATACGGCGATGATATTTTTATAACTGCTCAGACGAGACTATCTCCACGTAGCATAGTTAAGAGTGATTTGAGTGGCCCGTTGCAAGAAAAGGACAGCAACCATCCAAGCCCAAGAAGGCGAAATGTGGAGAGTCAACCAGGCATCTCTGGTAACAACTCTGAGGACAAAGTAGAATCCCTGGATATGGATTATAATATTCTAATCAGAGATGATCATGAATGTTCTCTAGAAGTTGAATCCTTTACCAATGATGCTACGGTTCCTGAAGGTAAGTATCAGCTATTCTTTGATAAAGTTGTGACGCCATTTAACTATTTGATAATACTGAAAGAAAACTTGTTTTTATCCAACAGTTAAAAGTTTACCTTCGATAGTTGCGGAGATTGAAGAAATGACTGAATCAAGGCCTCAGGAAGAGGAAACTTCTAAAGCATCTAATAATTTGAACCGTGGAGATTTTGAAGAAGACACTGGTGATGAAGACAATACAGAAATTGCTCCAGAGTTCTTCAAAGAATCTTCCACATGCTTTGAATCGGTAAATTCCTTCTTTTTTCTTTTTGTTGCTAAATCAGAAGTAGACTGTGATATTCTTTTCTTGTGTTCTTTAATTGGTTCATCTTATCATGTTAATTTTATCCAGCCTTCATTTGGAGGAGACCATGTATTGTCTTCTTCAGTTGTGTCACCCCCACGTCCAATGAGCAGCGAGGTTGAAGATTCTGATTGTTCAATTGAGAAAATGGGGCGCCCCAGTCCGGTATCTGTTCTGGAGCCATTATTTACAGATGACGACATCAGTCCTGCAAGCACTACACCCCAGCCAGGTAAGATTATGGGTATAGAATTGAGAGTCCCATGTTATGATTTCTGTATCTATTTTCGCACTGAAATAGAACTGTTTGTGACATTCAGTTGAAAAAGAACTTCAACCACGACGTATCCATTTCGAAGAACAGTCATCTGCTTGTGACCAAGGAATTTGTACGAGAATTTCTTTTGAGGATGAGGAATCTGCTTTTGAATATGTTGAGGCTGTGTTGCTTGGTTCAGGTTTAAACTGGGATGAATTTCTAATGAGATGGCTTTCTACATATGAAATTCTCGACTCATCATTATTTGACGAAGTTGAGTTATTTTCTAGCAGACCCCGTTATGATCAGAAATTCCTTTTCGACTGTGCTAATGAAGCTCTAAAGGAGGTTTGTGATATTTATTTTGGATGCTATTCTGGGACATCATGTGTTGAACTGAATATTCAGCCACCCCCAAAAGGGATGGATCTTATCCAAAAGATATGGCAACGGGTCGAACAACTACTTCAGCATCCACAGCCTCACTCCTTGGATCAGCTTGTGAAAACAGACTTGGCAAGATCCACAAAATGGATGAATCTCCGCTCAGATATTGAGCTTATTGTTTTTGAGATGGGGGAGACCATTTTCATTGAATTGGTCGAGGAGATAGTACCAAGCTTTGAAGATGATACTTTTGAGCTTTCAGTGCATGATGCTGAACCCAATGCCAGTGAAACTGCCAACTCATAGTGTCTATTTGGTATGATAAGAGACATCTCTGATCACATAAGGCTAAGCTTATTGTTGTAAGTCTTTCTCGGGTTTACATTTGGAGCTCTTGATAAAGGTCTGAAAGGTCCTACTTTTAACATCATCGATAAAGTTAGAAACATAGTTAGGATTACTTAATACTGTATGAGAGGTTTTTCATGTTAGAAATTCCAAATAATGGATCCTACCCAACCCGAAAGCGTCCATAGGTCAGAGGATGTTGTGCCATAAAACCTGTTTGTATGCAGGTTTGATGACAAGGTAAAAGAAGCTCAAGCTTGTTGGTCAATGTATGATCAGAGTAGTCAGGCTTCGGTGTGTTTAATGTGTGTGTATCGATGTTTTTGTAGTTTTGGTCACTTCTTGTTTGCACATAGGTTTGGTTTGTGAAGACTACATGGTTGTATCGACTCATTCTCTAATGTTCACATTTATACATACGAGTCTCTAATGTTCACATTTATACATAACTTGTGCAATAGATGTTTATGTCCAGTGTGTAGCTTAATTCAACACTGTTCAATTGTTTCTTGCAATTTTTTAGTAATCCTAATGTGAATGTGTCGAGTCTTTGGCCGCGAACCAATCGTCGATGTGATATGATTCATATGATTCGGATCATCAAGGTTTGTTGATGTTCTCAGTATTGTCTTTGATATTGATAATATCAGTGAAGTTCTCAACCTTGATACTTCTGAGTTCTGAGATATAAAAGGTGGGAAATTTGAGATTATATTCCACTAATGATACAAAATAACAAGTTCAACATTGGTCATGATATAAAAACTACAACACTCACTTTTGATACACCAAGTGGTGAAAACTCCAAAAGCAATACATTTTTAATGTGTGTAATACTAGTGTCACAGGAATTTTTGGAACCTCACAATCTCATTCCTGTATATGAAAACTAAACAGTTGTTAGAGATACCCCTCGACAAATACAGAAAAGTTCGAAAGCGAATAAACAGACTTGACCATCATTTTCATACTCTATTCAAGCAGTCGCTTAATATTTCTGATGAGGTGGATCATCATTTGGTCAGGAGAACCTGTGGGGAATACCGGTGGCAGAGTGAGTGTACCGATCACCTATGCCTCTTTTTCATCTGTCGAGGTGAAATTGAAGTTGGATGTCTCTTCTTGCCAAAAGCTTTGGTTTTACTTTCAGACTCATCTTCATCGCTGTCTTCATCAGCATTCCCGTTTTTTGAAGATGGAGTTAAATCTTCATGTTGCTTGGTCAATTTTCTTTTGTCAGTGTTCAGCTTGGAAAGCAATTTTCTTTCAATGGGATTATTCGAGTGGGTGAATTTGTTGTCTTTGGGAACAGTTGCACCTATTCCAAGCCTATGAAAAATCCCCCATGCAAATAAAACCCCATGTTCGATGTTATACAATGATGCAAAGTTGAAAGCATGCATGCACTGACCTCAACGGACGTCCTTCCAGTTCTACTGAGGTTGATTTTTCGTTCACTGAAGTTTTACTCATGTTATTAACCCACCGTTCAGCCTGCATTTGTGTAGAAATAATATGTTAGGTAAGAATATGACCTTTTAAACCCACATGCATTTCAATATGAGAAAGTTTCAGCGTGCAAAAAGTGCTTTATGGATCCCTGTATTCGGGTGGAACAACAGTACAAAGAAAAAGTAAGACTTAAAACCAATGAATCAGCATGGTGACACAAAATTAAAAGCATCAAAAAGTTATTACCAATTTGAATGCCTTGTCCAGCTTCAGCAACTGAGGCTGTGAATTCTTTTTTTGATCTTCTTTTGCATTATTTGCCATTTCATTCCTGATTCTTGGAGATGTAATCAGAGACTGAGTCTGCATCTAACACACAAAACTCAATCAGGAAAAGATCAATGCATGTATTTCCTCTGTTGTTTAAGGAAGCCAACATGAGCTTTTCCGAACATTTGTTTAAAATTCCTCAAATACGTGATCAAAATATCATCAAACAATAATAAGCAGAATAAACATATTATAAATCAACCAACTAAAAAGCCCACATACTGATACTTCTACTGAACAATACTAAATAACTGCCAACAATGCCAGGAACCAAAACACATATTATCTAATTAACATTCCACGGTTGAGAGGAAGAAGAAGATTCCGTGACATGAAACACAAAAAACGAACATCAAACATCAAATTTCTATAATCTTAGAACCAAAGTAATCCTTCTGGATGTACATAATTGACACGACCTTCATGGAGGCTAGACTATATTTCAGTTTTTATGGGTCTACAAGACAGAATATTAATATGTATGTACCATCACATGATATTATATCAGCGGTTTCCGTGGAACTCCGCCAGTACTCTGGCTTCCGACAACCGGAAATTGAAATGGGGAAACAAGATTGAAGGAGAATGAATGAACAAATAGATTACCTTCAACTTCAAGTAGGGTGGTTTGGTATGGTATACCAAAATTACCGTTTCATATTGTATAATATCATACCGAAAAGTCGAAAACATCAATATATAAAAATGCATATTGTTTATTGTACATTTTTTTGAAGCACCAAAAAAATGGAGTTTTATCTGCCAAGGTTTAATTGTTATCTGATGAAATGCTAGATATGAATAAACAACTACTTACACAGATTCAGAAATAGACAATAGCTCAAGATAAACTAGCATATTAGGAAGGACCCAATCAATAAATCGGGTTAATGCTGTTCCCATATAACATTGGGAATCAATGATGCATTTGCATGTTTTCTAATATCATTAGATGCATGATGTTATCAAAGTAAGCTAAACATATATGGAAAGCAAGGATAAGAACACCTCTCATTGTACATATTTGGCTTACAATTAATTTAAGACACAAAAGTAGCTCTAGTGACAAACAAAATAAGATCAACCATAAAAACTGAACAAATAACATAGTAATTTGTTGACAGAAGTAGCAAGTGCATTGCAGGGTGGAAATCTGAGAAACATAATATTGAATTGTTATTTATCAATACACAAAGGACCAAACTTAACTGTTGCTAATGGATCTGATAAGTGAAGTTCTGGCCTTGGAAACTTGAAAACCACAACACTTTGGATCGCATTGTATGATTAGTTAGAGAATTAAAACGTTACTCCAACATAAAATACAGTGAGTATCATCTTAGAAACATAAATCAAATGAGCAAATTATCTCAGATCAATCAAATTTAAGCCTTTCTAAAAGGTTTGTTTGAATATGGTCAAGGACTCATTTAACAATACTTAACCATGCAAACAACAAGCTATTTAATACTCCTGTAATTTATAACAATGACTACTTCAACTCTGGAAATCAAACCCCAAAATAAAAGATGTTATATCAGAATTTTCGACATCTATATGTAAACTATACATCAAGTGGTGGTTTGGAGAATGGAGATGGACAGACTTGAAACATTCAAGCTCAAATAAACTGACAGCAACTAATAATGCATATAACACAACAATTTTCATAAACTAACAAGAGACTAATGCTCTGCCCTCAAGAAGAGACTAGCATAACATTGTCCGAAAAAAACCCAATCAAATTCCCTAAACTACATCTAATTGGAGAGTTTTATTGTCGATTTCTATAATCATATACCAGAATCCTTTTCTTCTTTTTCAAATCGGATCAAGTTACGAAATAACTTGAGCATGGAGGGTTTTCGCGGAGAGAAAGCGATAGAGGCAACGATGACGGGAGAAAGTAATACCTGTTACTTTTCCTGTTGTTTAATCGCTGGCACGCCTCCTCCGCCGCGTTGTTCTTTCGTCGGAAAAGACGGATTGAGAGTGGGAAAAAAGAGACTGATTTGATTAAGGGAGGTGGCGCCGCCTTCTGTACACACGTTCAGTCCTTCACCAGCGGACCGAGAAGAAAATACAATATTTTGTGAATTTGGGTAAGAAATTAAAAGAAAAACATTTGAGAATGTAAAGGGGTTTTAGCCTTTTAGGGGTTCATATTCTTTTTTAGAGTGTATTTGAAGAATAAAATTATTTATTCACATATTTTTTATTGAATAATTTTATTTTTTTTCAAAAAAATGTTATAGCGATAAATATATCAAAAATATCAAAATTATATATCAGTTTCGTATGCTTAAAGTCCAAGTAATATCATAAACAAATATTTTATATGGGATATTTTCACATTAATTCCATAAAGATATTGCAATTATAAATTAGTTCACAATATTTACATGGAAGTATAATGTTTTTATGTTCATAATTAATTTTTGTAATTAATATAATTTTTCAATTTTGTGAACTATTTTATAATTTTCCCTATTTATATTTATATTTGTACTTTTTAATTTTCATGTTCATAATTTTCAATTTTGCGATTCCAATGTAAAACAAATACTCGATTCGATTCTGATAAGATGCGTCCTTTTAATAGGTCACTGAGACACCTGAAATTTTATTGTTAAAGATTAATATTTAAATCTTAATCACAATATATGGGAATTGAGTGAGAAGGGTAAGTGTTCTAGGTTTAAGAGTTAATGTGTGTATGACATTAAGAGATGTTTAGTTACATAGAACAAAACTATTATAGTGTTTGGATCTGAATGAGAGTTACATTTCAGCAGGTAGTGATGTCCAACTTATTCATCAGATGACCTTTACGAATAGGGATGTCAACGGGATGGGAGGCCAATCCCTATCCCTGTCCCTGCGATCGCGGGAAATCTCCATCCCCGTCCCCATAAAAATATTTTAATTTTTAAAAATATTTATTAATTTTTAATAGTTATCATTAACAAATATAAATATAAAATTATAAAATACACTAATATTTTTAAAATAAATAATTAAAATCCGAATAGAAATTTAAAGAATGTTTAAAATACAAAATGCAAATTTAAGTTATTTATATATATAATACAACATATAAACATAAAATATATATAAAATTCAAAATACAAATTTAAAATCTAAAAAATATATTAATTATTTACTTATATTTTATGCATTATAATATATACATAAAAAGTGGGTGGGGCCCCACGGGGAACGGGGCGGGAAATACAATCCCCGTCCACGCCCCGCCCCCGCCTCGGGGCAAAAAAATCCCCGTACCCATCCCCACCCCGATTGGAGATTCCCCGCCCCCACTGCCATGCCTATTTACGAAGGAAATGTTAATTGCGGTTTAGATTGCAGGTGCGATTCTGGAGTGTAGTTCCAGATAACTCCACTCTTATAGTAGTTGTGGTTTCGATTTATTGCGAGACAAGATGATATACCATATATCCAATTAAATAAGGAAATATCGTAATTATTTATCTTAAAAATTATTATAATTAATTACATAAAAAAAAATCTTGAAGTGATTTCTAAGAACATTATCTAATTATAGATATTTTAGAGTTTTGAAATCAAAATTTGGAAACATATATTCCTTTACTCATAATAATTACTATCACAATTTCGAAATAATATTTTTATTTTTATTTTGTCACAATTTTAAGAAGAATATCAGCATTTTATAATTATTTTTGCAAACAAATCTCCCATATTTATTGATAAGTATGGTATCACAATAACTACAAACAATTGTCACTCAGAATTTTCTAATTTTGGAAGAGTACCAAAAAAGAAAAAAATTCATTTAGTAAAAACAGAGTTTTTTTTTGCAAGTATTTAGTCAGTTTCTTCTTATGTCATCAACCCAATTAACAAAGTCAACACCCCAGCACTGGCACCCAATCTCAACTTTTTAAGCCACATCACTTCTGTGTATTTGCATTTGTACCCAAAAAAGTTGCTTCACTTTACACCCCAAAAGAGCACATATTAACATTCTAAACCCTATAAGTAAATGGATATTGACATTTTGCGCCATTCTATGTGATTTTTTTTTTCATTTTAAAATGTTACTAGTTTATTTGTCAAGTTCTTTTGTTTGTGTAATTTTGATTGTCCTACGTAGAGGTGGACATCGGTTCGGGTTTTTCAGGTTCGGGATTAAAATTGTACCCAAAATTTTGGGTATAATATTTGAATACTCGAACCCAAACCCATACTAGTTCGATTATCCAATTTTTTTTATTACTAACAATTAACAACCTAGATAACATCAATACCAAAAATGAATTTTTTTTGCCGCAAATGAAATTTTTTTAGTTAATAATTGGCATAAGCGAAAAATTACAACATATAAATTATATTTTGCAATTTATCTAATTAATTCAAATACTAATGACTAATATAATAATCTCAATTATCTAGAATTTATACTTTATAAAGTTTCATAACTCATAACATTATTCAAGTTTTCAACAATCGTGGGATCGTGAGTGAATGAATTTAATACGTAAAGCTTAATTAACTCTTGTAATTAAAATTAAAAAATGTATTAGTTTTTTAATAAAAATATTTCGGGTACCCAATTGGAAGAATATGGTTATATTCTAATACCCGATCCCGAACCCTATTTTTAAATTTAAGGTACTTTTTTTAGTAAATTACCCGAACCAATTGGATAAATTTTTTCGGGTTTGGTTCGGGTACCCAAAATCCGAAACTCATTGTCCACCCTAGTCCTACAGATGATAGTTTCACAGTTTTATATGTCTTGTAAAAACTTGTGAACCTACACACAACCTCGTTATTTTAATTATGGGAATTAAATTTTTGGGGCATTTGGTATAATTATAAGGAATGGAATGAAATGAGTATAAAATGAAAGTCATAGTTCTCAAATGACTGAACTACGATAGATTCTTTAGTTTATAGTAATCAAATTCATAGTAGAATTACTTCAAACACACACTATGACTTTGATTACCATTACTCTTCTTTCAAATGAACCAACCAAACGTCCCTTCAGTGTAAAAATGATATATATAATTTTCTTTTATTTTTTATTGACTGACTTTCGTTCAAAGTATATAATTGATATTTCTAATTTATTTTATAATTAGCAAAAAATGTTTCATATTGTTATTACCTTTTTGTTTACATATTTACATGAACTCAAGTAATAATACTCAGCCTTTTATTTTTATGAAAAATTATAAAACAATTAAAAAAAATAACACATATTACTATTTGTTCTGTGCAAAAATAATTTATATATTTGTGCAGATATTTTAAATCAATTTATAAATATAATCATCTTTTTGAATCAATATGTAAATACCATTTATTTTTATAACGTAATTAATTTTTAAGAGAAATTGAACTATTAATTCAGAACCAACTTTAACATTATTTATCTCTAATTTTTGTAAAGTATTTATTCTCTTTAAAGTATTTGATTGGTTGAATATTAGATCTACACATATAAGATAATTAAACTTTCATGTGATATCAATTTGACATAGGCTTGTCAACGGGGTGGGCGCGGGGACGGGGGCCAATCCCCATCCCGTCCCCGCGGTCGCGGGGATTCCCCGTCCCCGTGAACTTCGCAGGAAAAAATCTATCCACATCCCCGCCCCGCTGGGGAACCCGTCCCCACGGGGATTCCCCATTCCCAACGAATTTCTTTTTTTTTTAATAATTTATATTTAATAAGTATAATTAATTTTTTAAATAAATAAAAATTAAAAGTATTATTAAATTTAAAGTGCATAAAATACATTATTTTGATATATTATAAATCATATATATACATAAATGGTTAATTAGTTATATATATATATAATATACTTATATGATATATAATATGTTAATATGTAATAGATATATATATAAAATATATATATATATATTATGCGGGGCCCCGCAGGGAACGGGGCGGGGAATACAATCCCCGTCCCCGCCTACGGGGAATTTTTTTTTCCCATCCCCGTCCTGTCCCCGTTTCTTTCGGGGATTCCCCGCCCCGTTCGGGGCGGATCCCCGCGGGGGTCGGGGATTCCCCGCCTCGTTGTCAAGACTAATTTGACAACTTAATTTTTTTTGTCAATATCATTAAGTATAATTCATCGTCAAGTCTCCAAATACTCCAAAAATAATTTTCAAGTTACCTTATATCTCCCTTAAATCTTTCACAGAGATAATCAAATTTGGGTCACTCACTCAAATGAGGAACCAATTGGCTAGGTGAGTTAACCCATCTGATTGCACCGAGACCTATAATAATAGATTTGATCTCGAGCAGGGCTGGCAATTTCGATACAACCCACCCGATATTTGTGCTGGGTTGAACTCAATTTTTGTAGGCCCGATTGAAAATTAGGCAGCCCAGCCCACTTGCATTTATACCTAAAGCTAGCAATTTTGTATTGGTCCGATAGGCCGGCCCGACCTACCCGATATTTGGATTGAGCTGAGCTCAATTTTTAAACCTGATTAAAAAATGGTCCAACTCGGTCCATGAATATGATTTGGCACAATGGACCAGTCCGACCCGTTTGCCAGCTATAGGAAGAATATAATCAAAAGTTAAATTGTACATATATATGTATGTGTGTGTATTTTAAAAGTATCATTAGATTGAATAAATCATTACAACCTACACATATGAGATAATGGAACTTTATATCTAATATTAGTTTGACAACTCATAATGTTTGTCGATATCCTAAAAAACAATCTATGATGAGATTACAAGTTCATGGACGGTTGACTCGGGATCAAATAAATATATTTATTTAGATCAAATTTGGTCATAAATTGAGTTATTGCTATTGAACAACCCACGATAGAAGACAAATTGAACAATAAATGGTAAATAAGGAAATTGAGAATGTAACCAACTTACATATATAAATATTTTTTAAAGTATCATTAGATTGAATAAATCAGTATACATATGAAATAATTGAACTTTATTTGTACTAGTTTGACAACACATAACATTTGTTGATATCCTGAAACACAATTCATGGTGTGGTTGCAAGTCATGAATGGTTGATTTAGGATCAAATAATTTTTTTTATTTAGATAAAGTTTAATTACGGCTCGAGCTAAAATTTATTACTTAAACATACCACGATAAAAGGCAGATCAAACAATCAATGATAAATAGGGCATATAGACATACAATGATCAACTTGATCTTGAGTAGGCATAATTGGTTTCAAGTCTAAAATTTAAGAAAAAAAATGAGAATGTGCCAAAAGTTAGATATATATAAGTAAACACAAAGTATCATTTATCACAAGATTGAATATATCCTTATAATCTACACACATTTATTTCACCGCATTAATTTGAGCATTCACATCTTTTGTCGCATGTGCGTGTGACACGTTTTAACTTATTATATATAACAAATACAAAATTGAACTCACGTGTAAAAAAAAATATTGTGGCAATTTTATTGATAATTTTATGTATTTACTTAATGAAAAAACTGCCGAACAACTTATAATAAATTATTTCATGTTAAAGTAACATTATTGATTCTAAAAAATACAAATAAAATGTACCCAATTACAAATTATTAGAATTATGAAATATGCCAATGTGGATCTAAAGCTAAAAAAAATGACCGTTTCATAATTTTAAAAAATTAACGTTGGAAAATAAAAAAGGAATTTAGTACTAAATTGTAGATAAGTTTGTGGGTCAAAATATTAATTATTACTTGTCGTGGGTGGTGAGAGAATAATATTTTTTGCTTATGGGTGTAAAATTTACTCCCGTTTCTCTGTCTAAAAAAGTACGAAAACTCACTACCTCTCTCTCTCTAGACTTTCTTTCTCTTTCTGTATCTTGCAATATTTACATACATCGATACATACAGATAAAATAAAACAACCTACGTAATCTAGAATTCCCCTGAATTTGATTCCTTCAAGTCGATTTCAAATCCCTAATCTGACTGTAAACCTCCTGTTATCGCCACTTCAATCTCAATCTTCCCCGTCCGCTCCATAATAATTCTCTCTTCAGCTCGTGATTTAAGTTATCTGGTGAAAAACCCTAGTTTTTGCTCATTTGCTCCTTTGAACCCTAGTTTAAGTCTTGAACTCCCAAAATTACCCAATCGGTACTCACCGGATATTGGGATTCGATTGATTTTTGGGATTTCCGACTTTGTTTATCAGGTATGCTTGATTTTGATTTCTTTCACTCGTAGGAATGTCAAATTACGTTCTTTATTATTTTTTTTGAAAAAAATTTTGGGGTTTTTTTTTTGGACATCATTGGTTAATGATAAACTCATTTGAGTTATTTACTTGCCTGGATGAGTGTTGATTCAGTATAAAATTATCAGGGGTGGCGAGCTATCGGTTTGGCTGAGTTTTAATATATTTAAGCTACTGATGCAAAGTTCCTGAATTGTTGTTTGGTGGTGTTGGATTGATTATCATTGTTTGATAAATTATGACGATGGGTCGGTGGTTGAAGTAATCAATAAAGCAGTTGTTACTCATGAAATGGGAGTGTAATGCTTGTATTTGGGTTAATGTCACTAAGTGAGAATTTCATATTTTGTGATTTCTGCTTAATTAGAGGAAATGTTTTCTGTAGTAATAGACCCAACTCAGTTTAAACAAAAATGAGTTATTGATCTGAGAATTATTTTGCAACTAAGCATTGGATTTCCTGGTTGCTACTCGCTAGGACTATCAATCAAGAACTGGTCGATTGGAGAATGAGATACCATTTATGTTATCATATTTAAGTTGAAATCACAAATTTTTATGCTATGATGAATGCAATGAGAAATGTGATTTGTAGTTCGTTTTTTGGTAACAGAACCTACCTGAAGTTAAATTTCCTGAAAAGTATTCCATTTTTTTGGATTTTAATTGGACATTCTTATCGTTGGGGTGGAGTGTGTGCTGCGGATTGTATTGCCTGTCTATCAGAAGTATACTGGACATATAGTGTTTCCTATTCCTTTTCTATATGTAACTGGGAAAGAGCTTGCGATTGGACATATTACTATTACGAAACAAGCTTGGAATTTGTAATTAAATATTCGTATATGTAATACTAATTTCACATAAGATAAAAGTTAAGGGCTTTTTAGGTTGTCACCTATTTTGTTTTGTATAATTGTATCTTTGGTTTGGTTGCTAATTAGGTTTACTCTTCTCTCTTTTGTCAGATGAGTCTAGATCTGATTACCTAATCTATTACTCATCTTTATTTTTATTACGTTACTATAGAATCATAGGTGTGGTACTACACTGTTGATGGCTCATTAGCTGACAAGTATTAAACTACTGATTTTTATGTACTAGGCTTTGATGATGTTGATATATTAGATTCTGAAATTTAACCTATATATAACATGGATAATGGAAATTTATGAATAAATTGCTGTTGTAGATTGGCCAGCTTTTTATTGCTCAATGCTGGTGGCAGCATGCAGATGACCGCTGGAAGAGATGCAAAGGTATCATGCTGGCAGCTGCACTAGTGCAGTAAATAACAGTGCAATTTCTGGTATACAAGCAAGGGATGCATCACGTGCTGACTCATCTGCTCTGCCTCCTAACTTCTCACTGAATTCAAGGTATTGGTTGGTTTAGTTTCATTATTTGTCAAGTCCATCCAGATAAATGTGCAAGTGCGCCACTTGGCACATAGTGCGTAAAAGTTCATGTTTATGAGTGTTGGATAAAAGAAGAATTTGTTTGATATGCTATTAATTCTGATAAAAAATGTTATTTTTTTTCACCCGTATTTTTGTATTCCAAGTTATTTTAGATCTGAACTGTAATTACTTTAAGTTATACTATTAATTGTATTCTGTCCAAGTTTTAATGTTTTCAAATGGTGTCGTTAAGTGGCACTTTCAACTCGCTCAACTGTTAATGTGTTCATATTCTAAACCTGCTTTAAGTTATTATTAACTATTAAAGAAATAAAGTATTTTAGTATTAATACGCAAGTGGCACAGAGCATTTTATTATTTTCTCTTGCAACATTTTAAAGAAATGACGACTTTGAAAATAATTACCAAGTAGGCATGTATATTTAGTCTGACTGGATATAAAAACTGGGTTAAGATTCAGTGGATGTTAATGATTTCTAAGATTATTGAGATATGAATTTGTAATGTTTATTAGTTAAGAATAAGTTATTCTCTGGTTTTGCTTTCTGGTATATTTGTGGCAAATCAAAGGGCTTTTGTGCAATCATTTTTCAGTTATTCTATTCTGCTAATTTAGCATGGGACTATATACCATGCAATTAGTTTTCACATTTCAGCTTTTTATTTATAATGTGTATATATATATATATATATATATATATTGCATTGGAAGAGGTTGTTTAGTTGTTTGATAGTTCCTAACCCTTTTCTGCTTTTCTCACTTGTAAAGTAGATGATGTGCGTTTTTAGTTTTACATTGCTTTTCTTTCTTCCCCTTTGGTAAAAGTAGATAATGTGTGTTTTTATTTTCACATTTGGGTTGCAAGTGGTTAATCTTGTATCCTGTGAGTACTGTTTTTCGTATTCATTTTATGGTTTATCCTATGCAACAAAATTTTATTAGATAATTTTAGCTAATCAACAATTATGCTGTGATATATTGATTTCTCAAAGCTATTTCACCCTGTAGTGTGTTTATTTATGTCTTGCTCTCTATCTCAGACGGTCTTTACAACCAACTCCATACAAATTGAGGTGTGATAAGGAAACTTTGAATTCTAGGTAATTCCGTAAAACCTATATTTGTTTGAATAATTCTATTTTGTTGATTATATTGATCCATGGAACATGACATCTTGTCATTCTTACCTTTCCTTCATTATGTGTTAGCCTGAGATTGTTCTCAATTCTATTTTACAACTTATCATCACCCTTACACTTGGATGTATTCTATGATGACAGACTTGGCCAGCCTGATTACCACCCTCAGACTCCAAATTGTCCTGAGGAGACGCTTACCCGTGAATATGTGCAATCTGGTTACAGAGAGACCGTTGAAGGACTTGAGGTAGTCTTTGCAATTTTTGCCACCAATATTTGTGGTGTTAAGGCCCTTTGTATTTACAATAATTGTTCTTACATTTTCATTTATATGGTCAAACTAAAATCAGGAAGCTAGAGAGATTTCATTATCACAGCTTCAGTTTTTCCAAAAGCCCGTTATTATCAAGTGCAAAGAGGTGCGCAGTAAAATATATACTTGGAAAGTTGTCCATTTTGTTTGCAAGAAATTATAGGCAAAGTCATATTTCTTTTACGGATTTTTTTTAATAATAAAATTTATAAGTGAACTCTCCATCCAATGAACTTGCAGGCTATCAGAAAATGTCAAAGAGCTATCAACGAGTCTCGTGTCCAAAAGCGAAAGGTGCTGCATATCTTTACATGTCATTCCTTGAAAGAGGAGGAAAAAAATCTTAGCCACACTTTCAAATGGACCTAGTTCATACTTTTATGTCCAAAGAACTGGATTTGTTTATGTCATAAACTTTGTGGATAATGTTACGCCATGTATGAAATTGAGTTAAAAAAACTGTTTTCATGTGCAGGCGGGTCAAGTTTATGGAGTTCCTCTGTCTGGTACATTATTGACCAAGCCTGGTATCTTCCCAGACCAAAGACCATGTGGAGAAGACTTCAAGAAGAAATGGATTGAGGCATGTACTTTGCTTTCATTCTTTTTTTTTTTTTTTTTGGAATTGCTAAATGAGTTGACAAAGTTTCTTCTCTCTACATGGTCATTTATTTGCGTGTTCTAGGCCAATTATTTCCATAAAATTATGTTTCCATTTGGTCCCTGGGATGTGGAATTTATATTATTATAACCAACATTATGTAGCTGTATTGTATGTTTGTTACATCTCCAACTACATAGTTGACCACAGATAGTTGATTTAGTATTAGTAAGACCATTTTTAGCCAAATGGGACAGAATATTCGAGCCTGGGTTGGAGTAACTGTGCTATGATCTGTTCTAACGCTAACCTGGCGTGTTCTTTTCTGCTAGGAGACCATTTTGTCATAACTGAATATAACACAATGTTTTCTTGGTTTCCGAGGTTCGCAGCCATGATGTTCCTTGTCTCTCACAACTTTAGTTTGATAGGACTTTGTAAGCATGTGGCTCCTTGTAACTCCTTCGGAGTTGCACATACAGCAAATCACTGTAAAGTCAATATAATAATCCTCTTCATTGCTAGGTCAAGTAAATACAACTATATATTACTACCCATTTTCCCTGGGTATCTTGTAGACTGATCCCTGGTTTGGTTCAATGATTCTGAATGGAAAGGAAAATGTATAGGAAAGGGGAAAAGAAAATATGAGCTTGTTTTGTTGTCTCAGGGAACAATGATGAATGGGATGAAGGAGTCCCTCACTTTTTTGTGAGGAGATCAGGAACACTCTATGTCCCAAGTTTTCTTGTAGATTTCCCAAAAATTATGCATTATTCTTTTACATCTACTTTTTCTTATTTTAATGAATCCTCGTAATAATTAGGATTTGAAGTATTCATAAGGCATATTCATAATTGGCATCTACATGAGCTCCTGAATTTTTGTTTCCTGTACAAGCCAGAGCAATTTCTGAGCCTTACAAGCTAATAGTCATCTGTCCCGGCGATTGGCCGATTGCCAGGACACTAAATAATATCTGCATTTGATCTGGCATTTTTTGATAACATGCAACTGTTGGATCAAAAACTTATAGAACTGTTCTAAGCTGCCTAAAATTTACCATTTGCCATTTTCCTCTTTTTTTTTTCTTTAGTCTGCTACTATGAAACTAATGTTCTCTGGGCTTTTCTTGGTGAAGTTTGATGTTTGTTAGTATAATATTTTTGCTATTCATCAATAGCAAAAGTAGACTGACCGCTAACTCTGTGTGAAATTTCTCCAGGGGTTATCCCAACCGCATAAAAGATTGCGTTCATTGTCCGACCATGTACCTCATGCTTATAGGAGGAAATCTCTTTTTGAAGTTCTAATTAGAAATAATGTTCCGTTGTTGAGAGCAACTTGGTTCATCAAAGTTACTATTCTTAATCAGGTATGGATGTTAAGAGAAGTGTTTGCTAGTCCTGTTTTTTTTAATAACTGGTTAGGCTTTGCTAAATTTTTTAAATTGTTATATTTCAGGTTCGCTCAACCTCTTCTAATTCATCTTCTGGGTATAATGACAAAACTCAAGTTTCACGATCAGAACAGTGGACTAAAGATATTATTGAGTACTTGCAGTATTTAATGGATGAATTTATTACGAGAAACAGCACCCATTCAGCTTTATATGCACGGGATCGGTCATCACAAATGATATTTGCTGGTACAGTGCAGCAAAAAGGTGATTCATATTCCGTTGGTGAGGAGCCTTCTCTGTACAATAAATGGTGGTATGTGGTGAGGATTATTCACTGGCACCATGCCGAAGGGCTGGTTGTTCCTTCTCTCATTATTGATTGGGTTCTTAATCAGCTGCAGGTATAGATGTTCTCTTTACCTTTTATCTTCTAGATGCAAGAAAATCTATATTTTGTTTATAGTGAGTTCTCATTCTCTGTTTTAACCTATGAAATCATTTGATTGCAGGAAAAAGACTTGCTCAGTGTTCTCCAGTTGCTATTGCCCATTATATATGGTGTCATAGAACATGTTGTTTCATCTCAGACTTATGTGCGTTTGCTGGCTGGAATCGCTATACGATTCATTCAAGAGCCATCTCCTGGTGGTTCTGATCTTGTCAATAATTCTCGGCGTGCCTATACTACTGCTGCTGTTGTTGAGATGCTTCGTTATTTAGTACTAGCTGTACCTGATACTTTTGTTGCTTTGGATTGTTTTCCTTTGCCAATGTGTGTGTTAAGCCATATGATAAATGATGGAAGTTTCTTATCCAAAATGGTTGAGGATGCTAAGAAGATGAAATGTGGTCAAAATGAAGTTTCTGGTGTACTTAGAGATAGAAATCATGAAGTTCAAGCCGAGTCCTTTTCCTTCCAAAGTGTTGCATCGTCAATTCAGAAACGTGCAGAGACTCTTTCAAGAGCAGCCAAACATAGTCATCCTGGCCATAATGTTGCTAAAGCCTTGCAGATGTTGGACCAAACTCTCATGCATGGAGATGTTGGGATTTCATACAACTTGCTCATAGAGAATACTTGGGATGAGCTTTATGCTGAACATTGGAGTGCAGAAGTTAGCCCCTGTTTGCATACATCACTTAAGCATATTGGTATGGTGACACCGTCATTACTTTGCTCCATCTTTTTCATTTGTGAGTGGGCTACTTCTGATTTTAAGGATTTCCGCGCTGCACCCCCGCATGGTCTGAAGTTCACTGGTAGAAAAGATTTATCTCATATATATATAGCAATACGTCTACTAAAACTGAAAATGAGTAGTATGCCGAACTTGTACAGTGTGAACCAGAAAAACAAAGATATTTCAGATGTTTTTGAGGGCCCAAGCCTTTTGCATGACATTATTGTTTGTTGGATTGATCAACATGAAGTGCATAATACAGATGGTTTCACGCGGTTGCAACTTCTTATAAGAGAGTTGATTCGATCTGGTATTTTCAATCCCCTGGCATATGGCAGACAACTTATTGTAAGTGGAATCATGGATGGGACTGGACCCACGGCTAACCTGGAAAAGAAAAAGAGGCATTACAAACTCTTAAAGCAGTTGCCTACTCCCTATGTTCGTGATGCTATGGAAGAAGGCCAGCTTGCCGAACCACCAATTCTTTTAGAGGCAATGAGTGTTTACTCGAACGAGCGACGACTGGTACTTAATGGGCTGTTAGGGCATGGTAAAAATAGCCATGTTACAAAAAATGCAGTCAAGAAAAGAAAACACCATTTGTCTGAAAGTGCCAGTGGTTCTCCATCTTCTGTTGATCAGTGGTATTTTCAGGCAACATCTAGATTTTCAGCATCATATGATGACACAAATGTGAAGCTTGAAGAACTGAAAGCTTCAATTTCAGCAGTGCTACAATTTCCCCATCCTTCATTGGCAATGGATGCCGGAGTTGATGAATCTCAAGGGAGCATTAAGAGGCCTGGTGGTGTTTATAACAGAACTGAAAGTGTTGAAGAATCGTCTGGGTGTGAAGAATGCAGAAGGGTGAAAAGACAGAAATTAGGTGAAGATATGAGCTCACTCATGCAGTCAAATCTGGTAGGTGATGAAGATATATGGTGGATAAAAAAGGGGCTGCAACACATGGGGTCGTCATATAAAACAGAAACACCTCCTAAGCCTGTCAAGCAAACCTCAAGGAGTAGGCAGAAATCTGTCCGGAAAACTCAAAGTCTTGCACAGTTAGCTGCTGCTCGAATTGAAGGTAGTCAGGGAGCATCAACAAGTCATACATGTGAAAATAAGATTGGGTGCCCACACCACAGAAATGTTTCAGATGATATTGCAAAGACGGATGAGATCAGAAAATCACACTCTCGGGATATTGTTTCGATTGTAAAGCTTCTGAAGCAGATGAGATTTTCAGATAAGAGGACTGTGGTTGTGTGGTTGGTATCTGTTGTAAAAAATCTCATTGAAGAAACTGAAAGGACTACACCCAAGGTTGGCCAATTTGGTAGGCCTCATGCTGCTAATGATGGTCGAAGCTCCACACACTGGAGGCTTGGTGAAGAAGAACTCGCAGCGATCTTGTATATGATGGATGTTTGTCATGAATTTGTTTCAGCAACCAGGCTTCTTCTTTGGTTGTTGCCCAAAATTCCAAATCATCCCGGTTCTTCCGCCCCCAGCCGGAGTATTATGATGCTTCCAAGAATTGCAGATAACAATGCCCTAAAAATTGGGGAGGCATTTCTTTTATCATCAATCCGCAGGTATGCTCTTGATTTATTTCATAACTATATTTCACGTTATTGTTTGTGGAAATTGGTTTGTTGCTCACAAGTCTCTAACTAATATACTTCCCCCATCCACTTAAAGTATGCACACTTCTCTTATTTGTTCGTCCACAAACAGCATGAACATTCCCTTTATGAAAACCATCATTTTATTATCACTCTCAAAACAATAATTTTATTCATAAATGGACCCACAAGACACTCACAATGTCCTTACTTTATCTACTTTTTTTAATTCATGTGCTAAGCACCAAGTGCATAGTTTTACAGGACAGAGGAAGTATTTGTTACTCCTCAAGTTTTTCATATTTTAAACAATTGGAGTGTAAAGTAGGTCTTGTTACACAAGATCAATAATGCAATCTCATGTTCATAAGAACCTGAATTACATGCATCTTGCACTAATTGTTGTTTTATTCTATATCTTCATGGTTATAGTTATGATTTATCTAACAGAGCTGATTCATGTGAAATTTTATGTTTTAAAGGTACAAAACATTTCAGTGATTTAACATGGTTGGAACACTATTGGAATTTGTGTTCAGAATTTTAAATTTTTTTTTTTGGGTGTAATAGTGACTTATGAACTTCTTTATAGCTGATAAGTTGGAGCAATATCTTATTTCCTTTTTCTATGCACTTCCCCCAAAGCGTTGTCCATATCTTGTTAGACTCATCAATTTGTGCAATTTATTTCTGCACTCAATATGATCATTTTAAGGTCGGATGCCTTACTAATTCTAAGTTGATTGGCTTGTCGATTCTTAATGTAGCTTACACATTTATTTTTCTCTGTTTCAGTTATGAAAATATAATTGTTGCAGCTGATCTTATTCCTGAAACTTTATCTGCCACAATGAATCGTGCTTCTACGTTCTTAGCTTCTAAGGGCAGGCTTTCGGTTTCACCAGCCTTAGTTTATGCTCGCCACCTCTTGAAGAAGTATAGCAATGTAACTACTGTTATTGAATGGGAAAAGGCCTTCAAGTCCACTGGTGATAAAAGACAGAGTTCTGAAATTGAATCCATACGATCTTTAGAAGGTGACGTTGGTTTTACACTCGGGGTCCCAAATGGAGTGGAAGATCTAGATGATTATCTCCGTCAGAAGATGAATGGTGTTCGAGTTTCAAGAGTTGGTTTGAACATGAAAGAAGTAGTTCACAGACATGTAGATGAAGCTTTTCATCACTTCACCAAAGAGAGAAAGGGTTATGGACCTGGAACAAATAAAAGTCCTAGTGTGGAGAAGTGGGAAGATGGTTATCATGTTGCTCAGCAAATAGTGATTGGTTTGATGGACTGTATGAGACAAACTGGTGGTGCTGCTCAAGAAGGTGATCCGTCATTGGTATCTTCAGCAATTGCTGCAATTGTTAGTAATGTTGGACAAGTAATTGCAAGAATTCCTGATTTGTCTGCTGGCAGTAATCATTTAAATGCCCCTTCCTCTTCAGGATCACATTTTGCTCGGCGCATTTTACGTGTTCATATCAATTGCCTGTGTATATTGAAGGAAGCACTTGGAGAACGTCAGAGCCGGGTATTTGAAGTTGCTCTTGCAACTGAAGCTTGTAATGCACTCTTGCAAGCTTTATCACCTGGAAAGGCCCCTCGCAGTCAGTTTCAAATGTCTCCTGAATCCCTTGATTTTAGTGCAAATGAGGCTAATAAAACAGTTCTTGGGAGAACTGCAAGAATAACAGCTGCTGTTTCTGGACTCGTGGTTGGGGCAATTATTCAGGGAGTTGCTAGCCTGGACAGAATGGTTACTCTATTCAGAATTAAAGAAGGTCTGGATCTAATACAGTTTGCAAGGAGTTTGAAATCAAATGTGAATGGTAATGCACGCTCCATGGGGGTTAAGGTGGACAATTTGATTGAAGTTTCTGTGAACTGGTTTAGGGTTCTTGTAGGGAACTGCAGAACAGTGTGTGATGGATTTATTGTGGAGCTCTTAGGTGAAGCCTCGATTGTAGCTCTCTCACGGATGCAGCAGATGCTATCTTTGAACCTGGTCTTTCCACCAGCCTATTCTATATTTGCATTTGTGATATGGAAGCCCATTCTGGATGCTGGAATTGGAGTACGAGAAGATTTCCATCAATTGTCTCAGTCATTGGTTGTTGCTATAGGTGATGTTATAAAGCACCTCCCTTTTCGTGAGATCTGTTTCCGAGATACTCATGGTTTATATGATCTCATAGCCGCAGATACACTTGATTCTGAATTTGTATCGATGCTGCAATCAAGTGGTTCAGACAGCAGCTTAAAAGCTGCTGCCTTGGTCCCTCTCCGTTCTAGGCTTTTCCTAGATGCTCTCATAGATTGCAAAATGCCAGATCCCGTAATTAAATTGGATGGTGGGAATTGGATCTCTGGTCAAGGTGAGTTGAAAAAACAATATGGAGAAAATGCTAAAAAGCTTATGGGTAAGCTCCTGCATGTTTTGGATACCCTGCAACCTGCAAAGTTTCATTGGCAGTGGGTTGAGCTTAGGCTACTGCTAAATGAACAGGCTGTCAATGAAAAGATTATAGAAAATGAGATCTCCTTGACTGATGCCATAAGATCTCTCTCATCACATCCTGATAAAAGTACTGCTTCAGAGAATGAGAGCAATTTTGTTCAAATAATCCTCACCAGATTACTTGTCAGGCCAGATGCTGCACCCTTATTCTCTGAAGCTGTGCATCTATTGGGAAAGTCTCTTGAGGATTCAATGCTATCCCAAGCCAAATGGTTATTGAGAGGTGCTGAAGTTCTGTATGGTAAGAAATCAATTTGTCAGAAGGTTTTGAATATTGCTGCTGAGATCAAAGAACTCTCTGTGAAGCCCCAGTACTGGAAGCCATGGGGATGGTGCCATGTTGATAGTAATCCAGTGATTATTAAGGGAGAAAAATTGAAAACCGAAGCTGGTGTCCTGGAAGAAGGAGAAGTTGTTGATGAAGGGGCTGAGTTTTCGCAGCTTGGAAAAGGACATGGCCTTTTGGATGCTAAAGGGTCTGCTGTTAATCAACAGCATTTGACAGAGAGAGCTTTTATTGAATTGATCCTTCCATGTGTAGATCAAGGTTCTGATGAGTTACGTAATAATTTTGCAAGTGAAATGATCAAGCAGATGAGCAACATTGAACAACATATAAATGCAATTACTCGTGGAGGTGGTAAGCTTGCAGCAGCTATGACTTCTACAATCGGAAGTCCTGCCAATAAAAGTGGCAGCCGAAAGAGTGGGAAAGGAACTAGTCCTGGGATATCTAGACAATCAACTGGATCAGCTGATACCGTTCCACCTTCTCCTTCAGCATTACGATCCTCATTGACTTTGAGATTGCAGTTCCTACTAAGATTACTTCCAATTATTTGTGCAGATAGGTATTTTACTTAATTTACTTTTAAGAACGTGTTATGTTTTTCATTGCATATGATGATTATTTACGTGTTGAATTGTTTTGTTGAAGCACTTTCCGAATGCATTGTGGTTACAATTCTTATCAGTATATCCACCCTGACCATTTTTATTAGAAGCAAATAATGTGTGTGTTGCTTATCTTCAGCTAATACTCATATCTACATTATGATTACAATTCGTCTCCGTACATCCACCCTGACCATTTCAATTAGAAGCAAATAACGTGTGTGTTGCTTATCTTCAGCTAATACTCGTATCTAATCTTACATGCACTCTTACTCTTTTCAGGGAGCCTTCAGGCCGTAATATGAGATATGTGCTTGCTTCAGTGATTTTACGGCTCCTTGGAAGCAGGGTTGTTCATGAAGATGGCTGCCAGTCAGTTAATACTACATCGAATAGAGATGTAGTGTCTCTTATGGACTCTTCTCCTGCATTTCTGTGTGGAGAAAGTCTGTTCGATTGCCTGCTGCTTGTCCTGCATATGCTGCTGAGCAGTTACCAGCCAAGCTGGTTGAAAATGAAAGCTGAATCAAAGTCCACTGACTGTGCTGTTTTTGACCGTGAAGTGGCTGAAAGCCTACAGGTGTGATATTAATCAACCTTCAAACCTCTTTCATGTATCAAGTTTTTGATTGTGTTGCAGCCATATCCATTTTATTAAAATTATGAGGAATAATTTAAAAAAAAAAAAACTTGAGGAGGTGTATCCTAATTATTGCAAAAAAATTTAACTATCCCTAATTTATTTGGAACTTCTAACAGTTGCATTTCATGATCCGTGCCCATTATTTCTCATCTATTGTTACTAATGCAGAATGACTTGGATCGCATGGAATTGCCTGAGGCAATTCGAGGGCGCATTCAAACCGCATTCCCAATTCTTATACCATCTGGCCGTGTCTCCATCTCCTGTCAGCCACCATCAGTGTCGCCTGCTGCCCTAGCTTGTCTTCAACCCAGCAATTTAGTAACATCATTGAGTTTTCCTAGCAATTCGAACATTCCTCAGAGGAATTCAGGACGTGGTCCCACAAGTATGAAAACCAAGCAACAGATTTCACCACAGGACCTTGACATGGAGATTGACCCTTGGACCCTTTTGGAGGACGGGGCTGGGTCAGGTCAGCCTCCACCCAGCTCTGCTAGCAGTGATCATGTTAATTTCAAGGCATCCTACTTGCTTAAAGGGGCTGTGAGAATGAGGAGAACAGACCTCACATATATCGGTGCAGTAGATGAGGATAGCTGAGATGATGGACATCGGCCTACTACACAACACTTCCATTGTGAATCTTTTGGCAAAGGAGTTGCCCCCGGATTGAATATCTCGTCTCTCTTGAGTATCTTATAGTTCGAGGGAATGGGGGTTTTGACCCTTTGCTGAGGCTGCTGCTCATAGACTCATTCTTTACAGGTGCCTTTGGTGTTTGGGTGGAATCTGAGGACGACCGTGAGTACGACCCGAGGCCCTGCTCATTACTAACCCCGTTGATCATTCCCAAATCCTGGATGGTGCATTTGTATATATAGATATAAATGTATTTTTTGCTTCCCGTTGAGCTGAGCTGAATGTATCAGGAATGATGGGCTTGTAGCTTCTTTGTTGATGCTCAGCAACATTTTGTTACAAAAATGATCTTAATTATGATATGTGCCAATTTTCAACCACCTTTTATGAATTTTATTGGTATAAATAATTTTTTTTAAATTTAATAAAATACACTTTAAATATTTAAAAATAAAATTAATTTTTCTTATTTGTATACCAGAAATGTTGCTCTAACTTTTTCTATTTAGTTTAGTTTCTTTGAATGAATAATTTTATTTTTATTTTTTGAGAAGAACATTTATGCATTTCATAGAAAAATATAAAATTTGTATTCCATCTGGGCAGTTGATCAATGAAACCGAATGTATAGGGGTTTTGGGTATTCTATTTTAGAAAAAAATTGAGTTCGTTCTTAAACTTACTTTTCTGTGTCTTTGTTGTAAACAATTTGTATATATTTAAAATTTATAATCATTGTAAATAAATCTAACATTTTCAAAAAAAGTTGTTACGTATATAGATAAAAATTATTTAATTTTTCAAACATTTTTTTTATCTTTTCTGAGAAAATATGTATAACTTGAAAGTTTAGTTTTATATAATTAATTTTTAATATTTATTTATTATGTTTATATGTATTAAAATATATGGGTGCTTGCTGTTGATGTTTGAATATTTATTTATACACATCAACGTAAAAGAAAAAACTGTCCAAATTTTAATTTGAAAAAAAATAAAAAATTAAAGTGGTAATTTATTTTATAAAAATTAAAATTTTAAATTAAATTGCAATTATGAAATAGTGATTACATTTTTTTTCTTGAATTAAGCCTTTTATTTTTAGGTCTACCTTTTTATTTTTATATTTTTTTTCTTCTTAGACCCTCTGCAATGCATAAACCCAAACACTTTTTTATTGGAGATCCACTTTAATTAATACTCTATTTTTTTATATTTTAATTTATCAACTATATTAATTATCAAATTTTAGATTACTAATAAATATTAAATATTTCGATAACTTTAACTTTTGATATTTTATTATATTTAAAAATTTTAAAAATATATTATTAATTTTTTTATTACATAAACGATAAAATACACAAAAGAATAAATTTTACAATGTTCAATTCAATATCTAGCTAATTATTTTGGGAGTGGGCCGAACATTATGAAATGGATTGAAATTAATTTTTATTGAGTTTGAGATAAGTTTGAATTTTTTTTTACCATTTCCAATGATAGAACGCAAGAAATTTTTCTTTCAACTCAATTGATTGCAACATTTTTTATTGGGAGACAATTCAAAATACCCATTTTCAACTTCACAAAATTTATTTTACCTACTTTAAATATAAACAACTTTTCTATCCATTTTCAATTTTAAACAATCTTTTTTATCCATATGACCCACAAACATCATTATCTAGTTATTACACCACACTCCACCCTACCCCACCTCCACTCCACCCTATTTGATATTTATATAATTTAATATTTTAAAACATACAATTTTAATAAATTAACTATTTATAATATTTTTATCATATATATGTGTGATTATTTGAATTCTCTATTTAGACTATTTTAATGTATAATGCATATTATAATATAAAAATTAAATTTTAGTACAAATTAATGAATATTATAGTTTATAAAAGTATATAAAAATATTTAATTTGTGATGTTTGAAAATATATTTATTAAAATTTAATTAACACGAGAGTATTATCCACATCAAAATTAAATTAAAATTTTAAATATTCTACCGAATTGTCTTCATAAAATTAAATTTAAACTTTAATTTTTATTAATCGCATATCGAATCAGTGATTAATTAATAATTTTTTTATACAAAAATACTAATTAAAAAATCACTCTAATATTTAAAATACAAACTCTCTCTCTCTCTCCATTTATATTTATTTACCTATTAAATAGTTTATAAAGTCTAATCTACACCTATATGAGGGTAGTGTAGTTATGAGAATAAGATGAGACCCACTTCAAAGTTATTAAATCTTTTATACCTATTTTATAAGGGTATATAGGTCTTTTATTATAAATTGAGTATAAAAGATGTTTTAAAGTAGATGTGGGTAAAATAAATTTTTAAAAATTGGAAATGAGTATATTGTGGTATTCTCACTTTTTTATTTTTGTCTCGCTATAAACTACTCGTTCAATTTTTTTTTAAACATACTTTTTACCTTTTATTTTATATTCTCATTGTTTTTATTATAATATTTTACTTTTTCTTTGAATCATATTATTTATATTATAACCATTATTTTAATACTTATCTTAAGTTTTATGTTCAAAATATATGAGAAGTTTATAGAAAAAAGCGAAGGGAGTATAAGTTAAATTTAAAATTATTTAAAAATGTTACTACATAATTATATATGATTAATTAAATAATTAAAATACACTTACATATATACAATATAATTTTTATATTAATAAAATTAATTAACAAGTTGATTAAATAGCATTAGTTTCAATTAAGAAAATTACAACTGGTTTCAAAATTATGGGTGTCAGATTTCCTTGCATAATACTCCCTCCGTCCCGTAGGAATTTACACCCTACGGGACGACATATTTTTTAAGGAAAATGCGTTTTATATATAAAGTAGTAGCATTTGGGTGAATATGTGTATATGTTTGTGAGTGTGCATGTAATTCAATGTTTTTTTTAGTAGTGTGCAAATCTGCGTGGAACGTTCAAATAAGAAAAATATGCAAATTTACTGTAGAATAGAGGGAGTAGTAAATTACTCCCCCGTCCATGAAAATTAGTCCACGTTGCCTTAAATAGTCGTCCACAATAAATAGTCTACCTACCAAAAATGGAAAATTTTCAATCATTATTTTTATTTTTAAATACACATATACTCACTTTTACACATCACATCAAATACTTTATTAATAATTAACATTTCTTTATACTAATACACTCACTTTTACACATCAACATCAACATTTTCTTAATAACCGTGCACAACTAAAGTAGACTAAATATCATGGACGGAGGTAGTATTTGTTATTTAATGCTAAAAAAAAAGGGGTGTTTCACGTGTATTTTAAGTTTAAAAAAAGGCCCGTAAAAAAATAAAAATATTAAAAAGGAAAAAAAAAGGGGGTTTGAAGTTCCTGCCGTTTACGGGGTGTGTGATTCGTAATCACCACGGAAAAGAGCCGTTGGCTAATGTGTATCTATATCTATCGATCGAAGATCTGCAAGTACACTTGAATTGAGGATCTGCAAAATCAACAATCGATCGATCCCCAATATTTCGGATCCTCTCCCAAAATTCTTCCCTTCCCCGGCGATGGATCCACTATCAACCAGGAGGCCGGCAACTGGTTCGTCTGCCGCCCACGAAGCGGCCACTCTTCCCTCACTAGACGGATCGCGAGCCTTCGCTGACCTTCTGCGGTTTTCCCCCTCCCCACCTCCACCCAAAACAACCTATAGTCCCCCCAAAATCTTCCCTTCCCACCGGCGAGGAATCCACGGCCAACCAAGAAGCTCGTATTTTGATCGGTTATACTCAGGAGGCGGCCAGACCTTCCTCTCTAGACGGATCGGCTTCCTTCGCTGATCGATGGGTTTTTCACGAGTACGCGTCTTCTACTCCCGATGGAACGACGGTAATAAACTCATGATTAACCCTAATTGATCATCTTATGTTACGAGGCCACCTACACCCGTAACAATATCCAAATCAGTTTAGGCAGAATAACATGTGTTTCGGAATAATAAAAATATTCTACAAATTATACATAATAGTTTATTTAGCCTAGACACAATATAGTTACTACTATTGTTTAAATGATATGAACAAAATGAATTATGCGTTGTGCAAGCCAAAGGAAAAGTAGCAAATGAACTGGATCGATTTGCTACGCGTTTGATGGTTAAAAAGTATTTGACTTGTCATCTCAAACGTTTAATTTTGGTATAGTGGATGATTATCTATTTTAGGAATTCATGTTCTATGTTGATGGAAAAAGTAGCTTAGTAGAGTCTATTGTGAACATATCTATCACATTGAGTTGACTTTGGTGAAATTTCACATGCTTACAGGAAAATCTTGTATTTCCATGGCGACTAGGATTGCTGCTAGAAATGTCTCTCGCAGGCTCTCAACACATATATATGACTAAACCTGTAGGTCTACAATTAAGTAAAAGCGATCATGAAATTATAGATTTTTTAAGAGTTGAAATAACTTGCATTATATTTCCTACTTTTAGATCTTTAGTTTGTCTTTTATCTATTTTGGCCGGTCTCCTTTTAATTCAATTTAGTGCCAACAATTCAATAATCATTATTATTTAATGGCATTTGTTAAGCTCACATATAGTGTTTTTTTTTAAAGAATGGGTGGAATTAAATAGGTTATTGTATGTCATTTGCTTGATGTGTTTCTTTCATAAAACCATCACGACACCTGCTGGCTAGGAGGATAGAGAATATATAGATGATCCTAATGCTGTCAAACCCAAGGTATTGCAATTTGTTTCTGTACTGAATTTTTATCAGTTCATTAATGGTTTTATCTAGGTTGTTCTCTCATATCTATTATGTTGCAGGGATATGATTCTATCCCACGAGAAATACCTGATCCTAAGGCTAAGCAGGTTTGTTGATTTCCTAAAGCTAATGTTGTTAAAAAAAGTTGATACGCTAAGCTACTACCATATTATCAGTTTGAGAGGAAGTTTTAACTAATATTTCCGTGCATTAATATTATCGACTTTTTCTGAATACCAGCCATTGGTCTCTTGATAAAAATTATAATATTACCTGAAAAATTTGCAGTTCAAGATTCAGTCATTGACATTTCAAATAAACACCGCATATAGAAATCTCAAACATGATTTCTTAGTGAAAGAAATGTTTCCTGTTCCAGGATGAACTTTGAGAA
>JAPKLY010000022.1:986008-1013644 GCA_026898435.1 Prunella vulgaris | reverse complement strand
ATATTTTGAACATTATATATAGTGTTTAATTTAATCCAATATTTTTTTAAAAGAGTACTTTTTTCCTTATATTTTAATTTCTCCAATTTTTTATTTTATTTATTAATTCTAGTTTTTAATCATTTGGGCCTTTGTTTTTTTAATAATTAGGCTTTATGTTTTATTTTTTAGAGATCACTTTAATTTTGTTTTGTATTTTTATTTTAAATTATGGACTTTCATTTTTCATATTCTTTTTCCATATTTTGATATTTCTTCAAATCTTATATTAGATTTGACTTTTTTTTTAATTTAATTTAATTTATTCCTTGAATGTTATTTTTATGCTCTTACTCTAATATTTTTATGTTTCTTTTTTAACTTCATTTACTTAGTTTTAAATATAGTTTTTAATTTTACTCATTTTATATTCTAATTTTCTTTTATTTTAGTTCAGCACTTTATTTTGTTTCTGTCCGTATTTAGAATTTAATTTTTTTATTTTTATGTTTTGGACTGATTACTTTCTCTTTTTAATTATTTGGCTTCGTCTATTTGTTGGTCATGCTTTTAGTTTTGTGCCTCTTTTTAAGATTATAAATTTGAATTTTTATTTTAAATGTTGCCCTTTCATTTTATTGATCCTTGTTGTAGCATTTTAAGCCAATTATTTTAATTTTAATCTTTATTTTATTTTTGTCCTATATTTAATTTTATTTGTAAATTTTAATCTTTAACAATTTGAGCCATATTTTAGAATTCTAGTCTTTTACTTTTTGTTATATATGTAATTTTTCTTATTTTTTTGTTAATGGTTAAAGTCTTTTATATTTTGGATCTTCTCTATTTTATAAGTGTTATTTTATATTTTGGGCTTCTTTTTTTTTTCTTTTTTTTTTCGGCATCTTCCTGAATTTTAATTTTTTTGACTTATTATTTTAAATGTTTCATATTTTTAGTGGCCTTGTTTTGGAAAATTCTTCAACTTTATATTTAAGTTTGGCCTTTTTTGTTTTGTTTCTTTAAGGCCTTTTTTTTTTTTTTTTTAAATTTGGGCCATATTTTTTTATATTAGGCCTGTCTTTGCTGAGTTCATCTTAAATTTACAGTTTTGACTCCTTATTCTAAGTATGACTTTTCATTTCTCTGGACTTAACTCGTATTTTATATTTTGGTTTTAAAAATTTTTTTGTTCTTTTGTTTTAAATTAATCCTTTTAATTTTGGCCATATTTTTGAATTTTTATTTTATTTTCTTTATATTTTGCGCTGATTATTTCTATATTTTACTTATTTGCCTTCAGTTTAGTCTATTTGATTATATTTTTAGTTTTGTGCCTCTTTTTAAAATTAAAATTTTATTTTAATTGTTGCCTTATTTTGAATATTTTGAACATTATATATAATGTATAGTTTAAGCCAAAAAATTTATTTTGATGATACTTTTTTCCTTATATTTTAGTTTTTCCTATTTTTTATTTCATTTATTAATTCTAGTTTTTAATCATCTGGGCCTTTGTTTTTTTTTTAATTAGGCTTTATTTTTTATTTTTAGAATTTCTTACTTTTTAATTTGAGATCACTTTAAAATTATCTTTTGTATTTTTATTTTTAATTTTGGACTTTCATTTTTCATATTCTTTTTTCATGTTTTGATATTTCTTCAAATCTTATATTTTAGTTTCGACTTTTTTATAAATTTAATTTAATTTAATTTATTCCTTGAATGTTATTTTTATGCTCTTACTCTAATATTTGTATGTTATTTGGCTTCTTCTATTTGGTCATGCTTTTAGTTTTGGGCCTCTTTTTAATATTATAAATTTGAAATTTTATTTTAAATGTTGCTCTTTCATTTTATTGACCATTGTCGTGAATTTTTTTTTTTTTTTTGAGTGTAGCAATTTAAGCCAATTTTTTTAATTTTATTTTATTTTTGCCCTATATTTGATTTTATTTATAAATTTTAATCTTTAACAATTTGGGTCTTTGTTTTTTAAATTTATATATGCAGCAATTTGAGCCATATTTTAGAATTTTTGAGTTATATCTATAACTTCTATTTTGAGGTGACTTGTTTGTTTTTTTATGACATTTTTTTTAATTTGGGCCATTTTTATTTTCTTTTGTAAAATTTTGGCATTCTTTGCTTTATTCCTCAGATTTTATTATTTAAATTAATATTTATTATATTTCTTTTAGAATTTTATTTTTTAACAATAATTTTTGGATTTCTATTTTAAATGTCATTTCATTTTGTTAGGCCATTATTTTGGACTTTTCTCGTGTTTTTATGTTTTAGATTTAGGTATTCATTTGTTCTTTTGTTTAAGGTCAACCAATGTTGCACGGGTGTGAATACACAGATGCCGGTGCGATACGATACGAATTTGGGAATACGAGTTTTTTAAAAAATTTGGGTGCGATTCGTTAAGGGATACGTCTTTATTTATATTTTATTATATAATATCTAAAAAAAAATTATTTTTTATAAAAAAATTATAAATTAATTATAAATCATTTATATTTTTTATCACATAAAATTTGAGTATATTCAATAATATAATATAATTATATAAAAACAAAATATCAATTCGAGTTACATTAGTTCTAGGGATGGCAATTTGGTCTGCCCCGACCTGCTCCGATCTGAACCCGCATAGTATGGATCGTCCCGCCCCGCGATCCGCAGCGGGGCGGAGCGGGTATGAATATCATTATCGCCCTGCCCCGACCTGCTCCGCTCCACTTTGACCCGTTTATATTATTAAAAATTGAATATATATGATATTTATAAAAAAATATTATTATTTATTAGTATATATATTGTATAAATAATAATAAATTAATTTAACAAATATATTTTTGATCAATATATACTAATAAAACATAATATGAAATATATTATGATGTTTTAACTATAAATTTTAATTCATATCAACATATTTAATATCAAAATAAATTTGTATATTATATTTTTAATATCATAAATTTATTTTTTTAATTAAGACCTTAAATTTATTTTAAATATGTAAAAATATATTATATATTATAAAATTTTAATTTAGAATGGATCGATCTGCCCCGCCCCGTGATCCGTAACGGATCGATCCGATCTGACCCGCAAATAGAGTGGAGCTGATTTGGATCTCATAAGTATCCGCCCCGACCCGCTCCATCTGTCATCCCTAATTAGTTCAATGCATAAATCATACTAGAAAATTCACACTATCAATTTAAATTATACGAAATAATAAAATTCAATTTAAATAATATATTTAATGCTTATAAATAAGATTCGTGCAGTGGATTCGAAAATCCGGTAGCTGGATTCGCCACGTGGAGAATCAGACACGAGAATTCAAGAATCTTACCTCTTTAGGGTGGGGGTACGAATCCGATACTGCATTATAACATTTTTACACGAATCCGTGTATCATAAACATAAAGTTTCATTCACCCCTACCACCTCCAATTCACAAAATTCATAGTCCATCTGTTTATTCTGTCTATGTTTCTGGAGTTTTTCGTTTCTATTCTCTAAACATATTCTAAAAATAAAACATAAAACCTTTTACCAAAACAACAAAAACTATGATGGATATAGTGAGAATTTCATAAACATGGAATGCAGTTAAACTAAAAGCCAAGAAACTGGCGCTAGTGAAAAGTATTACATCCAGATTGCTTTCACTTGTGAGCTGGGAAAAATACATATCCAGATCTTAGTATACAAACAACAACAAAAAGGCTAGGCTAAGTCAAGTGCCAGGATAACATTTTTATTCTATAGAAGAACATGCAATTTATTGGATACGTCCACTAAAGGTCGTCGATCCAGTCACCGTATATCTTGCTAATTTTATCCGGGCCTTTCCATTTCTGAGCACCAGTTCTTTGTATAACATTAGACGGTCTCAGGGACGGAACCCCAGTATGATATCCATCTGAGTGAGGGACGGATGAAACAACTGTGTCTACTGAAGTTCTTGCAGGTACCGAACCATGCTTGACATCAGGAGTCGAGGAATCCTTAACATCTGAGTCCATTGCTCCGCCGCCAAACTGATGCAGTTCTGTTTTTAATTTTGCATGGAAGAGTTATGAGCTTATCATCAACATAACACAGACAGTAGACACAGATAAGCTTTTTCAGACATAAGCTTTTGCCTGTGAACTTTTCGTATTAGGAAGTACATAACGGGAATACGTTTTTTCTTTTTTGCTTTCACCATCCACTAAAGACAGGATTCTTGGTTCTTAGTTTCTTACTAGTAAGCCATAGGACATACAAAATCATAGTACAATATTTAGACCCTGTCATGAAAGTTCTGCCAAGATCATGCAACTACTATGCATGAATGAAATCATGTGTGTATGGATGCATGAACAGCCCAAGTTTACACTTCGTAGTCATCGTACCATCTAAAGCATTTCAGAATTAACTGCCAATTTTTAAAAAAAATCTTATCTTTTATGACACATTAGTTCCCAGAAAGTTGACAATGCAATCAGATATACCAAGATAGGTAGGATATAACACTTATATATATGAGTTAAAGAATGTTATTGTCAATATTGGCCAAAACACCAATGAAGACGAGCTCAAAGGTATTGGTCAATGCAGCATAGATGAAAACGAAGGAAACTGACAATGCCACATTATAATGGATCCCATGCCTTCAACTTAATAATCCACTCATTATCATTTACTCAACAAACTTGTAGTAAAATCTCATGCAAGCTAACAGATCACAACATAAATATCTCCGCAAATCAAATTTGAATTTCATTCACAAATAGCAATAAAGAAATCGACACTATACCTGCAGCTCCATGAGCAAAATGGCATTTGCTTCCAAAGGGGCAATACCCTGTAAGCTCCCACTTGTTACAAATCCTTGTTTTCCAATTCGAAGGCTTCAACATAGATGCACTTCCATTGCCTCCGTATCCACTGCCACTTCCCGGACCCAAGCTTATCGCCACACTTTCTCTGGACCTTGACTGCTCATCGTGAAGAAAAGTGCAACTCTCCCCATACGGGCAACCTTCCTCAGTATAGAACTTTTTGCAATGTCGTCCTTTATAAGACCTCTGTGCCTCATCACTAACCCCAACAATTGGTATCTGAAACTCCTCACGCGATTCAGTTGATGGGGCCCGTTCGTCCTCGTGTGCAGCCACAATCTCTTGCCAGTTCGGGGGCGGCTTCCTGAGCTCCTCAATGCTATGAGCAAAGTTACAGTTACTGATATACGGGCAAGTTCCAGCTCGGAATTTGCAGCATAATTTGGTCTTGTAGAACATCTTTCCTATGGCCTTTGCCCTGTTAGAAGATGCTACATCTCCTGAATCCGAGCTCCTATATCTCTTATTTGGTGGCTCACTTCCTGATCGCGATTGTGATCCCCTTCCCTCATTATTTAAACTTGCATTAATGTCATATGAACCCTCACCATTCCACATCCCATAATCATCCTCAGTAGCCCAAACTGATTGATCAATATAGCCTGAACCCCAGCTCTCATTTACACCATTATTACCAGAAAGAACACGCACCACATCATCACTAGATGATCTACTGTCCCGATGACGATCCATTTTTCACAAATTTATTCCCAAAAGAAGTAGCATAAGTTTACACAAGCAAATGCTCAAACCTAAAATCAAGAACCCTTTTCAGAACTAAATCAAAATCATATCTAACCACAATGACACCCCTCTATCCCCCACAAAAATCACAATCTTTCAGAGATATGCAATAAACTCCTAAAAAGTTAGTGACTAAATTAAAGCTACCTCACATGAAGATGCACTTCACACCATTCTAATCCCATTTTTGTTAAAGAATAACGTCAATTGCAACTGGGCTCAAGCAATAATCAAGCTAAAAACTTAAAAGCCAAGAATCAAGATTCCTCACCCGAATTGGAAGTAGAAACCAGATCTCTCAGAATTTGAAGCTGAAAACTTCAGGCAGTAAAAGAACACATTTATTTAGGATTAAATTTTCCAAAATGGGAAAAAGGGGTTGATTACGGCTAAGCTGGAGCTTTTATGTTGGAAAAAATTGGAAAGAATAGATTGGGAAAGTGGGTTAGAAAATTGATGAAAGTGCATTGAACTCTCTCGACTCTCATCGAGTTTCACGAAAATAGTTTGAAAAGATATTTGAGTAAAACCCTTTTTGGTAGCAGGGATAGTGAAGTTGAACAAGATAACTTATTCCTGCAGCCAAACACGGGTAATATTTGGCGACAAATTTTCATTTATTCCCTTTTACTAGTGTCCGAGTCTGGTTGGACTCGTTTTGGAAAAATTACAACACTTTTAACCTTCTAAATTTTTTTTAATTCTTGTACTTATGTAATAGTTATTTTGAATTATGTAAATATTTTATGTAAATTTGAAAGACCCAAAATTTAAAAGCTTGGATTCAGAATAATTAGGAGCCCAAAATTTAAAAAAAAATCAGAATAAAAAAACAAATGTGAATATTCAAAATAAAAAAAGTGTGAACATTTAAAATTTAAAATGGGATAAAAAATGAAAAGAAAAGAAAATTTTAAAAAGGATGACAAAAGCTGTACAAAATGCTAAAGAATAGAAAGAGATGGAGACTACTTTTTGGTTGTATTTGCAATATGGGAAAGGTGTGGAGACCACCTTTTGGCTGTTTCAGAAACATGAAAAAATTGGTGAGTTGTTTTGTAATTACAACATATAAAATGGATCTTTTCATTTTTTTTTCAGTTGCAACAGCAGCTCTCTTTAGTATTAGTGCATAGTGTAATTTAAAAAAAAAATTATTTTATTATTACTAAAAAAATTACTTTGTTTAAGTCAACGAAACAATCTACATCTTTCAAAACTAGCACTCCCTCCGTTCACGATAAATGGTCTACATTGTCTTAAACGGTCCTCCACAGTAAATAATTCACTTACCTAAAATGAAAAACTTACAATTAATATATTCATCTTTTATACATATATACTTACTTTTACGCATAACTTTAAATACTTTTTAATAATTAAATATATTTTTATATTAATACACCAACTTTTACACATCAACATCAACTTTTCTTAATAACCGTGAATTATCAAGGTAGACCAATTTTTGTGGACGGAGGGAATACTATTCAACAGTTCATATTTTTAAAAGTGACTTATGTATGAATAATTTTTCTTATATTTTTACCCTCTATATATTTATTATCGTAATTATGCATACTCAAAAAAATTAAAAGTAGAAATTAGAATTCTATCTGAGTAAATTTCAATACAAACACAGCTTTGGTGTCCAAGCTGCTCTTTTAGGCGTGCAGAAGCAAATGGATCTATAGCGGGCTTTTATATTCCATAATGGGCCTATGTGTAGCTTTTATTGGGCTTTTTACTGCGCAATTGGAAACCGAAGCCCACCAAATAATAGCTTTCGGCCTAAGTTATTTAGATCTCATTTTGTACACCTCATCAATTTTATTTATTTATTTAAATATATATGTAAAAATATCTAAAGTATTTTTACTTTTTATTAGATTATTAAATTTATTAAATACACCCCTCTAAAACAATATCACATACAATTAAGTTCACACCATCTGATTATTCACAATTTTTTTTTAAACAAAAGAATAATCGTTCGCTTGAATGAAGTCATATATTTAGGGGGCGCTTGGTATGGAAATCCTTCAATGGTAATGGGAATTGAGATATAATTATAGTAGCAAATTAGAACAAATGAGATACATAACATTATTTTTCCTCCTAAATAAGGTAATCAACACCCCCATTTGATTACCCTCTCTTCATCTTGTAATCATCATCCTCAACCAATCCCCAATATCACAACCAACATCTTTCTTTTTTGTCTACTTTTTCCAAAATTGGAGCACAACACTGTTGATATAACCACAATAAATACAAACACATATTCAACATATGTAGGGCAAAAAAAGAAAAAGAAATTTCATTTCCATTACCATTGAAGAATTTGAAACAAGCGCCCCCTTATATTTAATGTGCATTGCAGGAAGGGGAGACAAGTGGGAAGAAAAATATGTAAATGTAAGTTATTAATTTTTGTGATACAATTAAATTAAAGAATATAATCTTTTGGATAATATTTATTGTTTAAGCCTTATTTCTTATGAATATTGATGTATTTTGGTTGAATGAAATGATTTAGAAAGGATGATAGACGGCTTAGAATGAAATTGTATTGCTTGTTTTTTATTCGTTTTTATATTTTGTAAAATCTCAACTCTTATATGTTGAGATATTGACATAATTTAAAAAGAAAAAAAAAACAGAATTTTTTTTTTTTGAAATTATGTACAATTTTTGAATAAATATTTCGAAAGTTAATCTTTGTAAAAAATTAAATATTAAAAAAGTAGGACATCTTTTATTGGAATATTAGGCTACATGTCCAAAAGTTACTCAAATAAAAGATTAAAAGTAGAACTGAGGGAGAAAATAATATTTATTATTCTGTCAAGTTTTAAGTTTTTTATTTAACACACTTTACACTCATTTTGAAATATTAACAAACATTGACTCCTAATTTTTTTTTTTTATAGTATGACAGAACTGTCTGTTTTGAAACACCTGGTATCTATTTTTAAGTGTTACAAAACAAATTCTTGAAGTACTTTTTTCGAAAACTTGTGAGAGATAACTTAAAAAAAGTGTTTTTAGAAGTTTTTTCTAGTGTCTTAAAACAGACACTTAAAATAGCTTCTATAATAGTTTTTTTTTTTTCAAAACTATCTTTCACAGCTTTTGAAAAAAAATATTCTAAAAGCTATTTTGTAGAATTTCAAAACAGACACCAAATGTAAAAAGTATCTGTTTTTTCAAAAACTGTAAAAAAAATATTTAAAAAACTATTTTCAGAAAGAAAAAAAAAACCGTAAGTGTCTGTTTTCAAACTCCACATAAAAAGTAAAAGTGTTTTTTTTATATAAAAAATCACTTAAAACATGTTTTCAACAACTATTTTATTTTAAGTGCTTATTACTACTTTTGGTCAAGCAATAATTTTTAACTTTTAATTTCTACTTAAGCACTTCTACACATTCCCCAAGAAAATAATACTCAATACTCTTTTTAGAAGGACTTCTTTTGCAAAAATATTTTTCTTAATCATTTTTTAAAATCTAAAACACTCCTTATTTTTTATTTTGCTACTAAAATTACTTAATATCAATTTTCCAATTCTACTAAAGATGCACTAAGTGCATGTTTGCAATCTCTAATAGAATTAAAAAAGTAATATTAAGTAATTTTAGTAGTAAAATGAAAAATAAAGAGTGTTTTAAATTTAAGTGGTTTTGAAAAATGATTAAGAAAAATATGTTTGCAAAAGAAGTGCTTCTAGAAAGTGTATTGAATATTATTTTATTGAGGAATGTGTAGAAGTGCTTAACTAGAAGTTAAAAGTTAAAAATTATTGCTTGATCAAAAATAATAATAAGCACTTAAAATAATTATTAAAAATATAATTTAAGTGCTTCTTTTTAAAAAATAATCACCTTTATTTTTTTATGTTAAGTCTGTAAACAAGCACTAAATCGAGTGTCTAGATTCAGGGTGTGTTTGCAAACTCTAAAAAAGGTATAGAATCAATTTTTTTTTTAAAAATTGGGTCTTATCAATTTTAAAAAAAGTGATTCTACACTTTTTTTTAGAGCTTGCAAACAAGCTCTCAAAAGGGGTGGCAGCTTTTCAAATACACTGAACGGCGGCCTGCAATGCAAGTGGAATCTTCAGATTCATTCATTTTTAGTGCATGTGCTCTTCCCTTTGGATTTTTATTTGAATATGACTTATGAAAATACCCCAAGTAATTCTATATAAGTGGCTACAACTTTCCATAAATCTCATTTTCTATTGGCCAAAATATGACTAATTTCCAAAGAAGACTGCTTTGTAAGATGAGTTTAAGACGGCATTTAAATAAAATACTCCCCCTTTTTTTCTAAATAATTTTTTTTTTTTGCATTGCTCCGGTGAATAAAAATAAAATATTCTTACACTACTTATTTATTTTAAAATATTATTTATTTGCTAATGTAAAAAAATAATAAATCATTTTTTTAAGGGAAAATACACATTTTTGTCCTATAAATTTCGTTGACTTTGGTTTTCGTCCTCTTAAGTTTTGAATTTTTGTTTTCGTCCTCTAACTTACCAATAATTATGGTTTTCATCCTCTTAAGTTTTGAATTTTTATTTTCGTCCTTTAACTTACCAAAAAATATTATTTTTATCCTCCAACCGCCTATAACCAGTCATACAACCAGTAATACACACGTGGATCCATTTTTTTTTCTTTTTTTCTTTTTTAATCAAAATACTAACGTGTGGATATTTGGAGGGAATTAGGTCTTGACAAAATACACTTTTAACCATAAATTTCCTCTCAAATACCGTCCAATACTTACATCCATATAATCTTCTGTCCAGATTCATTTTTGAATATAATGTACAAACTGTGCAACGAAACCACAATGACACTTTATATTGCGCTCGAAACTCGTTGATTCATACGAATTTCTTGAAGACATCACTCTTCCTTTCCGTACAGTGGGTATGCACTCAAATGAATTAATTTAAGCTTTTGGATGTTTTGATTTGGGAATCTTGGTTCCTTTTTTCCCTAATTCTCTCAAACCCTCATTCCTAGATTTAAGCGACTAGAGTTTTGATTTGGGTGAGAATTTACGGGTTAATCCTGTATTTTATCCATCGAGATCTAATTCCCTATAAATACCCCACGTCAGTATTTTGCTTAAAAAATAGAAAAATTTGATTTATGTGTGTATTACCGGTTGTGTGACTGGTTATAGGTGGTTGGAGGGCGAAAACCATAATTTTTGTTAAGTTAAAGGACGAAAATAAAAATTCAAAATTTAAGAGGATGAAAACCATAAATTTTTGTAAGTTAAATGACGAAAACAAAAATTCAAAACTTAGGAGGACGAAATCCAAAGTCAACGAAATTTATAGGACAAAAATGTATATTTTCCCTTTTTTAAATATGTCTTTATACATGTGAAATTTAAGTGTGACGGTAAATTAAGGGGGGTGTATTGGATTAGGATTTTAAAAGACTTTTTTAGCTGAAAAAAATTCTGCAGATTTTAAAGATTTTGTAGGATTTTGGTGACTTTTAAGATTTTGTAGGATTTTGTAAGACTTTTAAAATAAGGATTTTAATGGATTCTATAGGACTTTGTAGACTTTGCAGAATTTCATGGATTTGTGACATACAATAAAAATTCAAAATTTTTCATACCTTCAAATTAAAAAAAAAAAAAAAGTTAAAGACAAAAAAAATCATAATATTATGTCCTTTTAAATAGCATTACTCCACATATTCATAGCTATACTAGTCCTCAAAGCATTAGCGTCATGTCGTTCTTGCTCTTGAGTTTGAATGATAGGCTCAAAATCACGGTCTTCATTAACTGGTAATGTTGAAGATGAAGGTTCGTCCACCGATTCAATTGGAAATTCATCAGAATGACATTCTTTGCGAATAAAGTTATGTAGAGCTGCACATGCTAATATTATCAATATAAAAAAGTATCGAAATCGAATAATCAAAGCAACCAAAGTAAAATATAACAAAACTCAAATACCGTAAAAAAATATTATCAATATAAAAATATTACCTAATGACATATGTAATATATAATATTAGTATTATAATAATACTATATAAAAAAAGATTTATCTTGTATATAAGTTAGGATGAACAATATCGTTTTTAATACTATTTAATGATTAATTATTAACTATTTTTATTTATTCTAGTATATATGTATATATAATATTATATTACTCTTCGTCACTGTAATTATTTTATCGTTGATGTTATAAATGTAGAGATAAAATTATAAGGTTAAAACTATTTTAGGTCTTAAAAATAAATAATTATATATAAATTAATTTGGGGATAAATAAAGTCACTAATTAAAAAAGTCCACCGAAATCCTAGAGGTTTTGATGGGATTGTTGGTATTTATAAAATACACTAAAGAATCCATCAAACCCAACAATCCTTTAATAAAATCCTTATATTTTTTAATACCAGTGGATTGTTTTTAAGTCTTTTAAAATCCTGATTGAATACCAGTGGATTGTTTTTAAGTCTTTTAAAATCCTGATTGAATACCAATGGATTATTTTTAAATCCTTTAAAATCCTGATTGAATACTAACAGACTTTTTTATAAGAAAAAAGTCCTTTAAAATCCCACGAAATCTTAAACGAATACACCCCCCTAAATCACAACCTTTCACTTAGTTGCAATTTAATTAGAGATTTAATTAATCGTAAATATACTAATTTTAAATATTGTTGTAAATATATTTATAGACATATACCTTTTGTGTCGGTGTGTGGCGCGATTTGTTGAGGTGCCGGTATATGCACTGTATTGCTGTATATGTATCATTCGTTTATATGATATAATATAAAATAGCAAGAATTTTATATTAGGGCCCAAATTTTAAGGTAAGCCTCAATTTTAGATTTTAATTTTGAAGTGTCTTAAATTAAGATCTAATTTTATTATCTTTGTCTCAATTCAAGGTCCGATCCATTTATCTTTATTTTTTTTAAAGTTTCACTAACATAATAATCTTTTTGTATTTAATTAATTTTTTAAGTATAATATATCAAACATAATTTTTTTTGTATTTAATTATTTTTTTAGGTATAATATATCAAACTAAAAATAAATAAATAAAATTTTATGCAAGTATTAAACATGCTTTAAAATTTATTTTTTCTTGTTGAACGGTGAATTGAAAAAAATTAATTACGTCAAATATAAATATTAAATAAAATTATATATTTTTATTTTATATTTTAAATCTTAATTCGAAATAAAATATTGTTATGCTTTGAATTTTTTTTATAAAAAATTAAATTGAAATAAAGATAAATAGATCAGGTCTTGAATTGAGACAAAAATAAGAAAATTAGATCTTAAATTGAGAATAAATCAAAATGTAGATCTTAATTTGAGACATTTTAAAATTAAAATCTTAAATTGAGACTTACCTTAAAATTTAGGCCATATTATAAAATTCTTTCTATAAAATATTATATTATTGTGTAACAAGCGATCTCATCCACTGTAAAAAAATTTATCAATTGGCTTCCTCTACATATTAACCTATTAAAATAAATGGATATATATAAACTGGGCATATTACATTATTACTACCTAGAGAGAGATTCGAAGTTGAATTAATTCTCATTCTAAATATGCTTATGAGCAAACAAAATCATTTTTAAAATTTAATTTCAATCAAATCTTCTAAATTAGCAAGAAATTATAATCATCATTTTTTCTTTTCCTTTTATTAGATTTATTTAAGGGCATCTTCCATTATGTGTGTTTCTATTACACAATAGTGTTTAAGGGTGCCGCATCAATTGGTCACGGCAAATACGGACTGTCTAGTTCGTAAGCTTAATTTGAAAAATAATACTCCCTCTGTCCCAAGATAAACTTCACACTTTTTTTATATGGACGTCCCAATTCTTTCTCTACACCCCAAAAAAGGAAACAACTCACACTCACAAAAGTTAATAAAGTATATTTTTTTATATTTTATTATTTAACTTCACACTCATATACTTCACTTTTTCTTAATATGCTTGAAACTCCACCTATGAAGAAAATATTGAGACGGGGGAGTAGTTGCTATATTACACTAATTTAGATTAGATAATTTCTAAAGAAGAACTTAGATTTGATTATAAATAAGCTGTATGTGATTATTTGATTTGGTACAAGCCCTCTTCTAAGAATAGGTATTGTGTGAAAATAGTTCATGATAAGTTTATCATGAAATTGTTCTAGTGTATCAAATACTTAGTCAAGTGTATCAAAATATTCACCATGTGTATCAAAAGTTGAAGTCAATATATAAATTTTATTGACGTCAACCTTTTGATACACCTGGTTAAATATTTAATACTTTAAAACTTGTTCATGATAAATTTATTATGAACCATTTTCATACAATACTCTGTCCTCTTCTAAATATCTCAATTTGTTAGGAGAGTTTATTTTATTTTTTAAACCCTAAAGTCTAGTGATCATATTTTCCGCATACTAATATGTAATAAATACTAAATTCCGAATCATCGGAAACACAAAAGTATAAATTACACATTATTAATTAACTTCGATAAAAATTAACTCAAAGAGTAGGACTCTTGTGAATTTGAGTTCACACGAACTTGTATCACTGTTATAAAAATATGTTTAATTTTTTAACAGTGATAATGTATAAGAATAACAGTGATACTGAATATACATAATAGTAATAATATATACATATGACAGTAAAAATTGATAAATTTAAATTCACCGTAAACTCGAATTCATTAAGGCTCTATTTGGATTGGTGGATTTGAAATCCATGGATTTCACACACAAATAACCATCCTCTCCATGAATTTACAAATACTTAGATTCAATTTTATGTTTAAAATGGAGAAATTCTAAATCTTTTTCAAACTCATGTCATTTGTGAAATTCCTCCTCTCCATCCTTTCATCTCTCATATTTCTTACAATTTTTCTTCTCTCCCGTCTATTTATAGTTCCTAACTTAAAATATATATTTAATTACATGTATTTTTGTTTAAATCAATTCATTTTCAAATTCATTCGTAAAAGTATGGAACCTAAAGTTTTTGTTTGAATCAAAATGACGTTACATTTAAAAAAAAAAGAAAAAAAAAAGAGAAAAAACCTCAAATGATGTGGACATGTGGTATGGCTAATGGCCCCCACAGGCTAGCCAATTAATATTTTTCCCAAAAAAAAAAAATTGCAGATATTGGAACTATCTCCAATCTCTGCCCTTATAAAGATGCTATATATCCTTCATTGTGAATCAACAAAAGCTTCAGATTCCATCAATGGCGGCCCTAAGGAGCTTCATAAGGAGGAGATCCAATTTTACAGTTTGCAGAGAGAAATTATTCTCTACGACGAGCGCAAGCCCTCTGGTGGATTCTCCGTCGTTGGTTCAGAGGCTGAGAGATCTCCCTAAAGATCTACCTGGTACCAATATCAAGAAACAAGTCTCCCAGGTAACACACACACACACCCACATGGGTGTGTGCTTGTATATTTTTACAGCGGATAAACTATTTTTTACTGCTTTCTTTATTTTTACGTGGGTGTTAATTTCTTCAATTATTGAGTATGTTATACTCCCGTCCCAGAAGACATTGCAGTATCTTTTGGGCACGGGGTTTAAGAAAAAGATATAAAAGGTACATTTTTATGAATATTATATGTGTGTTGTGAGAGTGAAGTTTATTAAATAGTTTCAATTTTTGGATATTCAAATTTTTTGTGGGACAGACTAAAATAGAAAGTATGCAATGTCTTTTGGGACGGAGGGAGTATTTGGATATTCTTATTAGTTGTGCACCAATTATATGATGCAACTTAAGTTCATTTTTAAAAGTTAAACAAAATATTACTCAAAAGTTATACATGTTATACACTTTTCAGTAATAACATGTGTAACTTTTCAATAATATTTTGTTTAACTCTTAAAAAATAAATTTAAGTTGTCCGATGTAACCGGTGCATACAAGACTAATCCTATTTATTATTCGAAAAAATTCAGTTTCCGTTTGTCGGATGCTTTAAGAAAAATTGTTCTTTTATATGAGATAGAGTTTTATACTCTTATTTACTACGTCCACCCGTTTTTTCTTTTTTCATCAATTTAATTCTAATTCACTTTTAAAAAATAAATAATATCCACAATGCCTTTATTATTCTGTTTTTATCTATTTTATATTAAAATATTTTTTTATTAAATTATATACCATCATTACTAAAAGAGAATAGGTTCCATGGGTGGAGTGAATTTTCTTTTTTTCAAGAATTGAATTTTTCTTATGTACATAAAATAAGTTACTACATCCGATTCTTAAAGTTTGGGCGTACTATTTAATCACAGAAATTAAGAAAAAAATATAATAAGTGAAATGTATTGAGATTATGAGGTGAAATTTTAAAAATTAATTTAATTTTTTGAGTATTTAAATTTTTATAAAATAAATTAAAAATAAATAAATAAACAAATAGTTGAGAAACGAAAGTAATACTCCCTCCGTCCCATAATTGTTTTCACACTTTCCTTTTTCGTCTGTCCCACAATTGTTTTCATACCCTATAAATGGAAACTATTACTTTAATTTTATTCTCACAATTCAACTAATATAATTATTTTAATAATATAATTTTACACAACACTCTACTTTTTTTAAAAATTGTGTCATTCCAGAGGTGAAAACTGAGAGAGTACTATATTACTTGTAGCTCTTGAATAATTGCATTTTCCCCCTTTGTGAGACATGGGGAGTGTTTCCACACAACCATATAATTGAAGGATACAATCCAATAAAAATTATCTAGACAAAATATCAATAGCTCATAACCTCGTAATAAATGTGTGAGTTTCAAATATGTATGTTAGTTATATATATATGGATTAGTCTTATATGCACCAGTTACACGGTACAACTCAAGTTCATTTTTGAAAAGTTAAACAGTTTATAACTGAAAAGTTAAACAGTTTATTACTGAAAAGTTAAACTATGAAAGATATATTTTTCAGTAATAAACTGTTTAACTTTTCAAAAATGAACTAGAGTTGCACCGTGTAACTGGTGCACAAGAGACTTACTCTATATATATATATAAAAGTTATAGAGTAAAAGTATGTTATAAATCAATTCTATTGTTTAATTTAAAATATAATTTTTTTCATTATATAAGATTATGGTTGTCATTTTTTTAAATAAAATAAATAATATTGCTGAAATATACATATATTGTACGGATAAATTGGTTTGCAATTCATGTTTAAGATATTACTCCCTTTATCCTACAGAAATTTGCACAATTTTCTTAATTGGACGTCTCACATGAATTTGCACACTACCGAAAAAGCAAATATAAATTTACATGCACACTCACAAATTTATATACATATTTATCTATATACTACTACTTTATACATAAAATATGTTTTCTTTAAAAAATATGTCGTTTCAAAGGATGCAAATTCACAAGGGATGGAAAGAGCACTCAGTGAATTGCTCGGTGGATATATAATAAGATGCGTGTGTCTAAACAAAACACTTTAATTGGTTGAATTACGTCTTTGATTGTCAAACCATTTTTAAGATGCATGTCAATTTACTAATTTAGCCAGCCATGCCCATGATGTTGCATCAATTCTTTAATTTGTGCTTTTAATTTAGGGGCACAACCGTAAATTTCAGCATTATGTTGAGAACATAATCTTAATTATTTAGCATTCACGTTCAATGTTGCATAATAAAATAAAAAGTAAAACAAAATATGACATGAAATAGATAATTATGTAATACCATTTCTAACCTTTGTGATCGATTTTGATTCAACTGTCCTTAGAGAAGTAAAAAAAAAAAAAATCAGAATCGTATGTTCAACTGTGCAGCTTATTGGAAGAACGCCCCTCGTCTATCTTAACAAAGTTACCGAGGGATGTGGGGCCTTCGTAGCGGTAAAACAAGAAATGATGCAACCTACTGCTAGCATCAAAGATAGGTACATTTTGAATTTATCTCCTAACTTATCCTCATTGAATTTGTACACATTTTGTTATTGATAATCTAAATTTAAAAATATTTTTAAATTTACAGAAACCAATATAAAAATGTGTAATCCATGTATAAAATTCAAATTCGTGATAAGTTGTAGGGCTACAAAAACTTTAATCCCTATTTTAACGAGTTCGTCTTGTGTTAGACGATCATGCAGTAAGACGGAATATAAATTGGGAATGACGTTTTACTACTTAATTTGTAATAAATTGTTTCATAAGGAGACAATTCATATAAAAATTTGCTAATGTTTAAATTTATTTGCAAGATTAATTCGAGTTTTAAATTTTACTTACTTTATTTTGTATGCTTAGGCCAGCATTTGCTATGATGACAGATGCTGAGAAGAAGGGCTTGATCACTCCTGGAAAGGTGAGTAATTAGAGACTGATTTTGTTCCTTTCTCTCTCTTTAGATCCTAAATAAGTAGTCAATTTTTTATTTAGTGCTTGTTTGTAAATTCTACATAAAAAATAAAAGTATTTTTTTTAAATAAGCACTTAAAATATATTTTCAACTACTCCCTCTGTCCCAAAGGAACTTGCAAGTTTTCCTTTTTGTGACGTCCCAGAGAAACTTGCAGACCCAAAAAAGGAAACCCTTTTATAAACTTCACCCTCACAATATCTACATATTTACACAAAATGTCATTACTTTTTCACATTTTTTGCCCACATTACACTCAATCCAACTAACTTTTTCACTTTTTACATAAAATTTTACCAAATTAACCCTCAAAACACTACTTTCTTCTTAATTTGTGTGTCACTCATCCCTTGCAAATTGCTCTGGGACGGAAGGAGTACTATTTTAAGTATTTATTACCACTTTTGGTCAAGCAACAATCTTTAACTTCTAGCTTCCGCTTAAACACTTCTACACATTTTCTAAGAAAATAATACTACTCAATACCCTTTTTAAAAGCACTTCTTTTGCAAAGACATTTTTCTTAATCACTGAAATTTAAAACTCTCTTTAATTTTTCAATTTGCTATTAAAATTACTTAATATAAGATTGCAAACATGCACTTAGTGACTAGAGAATTTGCATTTTACTTTGTAGACGACGTTGATCGAGCCCACGTCAGGAAATATGGGGATCAGCATGGCCTTCATGGCTGCAATGAAAGGCTACAAAATGGTGTTGACTATGCCTTCTTATACTAGCTTGGAGAGGAGGGTGACCATGAGAGCTTTTGGAGCTGATTTGATCCTCACAGATCCTACTAAGGGAATGGGGGGCACTGTGAAGAAAGCTTACGACCTTTTGGAATCTACGCCGGACGCCTTCATGCTTCAGCAGTTCTCCAATCCTGCCAATACACAAGTAGGATACATGCTTTTATAAATGAGGCATATATACTTGTGTTAGTCAGTTGCAATAATGCATTATTGAATGATATGATAGGTACATTTTGAGACGACCGGTCCTGAGATATGGGAGGATACGAATGGGAATGTCGACATTTTCATTATGGGGATAGGCAGTGGAGGCACTGTTTCTGGTGTTGGACAATACTTGAAATCCAAGAATCCTAATGTTAAGGTAATTTTGATCTATTATTTGTCGATATATATAATAAAATATACTTTGGGAGCTTACGTTGGTTGCCCGTTATTTCATAGATTTATGGACTTGAGCCAGAGGAAAGCAACATTCTAAATGGTGGTAAACCAGGTACTTAACTTGCACTTTGAATTTTAGTCTATTATATTTAACTATCTATATGTGTCCATATATAAGGATTTTTTAGATCTTTATTTTATATTAATCTGCACATTTCGTATGTTATGAGATCTAAACAAAATGTTTTATATAGGCCCTCATCACATTACTGGCAATGGCGTTGGATTCAAACCCGATATCCTGGATATGGATGTGATGGAAGAAGTTCTTATGGTATTCGTCGTACATTAAACACGCAGCACAAATCAAGAAACTCATTTACTAATGAGAAGTTCTGTTATACGTAGGTTTCGAGTGAAGATGCTGTTAATATGGCCAGACAACTAGCACTTAAAGAAGGACTAATGGTAATAGAACTCAGTCATATGATTTTTTAATTTTCTTATTGATTTTATTTTTTCTTGTGCAGGTTGGGATATCATCTGGGGCTAACACCGTCGCGGCCCTTAGACTTGCTCAAAGACCTGAGAACAAGGGCAAACTCATTGTGGTAATAACTCAATAAGTTTAATTGTTATGTTAATGTACACAGTAAAGAATTCTTTCGTTGTTTCTGATATTTACACATACATTTGCCTTTGGTTCAGACAATTCATCCGAGTTTTGGAGAACGATACCTATCATCGGTATTGTTTCAGGAACTGAGGACAGAAGCTGAAAACATGCAACCTGTTTCAGTTGATTAAGGATGGAGTAGTGATTTTGAAATGGTTATCTTCTGTTGATTTATATTTTAAGTTACTATTGGAATGAGGATGCATGTGAATACACTTATCTTCTTGTTGGAGGAGTTCAATTTTATCAAAGAAATGAAATTTTTATTAATTTCATGATTCATATTCTTGAACTTCGATGAATATTTTATGCAAGAGAAATATTAAGTCTTGTGCAAGACCGTCTTATGACTTGAAATCAATATAAAATGTGTCACTTATTAATTAAACAAAGTCATTTTTTAAAAGTAATAAATTTTTTGTTAAAAGTGACAATCATTTTTCTTAAAAATATTATCATAATTTAATATAAATCTATCATCAATTTTTTTAATTGATAATTATTGTTAAAAGTGACTATTGACTTGACCAAAACAATTTAGGGTCTCTAACCCAATTCATACCTATTTCCTTATACAAACCAATTGAATGGAAAGCTACGCCTCAACAAGACTTCAAGTCACGCTTTAGCCAAATCCGAGGCCGAGGCCCCTAACTGGATTAACCTCACCAATCTCGCCTATAGTCGGTGGAGCTAAAGGACTAAGCATTCTACCCACAAAAAAAATGCTATAAAGCAGGGGCAAAGCCCAAGGACGAGGTCCGAGACGAATCCGGGATAGACCAGCTAGGAAATCCATATGTGGTAGAGATGATATTACATAAACCGTACTCACCAAGGATGAAATATCTAGACAAATAAGAGAAAGCACATATAGACCAAGATTATTGGCCTCGGCCTCGGGTCAAGGCACACGATTGTGCATTGGCAAATCACTATCATAGATCATGGAGCCAACTGCTTGAATCATGAGATTATTCCCGAACAAGACAAGAACTTATTCCCCTCAGCTAGTATAAAATGTACATTATAAATAACTCTGATTATGGTTGCAATAAAGCATTCAAAAATCTTTAAAGTCCAAACTCTACATTGATTAGACCTAGTAAACCTTGATTTTCTTATCTTTATCTTGATTCTCTATTTGAAAAATATTGTGAATTAATTTTGCACTAAATATCAATACACATAAAACTTCATACATCACGACAAATCACAAACTAAATTATCTAGGGCCCAAAACTTATAACTTTTTTTTAAATATTGTCACATTTTATTACAATACCATCATTTTTTCAAACTGTAGAAAATTGAAAAAATGTGAAGTCTTTTTGGATCAGAGGGAGGAGTCATTGACCAAGAAATTATAATATTTTAAATATGTTAATATATATTATAAATGAATGCTATATAATTAATTACAACAATAATTAGTTTATTTAAACTAATTTGAATTTATAAAATTGTTTTTCACAAACCGACCTTAGCTCAGTTGGTAGAGCGGAGGACTGTAGTTGGTTGCTGTAATCCTTAGGTCGCTGGTTCGAATCCGGCAGGTCGGATTTTTTTATACTTTTCTATTTTCTTTTATTCATTTTATACAATTTTATTTTTATTTAAATGCAAGAGTGATTGTGCAAGTTACCATAAAAAAATTTCATTTTAAGAACCCAACAAAACAAATTATTGTTATGTTAATTCGTATTACATTTGTAATCATATTCTGCATTAAAGGAATGCTTACATAAATAATTTCAAATATTAATTGTATGCTTATCTAAACAATTTGAAATATTAATTGTGTGCTTATCTAAACAATTTGAAATTGGGACAATTTCTGTCTATGTATATTTTGGAACCTATTTTTTCTAATAAGTACAAATTTTAAAAAAAAATTCTAATAAATGCAAAAATGTGCATTTGTATATAGTTATGTGCACATTTTAGTGCACTAAACATATAAATTTTTCTGCGATGAAATAACGCTTTTATATTTTGCACCTCTTTTTAATTAATCCTTTCAAATGTTAATTGTATGATTGTCGAAATTAATTTTTAATATACTTTAATCTCATTTAAAATAACCACCAATATTTTTAAGTATATGATTTTCTTAAATATAAGAAGATGTAAAAAACTTATGCAATTATAATGTTAAATATCTTTTTATATGCAATGATATAATAATCGAAGTTGGATAAATAGTTAAGCAAATTTTATTTAAGTAGCTTTTCAAGGAATTTTCATTTAAATAAATTTTTATTCAGATTAATTTGATTGTACCACATACATGTAGACTATAGAGATCTTGACTTTTGTGTGAGATCACCTAACTTTGAGATCAAATATAATTTTTTTTAATAAATAATCATTTTTAAGGTAATTTATTATTTTAAAAAAATATATGCAAAATATATCATGTTAGACAAAAACTTGTATGAACTCGAGTTCTCAATTATCACTGTCATATGTATACACTATCACTGTTATGTATATTCATTATCACTATTATAAATATGCACTGTCACTGTTAAAAAATCAAGTATATTTTTATAATAGTGATAGTATATATGAATAACAGTGATAATGATTACACATAACAGTGATATGAGTTCATGTGAACTCGAGTTCACAAGAGACCTACTCATCATGTTAAGATAAAAATTTGACGAGTGATACACTTATATTAAAAATGATAATATTATTTATTTAAAATTGATAAAGGCTTTAAGGTGTTCTCATTGCAATGTCACATTTATATGGGGTTAATATCCAATTTTAACACCAAAATTTTACTATATTATGCTAAAGTTTGTTTCAAATACAACATAAATAATAAATTCAGTAAAGAGTACAGCAATTCGTATTGAATTTTTTTATTTAATATATTTATATTTACAACATTATGCACCAATGCATACAGCTGGAAAGTTAAATTTTTGAGCAAATATACAAATGTTAATTGTCGCACTATTTAATAGGTCAAATGATCAATTTTAGTTCATACTTTTCACTTTTTATTAAATTTAGCATATAATTTTTTTCTTAATTAAATTATATACATATTTTCCACTTTTAATTTAATCTAGCACACAATTTTTTCATTAAGCCCATACTTTTAATTTTTAATCAAATCTTGCATATATTATTTTACTTAACAAAATTATACACATACTTTTCACTTTTAATCAAAATTGTAGAAGTCGGAAATCGATAATCGGACGTTTTTAGACCGCCTAATTTTTTTTAAAATAAAAATAAAAATACAAATTTAGGGCTGCATAGAACCGTCTAGAGGGCGCCTAGGGCCGCTTAAGCCCGAAAACGTCTAAAATTGACGATTTTGCAGAAATCAGGTTAACATGTGACCGTCTAGCCCAATTTCTACATCACTGCTTTTAATACATATTTTTCTAATTATATACATTTTTTTTAAGTATAATCAAATAGATTGAAAAAATTTAAATGGTTACATTCTAAAGTGAAAAATGTATATTGTACAACATTTTTTATTTAAAAAATTCTAATAAATAAAAAATATTAAAAGAATCTCAAAATATTATATAAAAGAGAAAAAATAAATTTTTTCATTATTATTTAATATATAAAGTCTTATATATTTTGTTATTTTTTATCATGATTTTAGACAAATTAATGTTTTCAAAATTTAGGTCTAAAGATTTTAAGTGAAAATTTTGGGTATAATTTTGCTAAAAAATATATAAAAATAAAATAAAAAATATGGAAGTAATTTTGTTAAAAAATATATTTTCAAAATTTGATAAAAAAATAAAAAGATATTGAATAAACTAATTGACTAGCAATTTGTGTTCGCACACAAATGCACTTTCCTACAAGTGTATAGGATCGTGTAGTGGAAAGCTGACCAAGTTATAAATATAGAATCCACGGGAAGCAATTAGATAAATCTAATCCTAAAAATTATGTGTGAGTCGTGAAATCAAATAAACTAGAATGAAAATGCAGGAATTGAGTTTCTATCTACTTACAAAATTAAGCAAAAATAAAATAAAGGAAGCTAAGAATCTAACTAAAATGTGCCTGCTTCGGGTGTATTCCACCCAAAGCAAAAAGATTTAAATCATAACTAAAGGATCAACAGGACTAACTGAGATAACGGGCATAATTCAAGATAACATAAATAGACTAAAAATGAGACTAGAGTTACTAAAACTAACTGAGACAAAAAACATAACATGAATAAATGAAACAATAGAAATTAACAAAAACATAAATGAATCTAACATGGAATTACTGAAATAGCAAATAAGCATGAACCCTAAATAAGAACTTGAAATTAAAATCACTGAAATAACAAAAATCTCTGAAAATTCCAAAATAAAGTTGCTGCTAATAAGAAGAAATTACTAATCTACTGTGCTTGAAAAATCTTCAAAACAAGAATTGAAAAATCAACAAAATCAGAAATTGTTTATGTTATAATATATGTAAATATATTATTATATTTTATGGATATAATATTAGATATATCCAGTGGGCTTTAGGCCCACAAGACTTAGGGTTAGGTATCCTTTATATATTGTATCTTCCCTTTGTCTTCTCTACATTCTACACATTCATTGTAACGGCAGTTCTTAATAGTATAATCTCCTGGCTTGGTCCCCCCCAGACGTAGTCACTCTGTGACGAACTGGGTCATCAAATACTGTGTTTTTACTTTTATGCTTTACGCTTTCCTCTCAAAATTACAACACGTTATCAGCACGAGACTCTACGAGCGTTAAGGATTTACGAGAGGATTGCTCCAGCACAATTTTTGGATCGGATTTCAATATTCAGAATTTTATTTGAAAATTAAGCAGGAATTTGTGAGTTTTAATTTACTGTTCTTTTCTGTGGTTATCTATTAAAATCCATTATTACTGCTTCATGTTTAAGATTTGGAATCCTGCAGAATATGGTTGCATATATGAGACTGAACATGTCGTCTGCTTTATATACATTCTTGTATGTATAGATATATTATGTGTTTGATTCCCGTCATAATTTTATGATATAATCTGTATGTTTACTTTGAATCATATGCTATGCAATATGCTTTATGGTAATATGCTCATCGATACAGAGGATTTGATTTCATTGCATAATGTATGAGTACATCGGCTATGCCTTCAATTATGCTCTTTCTGATTATTCATGTTGTTTTTGTATGCTATTCAGTATTGATGCATAACAAAACCTGATTCCAAACCTCTGTTTCCAACAACTTTTTCTACAAATTCATTTTGCGAAATCAAATACACAATCGACATAAATCGAAACATACCAGTTTTCGGATCAAAAACCCCTTTTTCGAAAACCACTGTTTTTGCAAAAACCCAATTGCATATTGGTGTTTATTGAATCGAAAATCGGAATCCTGAAAACCAAAATCGAAAATCGAAAATCGGAACAATTCGACTGAAATCGAAATTGAGCCCTACTTGTGTCCACCACGCCGTCGGCCCCTGAAGTGGCCTTGACGGCGAATGACGGCACCCCGTTGTGATACGGACGTCGATTGCCCCTGAAGCGGCTCGACGAACGAGCCACAGTTGCGCAACGTTTTCTGTCTGATAACGCGGCTCCCGCGACGACTCATTGTCCTCCGCGACGGCGCCCCATGAGCGACGGCGAACTGCCCTCGACGGTGTCGACGCCTCGGCAACACTGCGAGCACGGCGGCGCGCTCCTGGTTCGGCCGGCGACGGCCCTACGCGGCATTGAGCCACGACTGCGTTGTGCGCATATGCGATGGCCTCTGTTCCGGCAGACGGCGCTGCGCGCGGCAGTGATGCGCGACGGCGGCGGGCCCTGGTCCGCAACGAAGCTCCGTTCAGCGCGACCACGCCCCTGGTCCTGCTCCGCGTCCGCGCTCCTGGCGCGATTCCGTCCTCCGATGGCGGGCCTTAGTCCGCGAGAAACGGAAGGCGAAAAATCCGCCACGATTTTTGATCCCGCATATGTAGTCTGCATAATGGTCTGACCAGATCTAAACCCTACAATGCCTTACAATTGGGCCGCCCACTTGGGCCTTTTATTTATAATGATTTGGGTCATGGGCCAGTGCCCTCTTTATTAAATTGGGCCTGCATAATTAAATCCTGGGCCATTTTTTTTACTTGGTCTTTCCTTATTAATTTCCAAATGGGCCGAACCATTAATTAAAAAAAAAAAAAAAAATCTGCCTTGGGCCATTTTTTTAATTTAATTGATTGGGCATTTTATTTAGTTGATCCTAATTAATTTGGATCCTAACAATTATTTTTGGGCCCGATGTCCCATTAATAAAAATTCATAATGGTATTATGAAGCCCAAATCATAATTTTTTTTAAGACCTTATCCAATAATTATTTTTGGGTTAAAGTCCCATTAATAAATGTCTCATAAAAGTAAAAACACAGTATTTGATGACCCAGTTCGTCACAGAGTGACTACGTCTGGGGGGGACCAAGCCAGGAGATTATACTATTAAGAACTGCCGTTACAATGAATGTGTAGAATGTAGAGAAGACAAAGGGAAGATACAATATATAAAGGATACCTAACCCTAAGTCTTGTGGGCCTAAAGCCCACTGGATATATCTAATATTATATCCATAAAATATAATAATATATTTACATATATTATAACACTCCCCCTTGGATATAATATGACAAGGAAGAATGCAAGTGTTACTTAGTGGAGTGTTACAAATGGCCTCGAGGATACAATCATCAGGATTGTTTAACATTTGTTACTCCCCCTGAAGATAACAACCTTCCAAGTCGACGCATCCCGATTCCATGTACGTACTTTTCAAAAGTCGAAGTGGGAAGGGATTTAGTGAACAAATCAGCTAGATTGTCACTTGAGCGTACTTGTTTTATCGTGATCTCACCACTCTTCTGGAGTTCGTGAGGATAAAAGAATTTTGGGGATATATGTTTCGTCAAGTTCCCTTTGACATAGCCGTTGCTCATTTGTGCAATACATGCAGCATTATCTTCGTAGATAATTGAAGGGCTTAAGTCAACAGAAGGGATACCACACGAATCGTGAATGTGTTTTATAAGGGACTTTAACCACACACATTCTCGTGCAGTTTCGTACAGAGCTATGATCTCTGAGTGGTTTGACGATGTGGTCACCAAAGTTTGTTTGACAGATCTCCATGAAATGGCTGTTCCACCACAGAGGAAAACATAACCCGTTTGCGATTTCGCATTATGGGGATCAGATAGATAACCAGCATCAGCATAACCTATAAGTGTTTTGTCTTGGTTTCTTTGATAGAAAAGACCAAGATCTTGAGAACCTTGAAGATATCGTAGGATATGTTTCACACCATTCCAATGTCTCCTCGTAGGGGAGGCACTGAACCTTGCAAGTAGATTGACTGCAAAGGCAATATCGGGCCTAGTGCAGTTTGCAAGATAGAGCAGTGCACCAATTGCACTTAGATATGGAACTTCAGGTTCCAATAGCTCTTCGGTATCTTCCTTAGGTCTAAATGGGTCCTTTTCCAAATCGAGGGAACGGACTACCATTGGAGTGCTTAAAGGATGAGATTTATCCATATGGAATCTTTCCAACACTTTCTTTAGGTAAGCTGATTGGTGTATCAGTATTCCTTCAGGGAAATGCTCGATCTGCAGACCGAGACAGAACTTGGTTTTACCCAAAGTTTTCATTTCAAA
>JAPKLY010000022.1:965201-981008 GCA_026898435.1 Prunella vulgaris | reverse complement strand
GAAAATTAGTGGAATATAACAGCTTTTCAATTAAATCAAACACAAAGAATAATCAACAAAATAGATATCAATTAAGGCCTTAAATGCATACAAAAATCTAGAAATTCATCTCAAAATGAACATAAATTGATGTAAATATGACCCTAATCACTAATTTATTTGACCGAAGAAATATATTATTATTAAAAAAGAACTGAAAAAATATTATTTGTGCACATCTACTAAAAAATATACTCAACCAATCCCCAAATTTATTCCCATTTGTGAGGATGAGTTTTAAGAAAAATGAGATAAAATAAAAATATTATAAAATAATTGTGAAATTTATTAAAAATAAAGTAATTGTTTATGAGTGTGATAATAATTTTTTTTTTTTTAAAAATGCGAATAAATTCAAAGGACGAATGAAAGTAAAAAGTGAAAATAAACAAGAAAAATAATTTAATAGGTAGAACTTTATTACCTATAATTCAGAGTTTATAAATTCTAATCATGAAAGTCGAATGAAAATATAATTCAAGAAACTGTATTTTATGCCATTGATATTTTATGACACAAAGTAGTTGATGTAAAATATACTCCCTCCGTCCACGAAATTTATGCTCACATTTTTGCACGTGGTTTAATGCAATATGTCGGAAGGTATTATGGGATATTGTGAGGTCCGTTTTGAGCAGTGTTTTCATAACCGGACCGGTGACCAAACCGGACAAGGCACCGGTTCACGGTTCAACCGGTCCAACCGGCGGTTCAACCGTTAAAATAATTTATATCTATTTTTAAATATTTTATACGTTAAATAAAATAAATATCCACTTATAAAATTAAATAAATACAATAGAGTCATAAAATAATAACACAAAATACAAAAGAGACAAAATAACTCAATCAAAATAGGTTTTCTTTAATTTCTTATAATTCTTCAGTAGTTAAGATTTTTTTTTTTGTGGAAAATAAGTTTTTGAGTTTTGGTTTGATTAGAATTAAGAAGACAAATAAAAATAAGTAAAAATAAATAAATATTAATATTAAAAAAAAAAAGTCGGTTTAACCGGTTCCGACCGGTTTTGAGCGGGTTTGACCGGTTTTGACCGGTTCAACCGTAAAAATGGTTTTTTGGGTGTAACCGGACCGGTTCCGTGACCGGTTCCCGGTTCAACCGGTTGAACCGGCCGGTACGGTCCGGTTCTGAAAACACTGGTTTTGAGTAAAAAAAGTATTTATGGAAAGTACATATGATACACTTTTCATAAATATTCTCTTTATTCAAAACGAACCTCACAATATCCCGTAATACCCTCCGACATATTGCATTAAACCACGTGCAAAAATGTGAGCATAAATTTTATGGACGGATGTAACATAAAACCAGAGACAATGGTCATTTCAGTAGATAACCTCTTTCCTTCACAGAATCACATGATGCTGATGCCCCCTAATTCGCAGTAAAAAAAAGAAATTACCACACCAAGACAGCCTAATTTAACCGCGGTTAAGTCACCGCAACCGAAAAGACCATATTGCCCATGGTCAGTGCACGAAAGTGGAAACAATTTCATCACGCAGTCTTTATATAGGTTGCCCTTAGGGCTTGGCCCCTCCAACCAAAAGAAAAAGGAAAATTGCGTGAAATTCGTTCTCACACACACAGACACACACTGAGTGAGAGGGAATTTGATTGTGGGAAAAGATTCCGGCAACTTCGGAAAATCGCCGGACATCAGATCGATCTGGGCCCAACCAATTGGCGCCAAAATCCCAAATTTTTAGCATTTTTGATGCGATTTTGGGTGGCGTATAATATATGTGCGTGGAGGTGTACCCCTAAATGTAGGACAAGTGTCGGGGGAGTGAATTTTGAATTTCCGGGCACGACACCGTTCTGATTCTGCTGCGAGCTTTAATTGACACAAAGCGTTTTTCTGTGAGTACATTGATTTTGTGCTATTTATTATTTGCTCTTTGGGGGTGGGGTTGGGGTTGGGGGGAGATCTAAGGTGTTTGCTGAAATCTCGAGCTTTTCAAGGTTGAATTGTGGTTATCCTGATAAGATTGCGTTTAAATTCTGATTTTGGCAGCGATCATCATGGGATTTTTAATTAGAGTATGTAGAATTGGTTCTTTTTGAATTTGAGCTGAAAGTTCGAGCTTTGGTCAATTCTCTCTGGGCTGTTCCACGCATTTTGGTGCTGGGTCCCACTGCCTTGAAAACAACGCTCTTCATTCAATTGTAGGCGGGCTGTGAGGGGATTCTTTAATTTTTTGATCTTCTGTGCAGAGTGTTTACTGTAAAGGCGTACTTTTGAAAATCTAGAAAAAAAAAAAATTGCATGCAATCCGGTGGTGGGCAACAGGGTGGCGGTGGTGGCCATGGCCGGAGTACAGCTGCATCAGCATCCGGTTCACCATCCTCCTCTTCATCCGCCGTCTCTGCATTTGATCAACAGCAACAGCAAAGACAGCAACATCATCATCAGCAACAGCAAAGACAAGTAAGTCTTTCTTTCTTTCTTTCTTTCTCGTTGTCTATGTTTTCCTATTTGTTATAGAGAATTGATTGGCTATTTTAGGAACTTCTGTTTCTGTGTTTCCTTTTAAGCATGTTTATATGTTTGGAGGACTACCATTTGTTTGCCCAATGTTTTACATTTAATGCGCACATCAGCTGCTTTCCCTTTATATTTTGGGTTCACCTGAGATAAAGTACACCCCGGAAAGCCATTTTTTCTATCAATTATTACCTCTTGATCTGCACTCTTATCTTGATAAATTAACATTGTTTAGTTATGATATGCCCTATTTTGATAACCGTGTTAAGAGAAGACTGTCCAATTCCCTACTTGTCCACGGGTACTATTATAGATTTATAGGTACAGCTTTCTCTCCCTTAATATATTAACAGATTTATGTATGTGTACAGCTGTGAAGCCATGTGTTTCCGTAGTTTCACGTTATGTAGTTAGGAGTAAGATTTTATTGCAAATCACCACTGATTTGGGCTGTTGATCAGAGTATTTGGTTAGAATCTGATAGCTTTTTGCTAATTTTTTTGAGGTATGTTTGTTATGTTCTTTTTTCTTTTCTTTTTTCCCCCTGTTTATTGTGACTTTTGAGTGATGAATTTGAGTGATTGTGTAACTGTTCTGGTTTTTGCCTTAGGCATTGGCCCCTCCAACCAAAAGATAACAGGAATTGCGTGAAATTCGTTCTCACATGGACAGATACACACTGAGCAAGAGGGAATTTGATTGTGGAAAAGACACAAACAGTCTGCCCTTTACCTCTCATGCATTCATTATGCAGGCAGCTGTAAAGGCAATGGAAGAATATTTATTCACTAAATTAAAACTACTTGGTCTTCATTCAGGGGATATAATCCTGTCGTAAAGTGACCCTTAAATTAAGCTTTTCATCTTCAGAGAACTCTAATTGGTTTGCGTTTATTGTCATTGTTACCAAGTAGCATGCACTTTTTTCATGGCCAATGATTTTGGATTTTCGCAATGTGGATTGCTGTTTATTAGAACTTCCTGGTTATCCCTCTGAAGTTGCAAATACAGGTTTTCTCGTGTTCTAGAATTCTTATTGAATCTTGATTTATCCAACTTTGGCGCAGTCATTGCAACAACAGTTCATGAGGAGACCGGAAGGAAATGATGCCCTTTTAGCTTACCAAGCTGGCAGCATTCAGGGAGTTCTTGGAGGGCCCAATTTTGCAGCAGCATCTGGTTCAATGCAGCTACCTCAACAGCCCAGAAAGTTCATTGATTTGGGCCAGCATGGTTCCCCCAATGCTCCAGAACAAGGTCACAATAGGAGTCAAGGTGTTGAGCAACAAATGTTGAATCCTGTCCAACAAGCTTATATGCAATATGCGTACCAGGCAGCTCAACAGAAATCTAACATGGGGATTCCATCCCAGCAGCAGATGAAACCAGGAATGTTTGGCAAAGATCAAGAAATGCGGATGGCTAATATGAAGATGCAAGAGCTGATTTCCATGCAAGCAGCAAATCAGTCTCAGGCATCCTCCTCCAAGAAATCCTCCGAGCAGGTTGCTCAGAGTGACAAACAGACAGATCAAAGTCCAGGGCCCGATCACAGAAATGAACCAAAACTGAATCCTACTCTTCTTAGCCAAGGAATCCAATCTTCGCAAATGCAAGTGCCACCGCATCAAAACATGATGAGCATGGCAAACAATCAGATTGCTATGGCCGCACAGATGCAGGCAATGCAGGCTTTGGCACTTGAGCGGAATATTGACTTGTCACATCCTGCAAATGCAAATGTGGTTGCACAGCTTATTCCACTCATGCAATCTAGAATGGTTGCTCAGCAAAAGGCAAACGAAAATAATTCTGGTGTACAATCTGTGTCGTTTGCTAAACAGCATGCTGCCTCACCTCAGGTTGGGAATGAAAGTTCTCCCCATGGTAATTCCTCCAGTGATGTCTCAGGGCAATCTGGATCTTCTAAAGCTAGACAGGTAGTCTCTCCTAGTAATCTTGGTGTAAGTTCCAGTGCATCCCTACCTAACAACTCTAGCATCATATCTACGCAACAGTTCTCTATGCAAGGTAGGGATAACCACTTGCCCCCTAGACAGCCTACCTTGATTGGCCATGGAATGCCTCCTATGCATCCCTCACAGTCGTCTGGGAATTTGAACCAAGGAGTTGACAATTCGCTTGGAAAAAGTTCAGCCACTGTTGCAGAAACTTCTCAGGCACAAAATGCCAGGCAACTTAATCGATCCCCTTCACAATCTGCAACTCCATCAAATGAAGTGGACATAAGTAATCCATCAACGCCTCAAGGTGCGACTGCTCAGCACATGCGACAGTCGCATGTTGGATTTACCAAGCAGCAGCTACTTGTACTTAAAGCACAGATACTTGCTTTTAGGCGCCTTAAGGTTAGAGCATTTTCATACATAATCAGAAATATTGCATCACATTTGTTCTCTTTTTCACGTTTTTTATCTTTGATGATTTTTTATATCATCTGCTGTCTCTTTTCTATGCTTGCAGAAGGGAGATGGAATTCTGCCACGTGAATTGCTCCAAAACATTGCTCCTCCATCTCTTGATTCGCAGATGCAACAGTTCCCTCCGCCTCCTGTAACTGCTGTCAAGGATAGATCTGCTGTAGAAATCGTAGATGAGCACACCAAACATATGGAGCCAGGTGAGAAGGGGCCTTCTGTTGTAAAGTCTGTAGCTGGGGTAAGTAATTTAAAAGAAGAAGGTTCAGGAGATGATAGGGCTGCTACTCTTACAGTGAACATGCAAACCACTGTTCCTGCAACAAAGGAGCAGAGGTTTGCTGTTTCTTCTGGGAAAGAGGAGCAACAAGTCCTTGGTAGTTCTGCGAAATCTGAGCAAGAGTCTGAAGCAGTCAATCAGAAAACTCCTAGTAGGACTGATGTTGCTGCAGACAGGGGTAAAGGAGTTGCCACACAATCGAGTGTTTCGGATCCAATGCAAGTTAAGAAACCCATTCAGGCCAGTCATCCGGTTCAACCAAAGGATGCTGGTTCAGCTCGAAAATATCATGGACCTTTATTTGATTTTCCTGTTTTCACCCGAAAAAATGAGACTCTAGGATCTGCCATGATGAACAACAACAATAATTTGACTCTAGCATATGATATTAAAGATCTTTTTGCTGATGAGGGTGGGGAGGTCCGTAAGAGGAAAAGGGCTGAAAAGGTAGAGAAGATTGACAAAATACTTGCCGTAAACTTAGAGAGGAAGAGAATTAAGCCAGATCTTGTTGTACGGTTACAAATTGAATCGAAAAAACTCCAGCTTGCGGAGTGCCAGGCACGCTTGAGGGATGAGATTGAGCAACAGCAACAAGAAATAATGGCTATGCCTGATAGACCTTATCGTAAATTTGTTAGACTGTGTGAGCGTCAGCGTCTGGAGCTTAACAGGCAATCACAGGCCAGTCAGAAGGCTTCTAGGGAGAAGCAACTTAAGTCCATATTCCAGTGGCGTAAGAAGCTCCTTGAGGCACATTGGGCCATCCGTGATGCTCGGACTGCTCGTAACAGGGGAGTCCACAAGTATCATGAGAGGATGTTGAGGGAATTCTCCAAGAGGAAGGATGACGACCACAATAAAAGGATGGAGGCCTTGAAAAACAATGATGTTGAAAGATATAGGGAGATGTTGCTGGAACAGCAAAGTAACGTACCTGGGGAGGCTGCGGAAAGATACGCTGTTCTTTCTTCATTTTTGTCTCAAACTGAAGATTATCTTTATAAACTGGGTGGTAAAATAACTGCTACTAAAAATCAGCAGGAGGTTGAGGAGGCAGCTAATGCTGCAGCTGCCGCCGCTCGTGCACAGGCACTCTTTCTCTCTCTCTCCCCCCCCCCCCCCTTTCTACCCTGCCTTCCATTCAACGATTCACTAAGCACATAATTTCGATAATGCTATTAAAGATCTGTTACGAAGCAATTGAAATGCTAGGCTGTAGGAATAGAGTCTTTTTTTCCTTATAAATCCTGGTGCTGTGGATGCTACAAGCACAGGATTATTTTCATCTCCATTTGGAAAACATTATGCAATATATTTGCTATCGCTAAAAGAGAATACTTGGGATAAGCTTAATTTTGGCTTAATAGCCTTAGCAGAAGGCTTTAGGATGTTTAATATTACATTCAGGCAGTATCCATAATAATTACATTTTGTTGGACTTCTTATTCATTTCATTAAGTACATGTCAAGGCATGCTTTGAAGATATAATAGTTTCCTGCACTATACGTGGGTTTGCTTTGTGATATAAGTGTTTTCTCTATCATCATCACTCTTAAAAAGAAGAGGAGGAAGGGTTTGAGACCCCAAGCCTCCCCACTGACAAGTACATTGACTCTTCTCTAAAAGAGTGGTTCACGCGTTAGTGGTTCGCCAAATGATCTTCACTATATGACTTTTTTACCCCCTAGATTTGGCCCTTTAGTTAGTTTATGTAAGATTGTTCGTTTTTTCCTTTTATTATTAAATTTAATAAAGACTGAGGATGTTTCATAATATTTTGGGTCTGCGGACCTGTATGCTTTATGAGTGCACTGTTGCATTTACATTTTCTTTCCCTATTTGCTTTGTATTATTATTATGGTACTCCATTATTATCATTCATATATATATATATAAATATTTTAAATTATTATAGGGTCTCTCTGAAGAAGAAGTAAGAGCTGCTGCTACCTGTGCTCGAGAAGAAGTGATGATAAGGAATAGGTTTTCTGAGATGAATGCACCTAGAGACAGTTCGTCAGTCAACAAGTATGTTTGTGGCAGTTTTCTGTAGCACAATTCAAGCAACTTTCAATTTATTTTCCTTTCCATTACCTTTGAAGGCGGCATATAAATCTTTAACCTCTTGTTCAATGTTTCTATAGTTTATTTTCCGCATGCCATGTGGATGCAGCCTTTACTTCGTTATATAAAGCCTGAAACATCATTTTGTCATGGATAATTAGATTTTTTATAAAGTCATTTTTTTTTGTGTGTGTTTCTAGGTATTACAATCTTGCACATGCTGTGAATGAGAGGGTCATCAGGCAGCCTTCGATGTTACGAACTGGAAATCTAAGAGACTATCAGCTTGTCAGTGTTTTTTAACCTTAGCTCCATTTTTGGCCTCTGATTATTGTACATTTGAAATCAACTATACTTTGCTTATACATGGACCTTTACTTTTCTCAAATATACAGGTCGGTTTGCAGTGGATGCTATCCTTATACAATAACAAATTAAATGGAATTTTGGCTGATGAGATGGGTCTTGGGAAGACTGTGCAGGTAAGTTACGTCTGATGGTGCTCCTAATATGCCTAAACCGATGGATATTAATTTTTTTACATGATTTATTGCATTTTTTGGAGCTCGTATATTTTCTTTCTCATCCTTATATGAGATTCTGTGTTAGTGGAAGTTTGCATCTGATAGAGATCTAACTATATGTTTGACTGTACAGGTCATGGCTTTGATTGCTTATTTAATGGAGTTTAAAGGAAACTATGGTCCACATCTAATCATTGTTCCTAATGCCGTGCTTGTGAACTGGAAGGTATGATCCTTTTTAAGTTTCATTTGGATTTGTATAAGTATCTGTCTCCTTTGACATCTCTGATTTTTATTATTTTATAGAGTGAATTACACACCTGGCTTCCGACTGTGTCCTGTATATATTACGTTGGTGGGAAAGACCAAAGGGCAAAATTGTTTTCCCAAGTAAGAAGTCAAATATCTGTTTATTTAAGTTTTTCCTTGAAGAAATCCCTTTTGTTTAATCCATTTTCTTTTGTTTCATTTGCTCTATGCAGGTAGTGTTAGCTATGAAGTTTAATATCCTTGTGACAACCTATGAGTTCGTTATGTATGATCGTTCAAAACTATCAAAAATTGATTGGAAGTACATTATAATTGATGAAGCACAGCGGATGAAGGACAGAGAGTCAGTATTAGCTCGTGACCTTGATAGATATCGCTGCCAAAGGCGCTTGCTTCTCACAGGGACACCATTGCAGGTGTGATATTTTCGGTTTGTGGTCATATTTGTCGAGATGCAAGTAATTGTTTTTATGTTTAGAATTTTGAATAATTGATTCTATTAGACTTGATGTTAACAGTAAAAAATGTTGGTATTTTCCTCGGTCAGGAATTTGATTAGACCACTGAGTTTCATGAGCTAAAAGGATGAAAATATGTAGCCGTTGTAATAATACACTCTTATTTAGTAGTCTAGAGAGGTTTCATTCATTACTTCAATAAAGTGTTTTCTAGAAAGCTGTTTTAGAAAATGAATTACTATTATGGGATTTCTAGAGAAAGGTAATAGAAGCTATCAAGCATGTGCAAAGATATGCTGCATACTGCTGATTCTATTATGATTGTGAAAGCTGGTTGACTTTTATAGCTGCATTAGTTTTTGAGTAGGGGTTCTCGCTGCTGCATTAACTTATTTTCCTTATTCTAACAGAGCTCAAGAACTTGTTTCTTATATTGTCTCACTATAGATTGCTCTCCCTTCTATTCATATGCAGAACGATCTTAAAGAACTTTGGTCTCTTTTAAACCTGCTGCTCCCGGAAGTATTTGATAATAGAAAAGCATTTCACGACTGGTTCTCTCAACCATTCCAAAAAGAAGGGCCCTCACATGAAGATGACTGGCTCGAGACTGAAAAGAAGGTGATAATTATCCATAGACTTCATCAAATATTAGAGCCTTTTATGCTCAGGCGTCGTGTTGAAGATGTGGAAGGGTCACTTCCTCCAAAGGTACATCATTACTGTTATAATTGGTATCTTGTGGCGTGAATTATTTCTAAGTGATTTTCAAATGCAGGTTTCAATTGTTCTGAAATGCAGAATGTCTGCAATTCAGAGTGCTGTTTATGACTGGATCAAATCCACCGGTACTCTTAGAATTGACCCAGAAGATGAACAGCGTAAGGCTCAAAAGAGTTCAATTTATCAGCCTAAAACGTACAAAACCTTGAATAATAGATGCATGGAGCTAAGAAAAGCTTGCAATCATCCATTGCTCAATTACCCATATTATAGTGACTTGTCCAAGGATTTTCTTGTTAGATCTTGTGGGAAACTGTGGATTTTGGATAGGATATTGATTAAACTTCAGAGAACTGGACATAGGGTTCTGCTTTTCAGTACCATGACCAAACTTCTCGACATTGTGGAAGAATATCTGCAGTGGCGAAGACTTGTTTTTAGAAGAATTGATGGAATGACTAGTTTGGAAGACCGTGAAAGTGCTATTGTTGATTTCAATCGTCCAGACACTGATTGCTTTATCTTCTTGCTTAGCATTCGTGCTGCTGGACGTGGTCTGAATCTTCAGTCTGCTGACACAGTGATCATATATGATCCTGACCCAAACCCAAAAAATGAGGAACAGGCTGTTGCTCGAGCTCACCGTATTGGACAGACTAGGGAGGTAAAAGTTATATATATGGAAGCTGTAGTCGACAAAATAGCTAGTCATCAGAAAGAAGATGAATTTAGGAGTGGGGGAATAGTTGATTCAGACGATGACCTTGCTGGCAAGGACCGATATGTGGGTTCAATTGAAAGCTTGATTCGGAATAATATCCAACAGTATAAGATTGACATGGCTGATGAAGTTATAAATGCTGGGCGGTTTGACCAGAGGACTACACATGAAGAGAGACGGTTAACTTTAGAAACCCTGTTGCATGATGATGAGAGATATCAGGAAACAGTTCATGATATTCCTTCTCTTCATGAAGTGAACCGCATGATTGCTAGAAGTGAGGAGGAAGTAGATCTCTTTGATCAAATGGATGAAGAACTTGACTGGGCAGAGGAGATGATTCGATATGATGAGGTCCCTGATTGGCTTCGTGCTAGTACAAAAGAAGTAAACTCAACCATAGCTAATTTATCAAAGAAGCCTTCAAAGAATGGTTTATATGGAGGAAATCTTGGTGTGGATTCCACTGGAGTGGCTTCTGAGACTGAGAAAAGGAGAGGACGGCCTAAGGGGAAAACTCCTATTTACACTGAATTAGATGATGATGATAATGGAGAATTTTCTGAAGCTAGTTCTGAGGAGAGGAATGGATATTCTGTTCAAGAAGAAGAAGATGGCGAAATTGGGGAGTTCGAAGATGATGAGTCTAATGAAGCACCCAGAAATAATAAAGATCAGTCAGAAGAAGATGTACCTGTCTCTGCCGATGGTTATGAATACCAAAGAGCTTTGGATAACGTTAGAAACAATAATATACTTGAAGAAGCAGGGTCATCTGGATCCTCTTCACATAGTCGAAAATTAATGCGTGTTGTCTCACCTTCTGTCTCTTCTCAGAAGTTTGGATCACTTTCTGCTTTAGATAGCAGATCCAACCCCCGCTCAAAGAAATTGGTATACTTTCTGAATGCTTTACAATTTCTGTAATCATTTGGTCTACATTATCACACATATATATATATATATTTATTCTGATTAACCAGGGCGATGAATTAGAAGAAGGAGAAATTGCTATATCTGGAGATTCTCCCATGGACCAACAGCAATCTGGCAGCTGGACCCAAGATCGCGATGAAGGTGAAGATGAACAGGTATTGCAGCCAAAGATAAAACGGAAACGGAGTATACGACTTCGCCCACGGCATACTACAGATAGGTCCGAGGATAAGCCCATTGATAAGCCATCTCTTCGCCGTGGGGATCCTTCTCAGTTGCCATTCCAGGTGGAACAGAAACAAAAGTCTCAAGCAAGGGATGACCGTTCACATAAAGTCCTTGGAGATCCTAGTTCATTGAAACCCGAAAAAAATGATCTATCGATCAAGAACAAGCGGAATTTACCCTCAAGGAAAAGTACAGCCAATGTGCTAGGTTCTCTTAAATCTGGGAGAGTGAACTACGGATCTTCGCAGGATGATGCTACTGAACATCCTAGAGAAAATTTGGACAGTAGAGTTTCGAAAGGGGCCAAAGGTAGTGGCCCTAAGATGTCCGAGGCCATTCAGAGAAAGGTATGCTGATCATAGTACTTGTATATTTTTTGAACTTATATAGCTTTGGCTTTGATAATGGCTCTGTTGTGAACCGCCTCTTGCTAGCTACTTTTAGGGTTAAAATATAGTTTATACTCTCGAGATTTGACCTATTTACCAAAAACACACAACAAAGTTGGAAAATTTCAAACATTGCCCTGGGATTTGCCTCTATTTTTGCAAATAGGTATTTGTAATTTCAAAACATATTCCCTCCATCCACCAAAAGAATGCTCAGTTGCCTTATTTGCTCATCCATCAAAAGTATGCACATTTCCTTTATATGGGAACAATTACTTTATTATCACCCTCCAACCATCACTAGTTACACACATTTACACACATGCCATTTACTTTATACTCTAACCAATTATTTTGTTCATTAATGGACCTTACAATATCCTTACTTTATCTACCTTTTAAAAAAAAAAAAGTGTGTCCAATCATGTGAGCATTCTTTTCATGGACGGAGGGAGTATTAAGAATGTTTTGAATAGCTAACATATAATGGCAGTTTCTCTAGATTACCCTTGTCTATTTCATTATGGAATTATGAAATCACATGTGGCATTATTAAGCAATATGTTTTTACCCAATTAACAGTTTAAGCTATGCTGTGTTCTTTGAACCCTTTCAATCACCTTTTTGGAGGAAGTGCTTGCTACTATCAATTCAGAAAAGATTTATAATCCAGTTAGAACTTGTTATGATTTTTAATCCCGTTAATACAGAAAACATGGTATTAGGTTTCTTGGTTAGTTAAGATTCTTGTGCATTATTTCTAATCCAGTTGAGCTAGAGCCTATGGAATTTGGTTTCTTTGCTTAGTTTATTGTGTGAAATTGCATCTAAGACCTAGTCTTGTTTCCCAACTATTTCGTCTTTTTCCACCATCCATTTTTTTATTCCTATTGAAATAGGATGTATTTTAATGTTATTATGTTACAGTGCAAAACTGTTATAAATAAGCTCCAGAGACGAGTAGACCATGAGGGCCATCAAATAATACCAACGCTAACTGATCTGTGGAAAAGAATTGAGCACTCAGGGGATAACTTTTTGGATTTAAGAAAGATTATCCTCCGTGTTGACAAATCTGAGTACAGTGGAGTCATGGAGCTTGTATCTGATGTGCAGCTTATGTTAAGGTCTAGCATGCAGTACTTTGGGTTTTCATATGAGGTATGCTATTTCAATCTAATCTGTTCTTTTGTATCATCTATTATTTACAGAGTCATGTGTCTATATCACTCGTTATTGGAAAATCAAAAGGCACCTGAGAAACTAGCTATGCAAGCCAATATGTAAGAACAAAAGGGAGGTGCCAAACCAAAAACATCATGATTGTTATGCTTTGCAACTTTCTAGAGGAAGCGTTTTGGTGTGTAAAGTTGATTTGATGTGCATTTTGAGAAATGTGAATGTATGGGAGGGAAATTTTCTCAAAAAATGAGAACAAACATTTATTTGAAACCCTTCTGGACACCACGGAACATTCTGAATTTTTTTATACTTCTTAAAGTTGTAGACTTGTCATTTATTTGTGCTTAGAATGTTAATCCAAATGAACAATCTGTTTGAATAGTTAATCATTATGGTGTAAAAGTCAAGTATCTTTCAAGTTTCAACCCTCGGAGTTGTCTTAGCTATGAATGTAAAAGCCAAGTACCCCGTTCACACAGATTTAGCTAACGACCTTTGTCTGTTTAACTTGTATTATAGGTGAGATCAGAGGCAAGAAAAGTACATGATCTCTTCTTTGATCTCCTCGGCGTTGCATTCTCAGACACTGATTTCCGAGATGCCCGAAACGCCTTATCTTTCACTGCCCCTGGTTCTGCCTCAGGTGCTGGTTCCTCTTCTAGACAGAACCCTGCTGGTCAGAGCAGGCGCCAAAAGTCAGTAAAAGATGTTGATTCTGACAATGGTCCTTATCAGAAGTCACAGACTCGAGGCCCTGTTGAAAGCTCAAAAGCCCGGAGCTTAGTGCCTCCAAGGGGGGGCCGTGAGCTCAGTCAATCAGAGGATGCCCGTCCATTCACTCATCCTTTGGATCTCGTTATCTGCAAAAAGAGGAGGAAAGACAGGGAGAAGCCAGGCAATGGATCAGCTGGTCCTCTTTCACCTACTGGTATGGGTCGGGGAATCAAGAGTCCACGCTCAGTTTCGGGTGGCAAGGAGGTCGGGCCAAGTCAACTGGGTTGGGGTGCGCTTTCTCCTCAACAAGGTAACAACAGCGGTGGTTCTGTTGGATGGGCGAACCCTGTGAAGAGGTTGAGAACCGACGCGAGGAGACGTCCTAGCCATTTGTGATTTTAATAGCTGATTGAATTATGCAGTGGTTTCAATTGCTGAAATCCATCTGTTAAAACAAAATGTAAACTTCAAATATGTAATTTTGAGAATATCCTGACTTCTGATACTCTACAATTCTTCATGTCATTTGCCTTTGCCATTGTTGTGGCAGGTTTAATAGCTCATCGACTTGCTGCTGTATTTACATTTTTCTCGTTTTTACTGTCTGGCTTAGTTTCGGGTGTCCCGAGCTGAGCCGATATTTGACCAAATCAAGTTTGGTCGTTTTAAGGATAGTGAATTCAAGTTCACATGAATTTTTTGTTTAAAATAACTATATATATATATATATATATATATATAGTACTACAGTTAAAAACTAAGAAAAGGGATGCAGGTTGTCCTTTCTACAAATTACAGGCACCAGACAGTAAAACATTATAGTTATAGATATTGTTCTTGTTAAATATAATTACTGTTAGAACATGTTTGGTAGGATATATTAGTGCTAGATAATTATTACACTAACACATCTACTGTTTAAAAATTAATTAATTTTTAAATATAAAGCGCATATAAAAGTGAAAGTATGAACATGTAAAAGTGAGATTTAAATTAAATTCGAAAGTTATTGATAATCAATAAGCCCTCGATGGATAAAGGTATAGCATTAGCTACTTGAGTGTTCAATTAAGCCACTGTTTGAATGTCTTTGTTTTAAAAAAGATAAAATAATTCTATCTCCTTATTTTTTTTTTTGAAATAATTCTATCTCCTTAAATACACATGTTTAAAGAGATATATTATTTTTATTCTTTAAAATAAAAATATTTTTTTCATAAATACATCAGAATAAAAAATCACGATACTGCATTTTGAATAATTTGAATTATTTTCATTAAAAAAATGAGTAAGTCTCCTGTGCACCAGTTACACGGTGCAACTCTAGTTCATTTTTAAGAAGTTAAACAGTTTACAACCGAAAAGTTAAACAATTTATTACTCAAAAGTGTATCTTTCATAGTTTAACTTTTTAGTAATAAACTGTTTAACTTTTCAAAAATAAACTTGAGTTGCACCGTGTAATTGGTGCATACAAGACTAATCCTAAAAAAATAGACTATTTACACTAGTTAACTATTTAAAATTAGAGTAAGTCTCTTGTGCACCAGTTACATTGTGCAACTCAAATTCATTTTTAAAGAGTTTATAGATTTTTACGTCCCGTAACTTTGCCCTAGTTTAATTTTGGTCCTTATGGAATACACATTTTGAAATTAGTCCAGTAAGTTTGAATTTTTTTTTTAATTTTGTCATTTTACCTGCTATAGCAGGTAACTAACAGGTAACCTTTTTTTTTCTATTTTTTTTTACTAAACACATGACATGTATACAATCATAATTAATTAATAATTAAGCAAACTATAATTAATTTACACAGGACATTTATATACACACATACATCATATATAGCTATGTATGTATATATCTAGCTTTACAATTAATTAATATTTTATAATATAATAAATACTAATTATATAATTATTAAACAAATAACACACATGTACAATTTCAAGAATTTGACGTGTGTAGATTCTTTTTTAAATTATTTTGCTTTATCATAAAATTTATTAAGATATATATATATAATATAATATTGTGTATATATACATTAATATATAATAATGTATGGAGAGGAATTATATACGTATTAAGATCTTTTAAAAAAACTAGGTAATTTAATTATGATATAAAAGTTATTTTATTGGGAACACAATATAGAATTCTTTAAACTATAAAGATAATATTTTGTCAAAATATCAAGTTAGAATATTTTTCTATTTTTAATTACGAGATATATAAAGATTTCACTTAATCTTTTTCAAACAATATAATATTTTTAATTTGAGTATTATTTCAATTTCATAACTTCATGTAAATATTATTTA
>JAPKLY010000022.1:834111-960201 GCA_026898435.1 Prunella vulgaris | reverse complement strand
TTTTTTTTCTATTTTTTTTTACTAAACACATGACATGTATACAATCATAATTAATTAATAATTAAGCAAACTATAATTAATTTACACAGGACATTTATATACACACATACATCATATATAGCTATGTATGTATATATCTAGCTTTACAATTAATTAATATTTTATAATATAATAAATACTAATTATATAATTATTAAACAAATAACACACATGTACAATTTCAAGAATTTGACGTGTGTAGATTCTTTTTTAAATTATTTTGCTTTATCATAAAATTTATTAAGATATATATATAATATTGTGTATATATACATTAATATATAATAATGTATGGAGAGGAATTATATACGTATTAAGATCTTTTAAAAAAACTAAGTAATTTAATTATGATATAAAAGTTATTTTATTGGGAACACAATATAGAATTCTTTAAACTATAAAGATAATATTTTGTCAAAATATCAAGTTAGAATATTTTTCTATTTTTAATTACGAGATATATAAAGATTTCACTTAATCTTTTTCAAACAATATAATATTTTTAATTTGAGTATTATTTCAATTTCATAACTTCATGTAAATATTATTTAGGTTTTTATATACCTATATTATATATTCTAATTTATTATAATATATTATTTACTATTTGTAACCAATTTTTGCTATTTGTAACGATAAATATTAAGGTTATTTAAGAGTTTATGTATATATACATATATAAGAGTTTATAGAGTAAATATATTAAGAGTTTATAGATTTTTAATTACGAGATATATAAAAACTTTATACATATATATAATATTTATTTAAGTGTTTATATATATATATATATATATATATATATATATATAAGAGTGTATAGATAAAATATATAAAAAATATTTAGATATTAAATAAGACATATATAAAGGCTTTATATATATATATATATATAAAGACTCTTAAATAACCTTAATATTTATTGTTACAAATAGCAAAAATCGGTTATAAATAGTAAATAATATACTATAATAAATTAAAATATATAATATAGGTATATAAAAATCTAAATAATATTTACATGAAGTTATAAAATTGAAATAATACTCAAGTTAAAAATATTATATTATTTGAAAAAAGATTAAGTGAAATCTTTATATATCTCAGTAATTAAAAATGGAAAAAATATTCTAACTAGATATTATGATAAAAATATTACCTTTATAGTTTAAAGAATTTTGTATTGTGTTCTCAATAAAATAACTTTTATATCATAATTAAATTAGTTAGTTTTTAAAAAAATCTTAATGCGTATATAATTCATCTATATATATTATTATATATTAATGTATATATACACAATATTATATTATATATATATCTTAATTAATTTTATGATAAAGTAAAATAATTTAAAAACGGTTATTTGTTTAATAATTATATAATTAGTATAATTAGTATAATTAAATATTTGTTTAAAATTAAATGTAGTATTTATTATATTATAAAATATTAATTAATTATAAAGCTAGATATATACATACATAACTATATGTGATGTATGTGTGTATATAAATATCATGTGCAAATTAATTATAGTTTGCTTAATTATTAATTAATTATGATTGTGTATATATGTCATGTGTTTAGTAAAAAAATAAAGAAAATTAAAAAAAATTATGGATTACCTGTTAGTTTACCTGCTATAGCAGGTAAAAGGACCAAATTAAAAAAAAAATCAAATTTACAGGACTAATTTCAATATATGTATTCCATGAGGACCGAAATCAAATTTGAGCAAAGTTGCGGGACGTAAAAATCTATAAACTCATTTTTAAAAAGTTGCACAATTTATTACTGAAAAGTTACACAATTTATTACTGAAAAGTTATACCATTAAAAATACATTTTTCAATAATAACATATGTAACTTTTTAAAAATAAACTTGAGTTGCACGGTGTAACTGGTGCATACGAGACTAAGCCTTAAAATTAAATCAGAATATTTAAGTATCCAGATAAAGTGAATCAAGACATTTGAAAATCTTATAGCCAAGACGAATATTGCAACAAATAATAGTAGTATTATTTAAAAAAAACCTTAAAAAAACTCTGTAACAAAACGTCCTCCACCACCACCCCTACATAATTTTGCAACCGTTAGGATTTTCATCACTGAAGTAGTTACAATAAGGAGGCGGCGGTGGCGGCTGCGACTCATAGTGGTGTTGAGGGGGCGGTAGGTCGAGCCGCGGTGGCGGACCTGGAATAGAATGGCAGTAATCCGGCGGAGGAAACCCTAGCCGCGGGAGCGGTCCTGAAAGAGAATGGTGATAATCCGGCGGATGCACGCCGATCCGCGGCGGCGCGTGATAATCGTGATGGTGATTATCAGAATTCAGGTCTCCATAACCTACAATCGGAGTATGATTGTGCTCAAAATGATTATAATGTCGTTCTGGATATTGATTCCCGAAATTGGCGTTGGAGAATTGGGCACTTTTCAGGCGATGTAAGCGCGAAGCATGGTCCAACTCCTCCGTGTACGGCAAGTAAGGATGGTATGGAGGCGGTGGATATCTTCCAGGGGGCGGCGGCGGCGGTGCTTTAGGCGGCGGCTTGGGTTTTTTCCTACGAATCACAGAGAAATCCATAATCAGTTGTGAAGATTTCTCTTGGATTAATTTTAATAATGTTCTGATTTAGTTAGGCTTTTTATATCATAAAAATTGCGTTTAAATTTGGGAATGAGATCATTGAGATGATTTGCCAAAAATTGCGTTTAAACATTCTATATTTAAAATTTTCGTATAAATTGAAGAATGATTCCACTTAGATTTTTATTACTAAATTGAAGTTTTTTCTTGATAGAATTTTTCCCTCCAAATTTTTGGATCGCGTAATCTTATTTAATTTTTGTGATTACAATTGTTATATTTAGCTACATTTATGTTGGCAAATAGCAATCTTTATTAGTTTATTTTTTTCCTTGCAATACAATATATACTTTTAGATTTTATTGTATCTTTTAAAATTAATAGAAACCTTACATTTTTTTTAAGTATTCTACGAAAATAGTTTATGATAAACTTATATAACAAGTTTTAAAGTATTAAATATTTAATCAGGAATTGACCTTAACTTTTGATATGCCTGATGAATATTTTGATACACTTGACCAGATATTTGATATATTAAAGTAATTTCATAATAAACTTATCATGAACTATTTTTATACAATACCTACTCTTTTTTATGTTAATAATAAAAGTATGTTTCATGTGCATTCAGATGCACTCACTCAACAATTGAAGCTATTTACACTGCAAAATAAAGATTGATTACACTGAAAAGTTTACACAATCAATAACAATGCAATTTTTTTAGTGTAATCAACCTTCACTTTTTAATATAATCAGCTTGCACTTTTTAGTGTAAACAACCTCAATTGTTGAATGAGTAAATCGTGCACCAGTTGCATATCAAACCTCCTCTAATTATGTGAAGATTTCATGTGCACCTGGTGCACGGTGCACTCACTCAATAATGAGACTGTTTATACTGAAAGTGAGTTTATTACACTGAAAATCGATAACGATATAAATCTTTCAATGTGATCGAACTATACTCTTCAATACAATCAATCCACACTTTTAATGTAAATAACCTTAACAGTTGGATGAGTATACCATACACCATGCATGTAAGCACAAGAGACTTACTCTATGTTGGATGCATAATGTTAAATAGTTTAATTCAATAAACTAATAAGTAGCTCAAGTATAATCGTGAGTGCTATTATGTTAATACCCGTATAGAAAATTGTGCTTTTTTACTCTCCATATAGAGCGATATCATAAAAACAGTAAAATGTTGTTGATTCACAATTTGCACTTGTTCATATATGATTATGATAAATTTTAAACCATTGTAAATCCTGGCTCCGTCACTGGTCCGGTAAATCCCAGCTGTTGGATTTTACGGTAGTATATAAAACCAGGACATAATATTTATGATTATATGAGTGCACTGGAAAAACGATAGACAGAACAATAAACCGAGTCAAGGTTAGACCTTTGCCCGCAAGACGAAATACGTCCTGGCTAGTGCTCACAGGATGATACGTATTCGTCCTCAAAGGTAAAACGGTTTACGTCTCTGTGATAGCAGCACCGCTAAACACAGAGGAAAGGCGAACTCACGAAGAGTACGAACTGAACACTCTATATGCTGGAAAACAGAGGAGAGAGAGAGGACTCGAGAATTTAATTTTCGTAAAAAATTTATGTATGCAGGGCCTCCTATTTATAGATGCGAAAAAAGATCTCAGTTGGGATTAATCTGCAGATACGTGGAGATATTTCCACAATCTTAGTGGGCAGTTCTGGCTGCACATCATACGGAACCAATTCAAATAATTCTGGACTGCTCTGGAACCTTCCAGAAGACAATCCGACGGCCCGTATGATTTTAGAGGACGATCCGACGGTCCATATCATAGATCGCTTGGATCAATGACGTGGCAATGACACAGTATTAAACTTATCCGGAATTTAAATGTTTAAATTCACTTACTGATCCGGATTGATGACGTGAATCATCCAACGATTCAGATTAACTTCGTTCGGATTGAGCTTCTTCGGATCGCTGACGTATTCCGGGTCACCAATTGGGTCGACCCATTTCACATCTTTGGGTCTCTAAAAAGATATAGAGAGTGGGCCAAAGGCCCAAAGACCAATTGCCAAGATCCAAGTCCACGGCACGGCCGGCCGGCCGGACGGCGGCGGGCTCGCGCGTGGCTAATGGGAGAGACTCCCTTAGCCTATTTTGAATACCATCATGAAACTCCTATATATATACTATGAAATCCTTCATAGTTTTTCCCATGTGGGATAGTTAAGAGATTCCATCTTTTAACTTATTCCCACATGGACCCACATCAACTTGTATTAATATCCATACTTTAGGAATTAATTTCTCACTCACCGTAATTCAATTTTGAGAACGAAAAATACCGTGATGATCTACTCCGCGAGTAGAGCGCATCGACTATACATAGTCATATGGAAATTACCATTTTGCCCTCCAATAAATTGGTCCAATTAGAGCATTACAACTCAATTTTCAAAACCAATTACAACACCAGCTCCGTCACTGGTCCGGTAAACGTGTCGAAAGTTAATGGAAGATAATAAGTAAGAAACAAATGAGAACAGGAGATGACAAGTACTCACATTGCTGCTTATTAGGTTGAGATTATTAGTTCGATCTATTTACATCAAGAAAAAGGACACAATTAGTTCTTTTTGCATCCATCCATTCCAATAAATAGTTTCATCACTGTGTAAATAAAAGACATCTTTAGCAGAGAACACAACAAAATGTACAGAAACTACAAGGATGGTTATAGAGACCTAAAAGGCTATGGATCCACTGGCCCAACGACTGCCTCGTCGCTTGAGTCATATTCGCCTTCACTTAGCTCCTCATCGCTTGATTTCTCTTCTGCGGCAGCCCCTACGTCTTCTGGCTTGGCGTACTTCAGACAGAATTCTGAGTGACAAGAATTAAAGCGCTTATTTTTACATGATCATGATTTAGAACATTAATGAGTTATGTCCATCATCCAATATATAAGTAGAACACTTTCAAGAGTCTGGTGTTATCAAAGTTTTTGCTAATTTGTCGTAAAAATGAATGCAATAGAAAAACCAATATTTTACCGCCATAGCTAAGCAGACCAAATTTGGGACATTGCATATTGGTTCAATAAAATGATTATATTTATAAATTGGTTCACAATATTTGCATAGAAGTATAAATTTTTTCTGCACAGAATCATATTTTTTTTCTGCACAGAATCAATTTGTAATTAGTATCAATTTTGTGAACCATTTTGTAATTTTTCCACCTGATTTCAGGGGTGCATACAACATGAGCACAATCTCGCTCTTGTCTCTAAGTATGAAACGGTAAACACCGTACTTTACAAGGTAGAGTTTCTACAAGATTATGCCTAAAGTAGTTAGTTTTACACAATGTGAAATTGGAAACCTTAAAACTAAGGAGAAGTAAATATAAATTCTTCAATAAGAGTGGTAATGGGAATCATGGATAGTGAATTACAATGAAATGACATTTACATTGTTAGTGTTTTTGCTCTATCTTGGAATAAGTGGGGACAAAATGATTGCTAGTTGAGGTACAATGAAATGATTGATGAGAAATAATTACAAGAGATATCTAATTAATCAAAATGGGTCAATAACTAACTTATTTTGAATCTCATTACTCCACACTAAGTATGATAACCCCATGCTCATTCTCATTACTCTATGTAAACTCGTAAAAACTGGAGTAAATGTGTCCTGAGGATACGACATGGATGTGGGGATCCTTCGTTGGAAAAGTATATATATAATATACATAACTTTTTAAATGTATATACATATAGGCAATATCCCCACACCCGTATCTTAATTTGAATCTATTTTTACCGTGTCCACGTATCAAGAATTCAGGAAACTTGAGTGTCAGACTTCTAGATACACACCAGAGTCCAAGTAACATAGTCGATACCGTTCCCAATGAAAATTTGAACCAGTGGCCCTAAGTCTAAAGACACATCCTGAACTCTAAATTTAACAACCAATAGGTGTGATACCTAATGTTTCAAGAGATCAGAAACCTATGCTGAATTAGATTCTAATATGCTTGGAACAGACGGAAAGATAGATCAATGTTGATACTAAGTATAAAACCAAAATCACCATAAACTTAATGAACCATCAGTTCCTTTTCCAGTAGTTCTATTGGTCCCTTAAGCATGAATGATAACAAAGCACTAACAAGTGACAAACAATCGAAAGTTTAATCTTGTGGGTACCACAGACAATGCAAGATTTGAGAAAGATGAAGGTTTTAAATTTTAAGTACCTTTAACTTTTTGTTCGTACGCAGTTCGATCACGCATCATTAAAGCTGCAGCTTCGCCATTCAAGGGGTCTGATGGATTAGGATACAGAAGAAGTTGAGGCAAAAATACCTCAAACACGTTCACCAGGTCTGGACAGAATGTTGTTAAAGAAAGCAGTTAATATTAGTCAAAACAATTTGAGAATATTAATTAGACTCTGCAATATTAAAACTAGATCGGTCCATTACCGAACATAGGGCTCCACGTCTGGTTGATAACATCTAGACAAACTGAACCTGACCTGGATTAAAGTAACACGAAATGAAGGGAAAACTTCGACCCAATTGTGGAGGATACACCAGGATGTTAGAAGATGTTAAAAGTATTGAAAACGGAGAAATAAACTTACATTTCATCCACATTGGGGTGATATATCTTGTTAGTAAATCCTATTGATGGAGATTTGTATGGATATGCATCAGGAAGCTCCACCCTTACCTTCCACACACCACCATTGTAAGGACCTAATGCATTGTAGTTGCGAACATGTTACACACCGTATAAAGAAACAGAAACGAGAAAAATAAGTTTATAAACTAGGCAAAGAATCTTTGCAGATGAACCATTTTTACTTCTTATCAGTATGTGATCAACCACTACCTCTCCCCAACAGAAAAAAGGGTGAAAAAGATCAGATAAATGGTAAGCCCTTTCTTGAAGCTACAACAAATTCATTCAACCCCCTAGCTTGAATAAAGAATATTTACAATAATTGTACCATTAAAAGAAGTAAAAGTTAGTATGGAATAAAAATAGCAAACCTAAGATTTCTACAGCCAAATATTCTGAATTTCTGATCAAATAGAAAAGGCAATAGCAACACAACAATCAAACACTTCAAGAAAAGATAAGCAATCTTCAACTATTTAACAGAAGGATCAGAAAATTGAGAATTGGTTTGTTAGATTTACTCTCAGTGGGCCCATGGAAGTGCACATAAAACTCCTGCATGCCATCGTTGATCATCTCCACCTTGTAATCGCTCATCATCCTATGTCAAGAAAGCATAGTTATTCAGTAGCAAAAAATAGAAAATAAAAAAAAATGGGAAAAAATTCTGCAAACATGAAAACAACCCCGAATCAGAAAGAACTATTCAGAACCCAGAAAAAGATACATATATATATATATATGACACACACACACATATCTTGATTTAGATAAATTACAATTTCATCAAGTCCATCTCGCGCCTCTTGCTCGGAGAAGACATGGTTAATTCCTCTGAATTTTTTTGCGTTTGATTTTTCTCCAATGGTGGAAAAGAAAAGGGGTGAAGGGAAAACCAATCAAGAATTGAGGTATGGGTTTAGAACACAGAGCGAAGATAAACAGGGGGCTGGGGGTTGTGTGTGTGTGTGTGTGTGTGTGTGAGAGAGAGAGAGAGAGAGATGATAATGCAGCTATGTCACGCTATACATCTGTACTATTTTAATTTACTGTGGCTTCAAATTTCAAATTTCTTATGCATGTTTAATTATATTTTTAAGGATTTTTTATTCACTAATTATATTTTTAATATATATATATATACACTTTTATTAAATATTTCTAAAAATGATATAATCTTACTTAGGTGTCGATTATCTGGCCAATTAAAGTAGTAGCAAGCTCGCAACCCAATCATTAGGGGACACATTTAGAATTTTTCGCTGCAAAAGAACAAAATCTGAGGGAGATTAAATTTACAATTAAGGAAATTGAGATAGACAAAAATTTTGAATTTAAAACATAAATAAAAACATTTAAATTCAGTATTAGCAAGTGGTCAAAGTTCAGTAATTTTTTTTTAAAAAGATTCGCACAATATGATACTGACAATTCTTTTGAATTTAAAATATATCAATCCATCCCAAAACTTTAACTTTGTACTCACTTTTTTTTGGTTCGTATGACCAGGACCACTATGAAAATAATTCTAGGACGAAGGAGTAATAAATAAATAAATAAAATCTTACATTTAAATTCTATTTTTACCAAATGGTCAAAATAAGTATGGACCGTGTTGTTCCCAAAATCGAGAGTTTAGAACTCTTGAGTAGGAATGATGAGTTGAAGTTATTATAAAGATGTAGATAACACAAGATTTGTCTAATCTTCTATTGTAAGACCTATAACTTGAATGTGTGTGTTTTCATTACTTTGAGAGCAAATTATGCCAAGTAATATAGATATAAGGTGTCTCTCTTTCTATGCCCTCTTGAGGGCTATTTATAAAATGTGTTTCCTATTGGACATGCATCACGTGGTCCAAAAACTGTTAGTAGTGGTATGTGCCTTCCTTTCTCCACTATCAGGTTTGTACTTGGACTATGGGATGGTGACACCTGGCCGAATATTCTTTTTGGTGGAGCTTCGGATCCATATTTTTATCTTTGATTGTCCTTGCGAGACTCGATGGCTCGTGGTTCCATATGAAGCTCGATTCCTTGCGAATTGTCGAGGTCGAACTCCTCCATTGTTCCTTGGGATACATGTTGCTCTTTCTATGGAGTTGGTGCCATAGCCGAGCTTTCTAGTCTTGTTCAGTCGATCTCTGTAACTCCATTTTGCTTGGATCCGACCAAGATGTCTACCTCGGATTGGTCTCTGCTCTTGGTTGTGGTTTGGTCTCAGTCACTGGGTCATGGCTTCAGCTATAGTATGGGCGTTCAATATGGGTCATAATGGTGGGGTTAACCCAGTCAAAACCGTGCCACAACAGACTGAAAGCACAAAATTTTCATAAAACAAATTTTATTGTATGAAGGTAATACCATCAATTGTGCTCACTGATAACATACATGTATTCATTGATATTGTTGCATAAATTATCCTTAAACTACCACACCTCGGCATGCAAGTCAAGATTTCATAGTGGCATCTCGATCTCGGCATAAAGGCGAGGTCATCAACAAGCTCCCCAACAATCTAGATACTCAACGGGTGGGTGAACCAGTTCGACAAACGAACAGTCAAAGAGGTCCATATCACCACCAAACAAGATCAAATTGGACAAGATCTTCGACAAGATCTTCCAACACATAAAGATCAAGGTCCAATATAAATTAAAGTTTCAAACTACTGGCACTTATATAGGACAAGACATGATCTTTAAATATAAAGTAGATATACTCTGATATTAGATCTTCGGTTATAATCAAAACTCTAAAACAAATGCTCAGAATTTTTTCGTATTAGTGAGTATATCTAATGATATAACATTCATATTATGAATAAGTTTCACAAATGACATACTTTTATGAAAAAATAATCAATTCAAGTATATCGTATTGTATCTGAATTTAAAAGTAAAACTACTAGATCTCCACTCCTTTCATGTTGAGAGAGATGCAATTGGTTTGTGATTATTGTCATGGTTACAAGTAGCATGTCAACAATCTTGGACTTTCTTAACATGGATGGATGGATTGCTGTTTATTTGCAAATACACCTTTATGGTGTTGTAGACTTTTAATTGAATCTTGATCTATCAACTTGTGATGCAGTTGTGGGAGAAAATGATGGCCTCTAAGATTTTTAGACCCTCCCCATTTCATACACATCTACGCGGGTGTGTGCTCGTGCAAAATGAAGGATCTGCGTGTGAAACGGAGGGTCCAGAAGAAGACTGGACTCTACATTTACTGCCGGAGTGAAGGTGTTGAGCAACAAATGTTGAAGAATCCTGTCCTATCCCCCAAACAGCAGCAGTAGCAGAAGAAACCTTTGGCAAATACGAGGACATCAGGTATGCGGATGCATGGCTAATACGAAGATGCAACAGCTGAATTAGTCTCGCATCCTCCTCCTCGACGAGGATATCATATCTTCGCAACATTTGTCTATGCATGCAAGGTAGACATAACCACTTAGGATGTGTTTGTTTCAAATGATAAAATATTTATCCCTTCAAAACATGTATATTTTGGAGGTATGGATAACTTTATTCTTTGAACCAAACACACCCTTTACAATCAGTACCTTGATTAGCGCCCGAAGGTTAGGGCATTCTCCTACATGTTCAAATATATTACACAGCATTGTTTTTGAATCTTTGTTAAAGCTTATCTTTTTTCATGTTTTTGCATCCATTCCGGTGAATAGTTTCATCACTGTTTAATTAAAATACATCTTTTCTTTAGCAGAGAGCACAGCATAATTTACAAAAGCAACGAGGGCGGTTATAAAGACCTAAAAAATTACGGATCCACTGGCCCTACGACTGCCTCGTCGCTTGAGTCATATTCATCTTCACTTAGCTCCTCATCACTTGATTTCTCTTCTGCGGCAGCCCCTACGTCTTCTGGCTTGGCATATTTCAGACAGAATTCTGAATTACAAGAGTTAAGGGACATCAGTTTACATGATCATGAATTAGAACATTTAAGTTATGCCCATCATCCAATATATAAGTGAACACTTTCAAGAGTCTAAGAGTCATCAAATTTGTGGGTAAAGCTGTCATAAAAATGAATGCAATAGAAAACCCAATATTTTATCCCTAAAGATACATACACTTGATTTCAAGGGTGCATACAACATAACAGCCACTATTGATGATTACACGAGCACAAACACGCCCTTGTGTCTACACAAGGATGGACGTTAAACATTGTACTTTACAAGGTGGAGTTTCTAGACAAGATTGTGCCTAAAATGGTTAGTCTTACACGACGTGCAATTGGAACCCTTAAAACCAAGGAGACATAAATTCAAAATCGTGGAATATGAACTACAATGAGAATGAGAGTTGCATTGTCAGTGTTTTTGCTCTAATCTTGGAATAAGTGGAGACAAGAATATGATAGTTGACGAATAATGGAATGATAAAAAAGAGAATGCTTTCAGGAGAGGTCTACTTAATCAAATTAGAGTAACAATTAATTTATTTTGAATCTCATTATTCAGTACGAAGTATGATAAAGGTGGATTAAGCATCTTTAATTCACATTAACCGCCACAATTACCCCTGCTCATTATCGTTACCATTCCCAACGAAAACTTTGAACCAAGAGGCCTAAGTCTATTTGATAGAAACATCATGAAAGCTCTGAAATTATCACATATGTGAGTTCCAAGGATTAACAGCCAATAGGTGTAATACCTAATGTTTCAAGAGACCAATAGGCATAGCAGACTTAGATTCTCTACGGAAAGATAAACCAATGTTGGTAATTAAAGTATGAAATCAAAATCAGCACAAAGTTAAGAGAATCATCAGTTCCTTGTTCAGTAGTTTTATCAGTGCATTATGCATGACGGATACATAAAACAGACTAACAAGTAACAAACAATCAAATATTTAATCTTGTGGAGAACTGCAGACAATGCCAGATTTGAGAAAGATGAAGGTTTTAAGTACCTTTAACTTTTTTCTCATATGCAGTTCGATCACGCATCATTAAAGCTGCAGCTTCGCCATTCAAGGGGTCAGATGGATTGGGATACAGAAGAAGTTGAGGCAAAAATACCTCAAACACATTCACCAGGTCTGAACAGAATGTTGTTAGAGAAAGCAGTTAATATTAATCAAGAATCTGGAAACTTTTATTAGACTCTTCAATATTAAAACTAGATCAGTCCATTACCGAACATAGGGCTCCACGTCTGGTTGATAACATCCAGACAAACTGAACCTGACCTGGATTAAAGTAACACAAAATGAATGGAAAATTTCGACACAAGTATGGATATATGATGATGTTAGAAGATGTTAAAAGTATTGAATACGGAATAATGAACTTACATTTCATCCACATTGGGGTGATATATCTTGTTAGTAAATCCTATCGACGGAGATTTGTATGGATATGCATCAGGAAGCTCCACCCTTATCTTCCATACACCACCATGGTAAGGACCTAACACATTGTCGTTGCGAACATATAACATCCAAAAAAATACATAAACGGCGAAAATAGTTTATACACTAGGCAAAGAATCTTTTGCAGAAGAGCCATTCCTACTTCCTATCAATATGTGATCAACCAACAGAAAAAAGGGTCATATAAAAAGCCTTGGATCAGCTAAATGGGAAATCATTTCATTCATTCAAAAGTTTGCAATAACTGTACAATTAAAAAAAGCAAAAGTTCATCAAATTATATCCCTTAAGTGGAATAAAAATAGCAAAAGAGCAAGTTTCTTTCCACTGCCTCTTCAAGAATTCTACAGCCATAATATTCTGAGTTCTAATCAAATTGAAAAATCCAAGAGCAACACAATAATCAAACAATCAAGAAAAGCTAAGCAATCTTCAATTATTTAACATAAGGATCAGAAAATTGAGAATTGGTTTGTTAGGTTACTCTCAGTGGGCCCATGAAAGTGCACATAAAACTCCTGCATCCCATCGTTGATCATCTCCACCTTGTAATCGCTCATCATCCTAAGTCAAGAAAGCAGAGTTTTTCAGTAGCAATTTCAAGAAAACAGAAAATTAAAAGGGGATAAAACCTCTGCAAATAAGAAACAACCCCAAATTAGCAAGAACAAATTAGAGCCCAGAAAAGGATAACACACACACAAATCTTGATTTAGAGAAATTACAATTTCATCAAGTCCATCTCACGCCTCTTGCTTGGAGATGACATGGTTAATTTCCTCTGATTTTAGTTTTACTTTTCTTTTTTTAGTTTGGTTTTTCTTCAATGGTGGAAAGGTAAACAATCAAGAATTGAGGTATGGGTTCAACTCTATGAAACAAGGCAGTTTAGCACACAAAAGCGAAGATAAACAGGGGTTGGGGCCTGGGGGGGTGGTTGCGTGAGAGAGAGAGGGTTATGATAATTATGCACCTATGGTCACACTCTACATCTGTACTATTTCAATTTAAATTTACGATGGCTACAAATTTCAAGATTTATGCGTGTAAATAAATATACAGTCCTCCTTTCAAATTATACTCCCTCCGTCCCGTAGAAATTTGCACCCTACGGGACAGCACATTTTTTAAGAAAAATGTGTTTTATATATAAAGTAGTGGCATATGGGTAAATATGTGTAAATGTTTGTGAGTGTGCACGTAAATCAATATTTCCATTTCTAGTAATGTGCAAATTTGTGTAGGACATCCAAATAAAAAAAGAGTGTAAATTCTTGTGGGACAGAGGAAATATGTCAGTTTTGACTCTTTATTTTATTGGCAATTTAAGGCTTCATGCTTAACACTTGGCTGTGTAATGAATTTACACATTTTATAATCTAGGTTCATGTTTTGTATTTTTTAATATAAATTAAATATTATTTTCAAGTTACTTATGAAATTATTAAAGGGGTGTATTCGTTTGGGATTTCCTAGAATTTTAAAAGATTTTTTTATAAAAAAATCTGTTGGTATTCAATTATAATTTTAAAAGATTTAAAAATAATTCACTGGTATTCAATCAGGATTTTAAAAGACTTAAAAACAATCCACTGGTATTCAATCAGGATTTTAAAAGACATAAAAACAATCCACTGAGTATTAAAAAATATAAGAATTTTAAAGGATTGTTGAGTTTGATGGATTTTGATGGACTTTTTAGTGTATTTTATATATCAACAATCTCATCAAAACCTCTAGGATTTCGGTGGACTTTTTTAATTAGTGATTTTATTTATCCCCATATTGATTCATATATGATTTTTTTTTTTAAGACCTAAAATATTTTTAACCTTATAATTTTATCCCTGCATTTATATTTAATTTTATGGTTATTTTTATTAGTCATGACTCATAATACTAACATCAACGATAAAGTAATTATAGTGACGAGGGCTAATATAATATTTTATATATACATATATATTAGAATAAATAAAAATAATTATTATAATTAATTCATTAAATATATATGTATATATACACATATTGGTTCATTTAAAAAATTTAACATCAGCAAAACGATATTGTTCATCCTAACTTATACACAATATAAATATTTATTTTTTATATTAGTAATATTACTATACTAATATTATATATTGCATATATCATTAGGTAATATTTTTTCATTGAAATTATTTTTTCGCGAAATTTGAGTTTTGTTATCTTTTACTTTGGTTGCTTTGATTATTCAATTTTAATACTTTTTAACATACAAATCTATATACGTGTATATTATAAGAGAAAAATACAGCCTAGTCAATTCCTACACTCCAACTCTCGATGTAGTCACGATTGAAAAACACATCACAACTAGGTCTAATTGCCATATAATAAAGATGCTTTTATATGTTTAGGGTTAATAAACCCACCCAACTATTCGTTAGTAGGGGCTTCCACACACCCACCCACCACCTTCTCTCTATACATATGAATCTCAATTTCCAAATATCTTGTTTCTCTCTCTTCTCAAGCTTTTTTTAGGTGGGTTGTTTAAAGAGCATCGTTGAGGTCGACGACTAGACGACGACCAACAAAAAGGAAGCAAGATTTTCAATATGGTGGGGTAAGAAAGCGAGAGGGAGATGGAGGGGTGTCGGCTGTGCGGAAACCGCCACCACCTGATGTGAAGGAGAATCCTGAGCGAGAAGGGGGAGAGAGGCGACGACGGATCTGAAGGCGACGGCGGTGGAGGCTGCCCCTGTCTTTTGGGGGGGATCTAGAGGCGCGGTGTAGATTTGGGGCAGCGGCGACACGGTGGCGTTAAGGTGAAGGGGGAGAGAGACGATAGCGGTGGAGGCACCCTTGTCTTTTGGGGCGGATCTGGAGGCGCGGTGCAGGTGGGGGCGGTGGTAAGGTCGACTCGCCGGTTCCGATCGTCAAGAGCGCCAAACCGCTAGTGGGCACGCCAGAGCCATTGATGGGGCTGAGAGGAAATGGGGAACGGCCTGATCAGAAGCACAATGCGAAATCTCTGCTCCGAAAAGGGGATCGTGGGGGACAGGGTGTGAGACCGTGGAATCGCGGGTCAATTTGAAGCCGGTGTCGTTGGATTTCGATCAGTGTACGCCGCTAAAGGAGCGGCCGCCTAGCGCGGTAAAATTCTCCGGTAATATTCCGATGTCGCCTGTGATTAGAGGGAAGACGATGAGGGACGGAAGTGTCGTTAGATCTTCAGTGGGTGGGGCCCTCTTGCCCAGAATGATGGAGGCTAAAGGGGAGTCTCCATTGATTCGGAAAAGCTGCGTATTCACACCTTCTTCAACAAAGTTTTCCAGGAGCAAGAGTGTCTGGGATAGAGAGCAGAGAATTTCCAAATGTACCTTCAACACAGCTGTAGGTACATCTTTGCTGTGTACATTGGCTAGGGGATTTTGGCCCAATTTTGATATGTATTCATTGTTGTTGATGGTATAAGTTATTTGTGTCACAGGAGCAAAAGAAGAGTTCAACCCCACCTCCAAGATTGAGAATTTAGAATACAGCAGCTTCTCCAAAGAATTCTTCACAATCTCAATCTCCCAACTTCTGAGTATTGCTGTGAATTTGGAATATGATTCTGAACACTGTGTATGCACAAATATGATGTTTTTAGTCAGCCTTGCCCAGATAATTCAGTTCTCAAGTTATTGATTTAGTTAGCCTGTTTTGATTTGGATTGCTACTATTTGGATGAAGATGGTTTATGATTTTATCTACTTCTAATTAAACTACGAATTTCACGTAAGGGGACTGAAATCTATTGAATGATGGGTGGTGTTGATTTCATTTTTTAGAACATTTTCGTCTGAATCTCTTGGTTTTTAAGGATATCTGATCCTTATGCTTTGAAGGGTTTGGCTAATTTCTCTGCAAGAATAGTTGTGACGATTAATTGGAGTATTCAAATGTATTATTTTTTTAGACTATAGTCAGTTATACTATAATTTGATTTGATTATACAATAGTGTTATGATTTACTATTAATAGTACATTATACAATTGATTATCGTTTATACTATAGTCTTCTCGATTATACCATACTGTAGCGATAAAATTTGAATTTATGTACTGTAGCTGTCAGCATAGGCTACTGTAGCGTCAGATGTATTAAGAAAAGTAATTGTGTTTAAGAAAAAGTAATTTGTATACATTTGTAGTGCTAAAAAAGTAAATGTACTCACTTTTATTTTTTAGAGTAGAAATTGACTAGGATGTGTTTACCCCATATTATAAACACACATATATATATTAAGTAGAAATTAATATATGATAATATAATTCTAATAAAATTACGCATTAATTAAGGTAAAATTCTTTTATTACAATGATTTGAGCCAAATTTTTGCCTATATACTGTGCCAAAAGTCATGTAATAAAACAAAAAAACTCATGCTATCATTAGTAAAAGGAAAATATAATAGAAATAAAAGGAAAAAATAAAAAAAGTAATTTTCATGCATGCAAAATTGCAAACCCTACTCTTTAAGTTTTGATTAGGAGTTCATGTATGTTCTAAGTGGGTGAGAGGGTTCGGCTCATGATTCCAAACTACTTAAATGATGTTATAACAAGAGCAAGAACGACATGACGATAATGTTTGGAGGACTAATGTAGCTATAGATATATTGAGGAATATTATTTAGAAGGATATGATATTATGATTCTTTTGTTGTTTGTCTTTGATTTTTTTTTTATATTCGAAGGTATGAAAAAATCTTGAATTCATATCGATGACACAAATCCATGAAATTTTGCAAAGTCTACAAAGTTCTACATAATCCATTAAAATCCTGATTTTAAAAGTCTTACAAAATCCTGTAAAATCTTAAAAGTCATCAAAATCCTACAAAATCTTTAAAATATGCAGGACTTTTTTCAGCTTAAAAAGTCTTTTAAAATCCTAATCCAATACACCCCCCCAAATGTTTTATTAGTGAATTTTTTTAATTTTATTGAGTATACTAATAATTTTTTTTAATATATGTGTATCCATCAAACTAATATATATCACAAAAACTTATATGAATCTGAGTTCACTATGAACTTGGGTTTATCAATTATATTGTTATGTATATTCACTATCACTGTTAAAAAATTATGTACTCCCTCCGTCCCAGAACAATTTGCAAGGGGGGAGGAACGCACAAATTAAGAAAAAAGTGGAATAAAATAAAAAAAGTAGTGTTTTGAGGGTAATTTTGGTAAAATTTTATGTAAAAAGTAAAGAAGTTAGTTGGATTTAGTGTAATGTGGGCCCAAAAAATGAAAAAATAATGACATTTTATGTAAATATGTAGATATTGTGAGGGTGAAGTTTATAAAATGATTTCCTTATTTAGGTCTGCAAGTTCTTGTGGGACGTCCCAAAAGGGGGAGTCTGCAAATTCTTATGGGACAATGGGTGTATATTTTTATAATAGTGATAATGTATATGAATAGTGACAATGATACGAGTTCATGTGAACTCGAGTTCGCAAGAGACCAGCTCAATATATATTTTGAATAAGAGAGATATATATATACATTTATCAAATTCATTAAATAATATACTAAGCGTTAAAATATTGATTATCTGCACAATTAAAATAGCACTTCTATTCAAAATATATTATTATTTTAATTCAATGTACACTTTTTTTTTTTTAAATATTACTTTCTATTGTATCCCTAATTAAATGCTTGGAAATTTGAAATAAATTTTAAAGGCTATCATTATTCATGCTATTTCATTTGTAATGTCTTTAAGGTAAATTAGAAAGAATTTCAATTAATTAATATTGAGAAATTACAATTTGTATTTGAAATTTCAAACAAAGGGAAGAGATAAAACTTAAAACGTTACTTAATTTGAATAGGGGAGTATTAAGCTCATAATCAATAATTGGGATGGATTCAATCAGGTGTGTTAGCTCACCCGGCCATCGAGTTCCTCATTTGAGTGAGTGACCCGTAATTAATAATTTGCAGTATATTTTAACATCAAGGGTCATAAATTCGTAACATATATAACGCACTTTTTATTAAGATGAGATTATATTTTTATTACTCAATACATATCATATATACACAATAATATTATATATAATAATGATACAATAAATACTCCCTCATCCCAAGGTCTTTTTTATATTTTATTAATTAATTTTACACTCACATATTTTACTTTTTTTTTAATCTGTGTGCCAAGGTCTTTTGAAAAAAAAAACCCGAGACGAAGGGAGTATGAGATAACCTATTGCTTTAGGATTAATCTTGTATGCACCAGTTACACGGTGCAACTCAAATTCATTTTTAAAAAGTTAAACAAAATACTACTGAAAAGTTACACATGTTATTACTGAAAAGTTAAACTGTGAAAGATACACTTTTCAGTAATAACATGTGTAACTTTTCAGTAGTATTTTATTTAACTTTTAAAAAATAAACTTGAGTTGCACCGTGTAACTGATGCACAAGAGACTTACTCATTGCTTTATAATAAATATAGAGTCCATCTCTTTTTAGTTGAGGTCATTTTCATATAATTAAATAATATGTAGCTCAAAGATATTCCAAGTTAGTTGAGAAATAAAATTCAAAGATAATGATTTAAAATTCAACTTACATTCATCATGTCATAATAATTTGCACTTATAATACTTAATATCTATTTTAAAATTCTAAAAATAGCTTCTAAAACAGTCTTTTTTAAAAATTCACTTTCACAGCTTTTAAAAAAAAAATTTATTTTGTAAAGTTTCAAGACAGACACTTAATTCAAGTGCCCCATAATAATTTTCACGCTAAAAAAATAAAATATTCTTCGTGAACTCTATATTTGCAGTGTCTATAATTTTGCAAAAAAAAAAAAATCTCCATCCATCTCAACTCTATATTCCTCATAGTAAATGATACAATTTTAAGAAAAATAAAAGTATGTGAATATAAAATTAAATAAAAAATTATTTTATTAACTATTGTGATTGTGGATTTTTTTTTTAATATATATAAAAAAAGAATTGAACGTCTCAAATAGGAATATGTAAAAAAAGAGTTGAAACGGTGAGAGTATTATTTTTGACGAGTTCACATTGACTTGTATCACTATTATATATAATCACTATCAATATTATTTATACTTAAGATATGCTTTCAATCTCTTTTAAAAAGACAGAATCACTTATTTTTAAAAGTGTGTGCATGTTTTAAATCTATATTGGCACAGTGAGAAGTGTGTTTTTTTTTAATTGGTGTAACTCGGCTTTTGAATTTTAGAAGCACTTTTCACTCTAAACTAGAGATAAAAAACACGCCCTATATCTCTCACATATTTTGAATTTCAAAAGTGATTCTCTTTATTCATTAATAATTGAAAACATGTTCATATTATCATTGTTATAAAAATATATTTGTTTTTTAACATTGGTGGCATAAATTGTTTATGCATAATAGTGATAATATATATATAACCGTGATAACATGTGTTTATCTTCTTTAATTTAGACATAAAAGTTTTAAAATTACTCCTCAAAATTTCGCATATTATTATTTTTTTTCTTATTTTGTGTGTTCACCTATTGATAACTAGCAAATTATTATGGGATAAAAAATTATTGATGTTCTAAAAAGTTCTACTATTACTAAGACAAAAAATTATTGATGTTCTAAAAAGTTGTACTATTACTATTTTCTTAACGAGATTTTCTCTTTCATTCTACTTTTTACTATTTTTTTTCATGTGGTTTGTAATTGACTTCTTTTGTCATAAACTCATCGCATATATAATTTGTAAATTATATGAAACAAGCTACGCATTTCAAAATAATGACTAGGTATTTATTTTTAGGTAAAATTTTAGAGAAAAAATTATACATATAAGTTTACCATAAAATTATTCTAAATGTATTAAATATTTTAACAAGATTGTCAAAATTTTATCAGAAAAATAAAAATTTTGGTCAATAATATTATATTTCTATTATTGTAAATTCTTTTAACTTAAATTTTGATATTACTCCTAATAAATTTTTTAATATTTTTAATTACATATTTAATATTTTAAAATAATTTCATCACAAACTATTTTATCTTTTTTTTTTTAAATAATTCTTCCAAGGAAGAAGATAAGGTTAGCTTGAATGGTGGGTAAGCACAAAATCTTTCTTTAATCGTCAAGCAACCAACTTTTCTTTTTGTAATATAACCAAAATATTCAAGAAAAGATGCATTTGCAACCACCAGCATTAAAGCTAGCAATCCCCCAACCCTCTTATGAAAAATAACTAATGATTTTTGTTCTCATATAACCTAATATTTGTCATTTTATTCAAAATGATTTATTTATAAAATAGTTTATATCACTTTTAAATTGGATTATTGACATTTCTATCCTTTAAAAAGACTCAACAAATGAACTATTTAATTTAAATGGAATTGGTTTTAATTGAGTCTGATCTCATAACTTTTGATTATGACACTATGCATCTTATCTAAAAATCAAATCTTTTAAAAATATCTGAATTTTTTTATATTAATTCTCTAACAATTTGAAAGGAATGATCGTAGGTAATTTCATATTTCGACTTGTTAGAGCAAATTAATACTCCATCCATCTCGCTATAAATTGTTCGTTACTTTTTGTCACAAATATTATAAAAGAATATAAAATATTGATAGAATATAGATGATGTGATGGAGAAAGGTGAAAAAGTAATTAGAATAGTGTAAAAAATATTGAAAATAATAATACAGAAATGAATGGTAGTTTCCAAAAAAGATAAAAAAACAAATGAACAACGTATAGTGGGATAGACGAAAATGACCCGTGGAACAGATGGAGTATCAATATCCCACTTTTTCATTTATTAATTTAGTTATTAAACTCGAAAATAGAAACTATTGGTGCTCGACCAACTATATTTAGAAATGTTTGGTTTAAAAGATAAAATTATTTATTTTGCCACAATATACACGTTTTGGCAAAATATATAGTTTTATCTTTTAAACCAGATATAGTGGTTAAGTTTGAATAGTTAAATTGAAAAAAAAAATTTTGGAGTTCTCATAATAAAATGAATTAGTTACCTTTAACTACAAAAGAATAAAAATAGTCGTGGCATGCAACATACCTTTTATTTTTTAGTTTTAAAAAATTAGTCTGCATCATTTGGCAACAATGCATCATCATCAATTAAACTTTATAAGTAAAATGATAGTCCCACTTCTATATTATCTGATCCGCATACGACAAATATATTATACATACCATGCCACATCCATTACTTATAATAATCATATTAATGTAGGTTCAAAATATTAATTATATTTAAAAATGAGTAAGTCTTTTGTGCATCAGTTGCACCGTACAATTCATAGTTACACTATTTATTACTGAAAAGTTACACAAATTATTACTGAAAAGTTACACCATTAGAAATACATTTTTTAGTAGTATTTTATGTAACTTTTTAAAAATGAATTTGAGTTACACGGTGCATCTGGTGCATACAAGACTAAGTCTTTATAAATTGGTTCATAATATTTACACAAAAGTATAAAAAAAAAATGTACAAAAGTTTTTTTTTTTTAACATAAAATAAATTTATAACTAGTGTCAATTTTGTGAATCGTTTTGTGCATTAGAACTAACTCTATACATAAAAATTCATGCTTATAAAGATACAAACACAATAAAAAAAATAAATTGTAAAATTAAAGAGGAAGTAAAAAAATGTCATCCAGTAACTTTATCTCCTTTTGATTTAGGTCTTATTAATTTTTAAATTTTGATTTCCGTCGTGTAACATTACCTCTTTTTTATTTTAGTTCTATTAACTTTCAAAATTTAATTTTAATCCTAATAAATTTTAAACCCATGTCTAGTAGAACCAAAATAAAAAAAAGTAAAATTATAGGACAAAAATTAAAATATAAAAAAAAATTACAAGTCAAAAAAAATAAATTTTCCAAAATTATATCATGATACATGTTAGACAACAATATGATCCAATAAGAGAAGGATGACTTACATATAAGTTCAAAAAAGTCACTACATTTACAAATATGTGCTGTTGCAGAAAAAAAAAATGCTTCTGTACAGAAAAAAAATATTCTTCTATGCAAATATTTTGAACCTATTTGTAAATACAGTGACTTTCTTGAACTATAAGTAAATCATCTATAAGAGGGGTGACTTACATATAAGTTCAAAAAAAATTAGAAATTATCTACAATAAAATTAGAAATACCAACTCACATCACATATACAACCAATTTTTTTCTTGAGATGGCACGATAACACACGAATGCGATTATTCAAAACACTAATTCATAATTTTTGTATCGTTTACATGCTGTGTACTGTATCGATATCAGAAATTGTCACTCAATTGGAGGGAATGGTGACATGAAACAAATGATCAAAGAAATGAGCTCAAACGTGACATTTCTCCAAATTTCCCACTGAAAATGACAACCACCAAGAAAAAGTAACCTATAATAATGCATCCATGCAATGCAAAATAGACTCATTACTCAGGGGGTATAAGAAGAAGTAACAATAATGATTCATGATCTGGGAGAGAAATTACAGAAAGTATTGGTACGAGGAAGCAACAGAAAGTTACCAAAATCAGTTCGTAATATTCATAATGAGTCGATATAGGCAAGAAATTCGGACAAAAAACAAAAAGGAGCACAGCTGAAATGAGCTGCTGATCCGCTTGAAAGTTTTGCACTAACCTTAACACTGTGTGTTGAACTGATCACCAAGAAAACATCAGGAGGAAATGGCATCAAAAAGATGAGTGAGTATCTCAAGAATTCGGACTTTTCTGGGAAAAAATCGCTGCAATTTACACACATCTAACACAGAAACTCAAACGTGTCGCAAAAAAACTCATTGGCTATTCAAGTGAGATTTCTTTGGGGAAAGAAAAATCGAGCCTGCCAACTGACCAAAACTTTTAGCAATTGGTCCGTACTCTGAATCCTCATCATCACTGTCAATATTGCTCGTCCCACTCCTATTCTGATAGCCTCTGCGTTGAAGAAGAAAAACATTGAAGTAGTAGCTCACCAGGGCTTCTCTGCCTTTCCTTGGAAAAAATTTGAAAAGTTCATCCCAGAAGTACTTTTCTGATGATAATCGGTTTGTTTCCACTATGTGATGAAACTGGCTCTCCTCGTCTTTTGTCCAGGAGAGCGCAACATCCTCACCAATCCCATTGAATTTCCACAAATAAAAAGCTGAGCCCAACTCAAGCTTCATTTTCAGCCTTTTCTGCCTAACATGAAATCTCACACATTCAATAGAGCCTGGAACTTGACAGCCACATGAGTCTTGTCTTCCCTTTCCAATACGGTCCCTTTCGACTAAACAATTCTTCCGTTCTGCTTTATCAATTGGCCAGACTTTGGTACCTAACCATTTAGAATCACTTCGATAAACAGCTCCAATAAACTCAGGCAACTTTGCTTGATGATTTACGCCTATGGGAATTCGTTTTTTCCGGCCAGGAAAGATAAGAGAATCAGAAGTTGAATCAATTGGTCTACAATCACCATCTTCATCGCTCTCATTACCGGAGTTGGATGATTCTCGTGATTTGCGAGAAGAATCCTTGGAGAAAAGGAGTCGCTGGCTGCATCTTTTCTCAGAAGCACTTTGGTCATCATCATACATGCTCGGGTGCATCTTTTGCTTTTTCTGCAAGGTATGTAAATTGTTCGAATCAAGAAATTCATGGATATGCTACAAGACAAGTCTGTTTTAAAGTGAAAGATGATATACTGGAAAAATAAATAAATAAAAATGGGAATTAACAAGTGATGCATATGGGTAGGGCATTGTCTAGTCACCGAAATTACTACGCTATCAAAAATGGGGAAAGCTCTACTCTTACAGCGTGCGAAATTATTGCTTTTCAAATATTCTTTAGATAAAGAAAGGATGTCCCCCTTAGTAAAAGAAACTTAGTATAATACATACTTCAGAGAATAGAGATGCATCCATGGACTTTGTTTGAAAACTCAATAACTAGGACTGAGTGAATTGGAACATCGTCTCATATGGGTTCAATCATCCAGAATCACAAGATATAAACAAAGAGATTTACTCTGGTAGTCAAAATGATCAATTTTTTCGTTCTTGTGCAAGTTATAGAAGATCTAGCTTCCAAAATACCTATGACTCGCTATTGAAAGTATGTGCATTTTCTATGTCAATTGATTTACTTGAATAGGACCTAATTGATGGAAACTACCGAAGAAAGGAAATCCACCACGTTTCCAATTTGGATGTTTAATCAAACCAATGAAGATAGTCAGATACAGCAGTCGTATATAGCGAGCGAAAGCAGAGAAAAATGTAATAGTTTTAAAAAAAAAAAAAACTCCAGTATCCAATGGATTATAATACACTGATTCTAAAATTGAAAATAAACCATGTGCTCAAAAATACTTCAGCATTGAAAAGAAAACATCAAAGCCATTATCTGCCTCAGCTCTAACATGGAGATCCTCAAAGAAATTAAATAACTGCTCCGATTATTATCAATTTCATGAATCACAACTCTTGTTCAACATTTTTTATGCTCTGGTTACAAAGGAAATGCTTAATTTTCAAAGTTGATTTTATTAAATGTGAAGTACCTAACAGAACCCAGTTAAAAAGTGGATGTGATAATCATGCTCATGAATTAAAAAACAAATATTCAAATGGTATGATGACATTCAATATCATAAAAAATTAGCACCAATAAATAGAAAACAAAAAAGAGATGAAACTATTTGGGACTAAAATACAATACGAGAGCACATTTTCATACAAACAAACACCAAAAATCATCAAATATCTCAAAGATTTGTAATCAAGAAAGACAGAAATTAACCTGCCAATCATATTGCGGGGGCCCTGCATCAGCATTCTTTTTCAAAAGCACCGCCTCACGAAACGAGAGAATTTGCCTCCATGGCAGTTCACTCCCACAACATTTCCATTTCTGCCTTTCAGGCAAGGGTTCAATAGCTGGACAGCAAGGATCTTTAGCTACACTAACGATCCAATTCAACATGCCGGCACAGCACTCGCGCTTCCTTTTCCTGCTAACGGGGTTCTCTTCCATTGACAGATCATCACCATTACAAGCCTTATCAGCATCATTAACATCTCTATCTTTTCTGCTACAGCTCCTATCCGCATTCTTATCATCTACATTTGATTTCACATAATCCATTTCCTCATTAATGCTTCCCAATGACTTCTTCTTAGACTCCATAAACCCTTCATCGATCTCGACTTTACCCTGTATCCCTGATATAAAAACCGTGGAATCCGACCCCAAGTCCATCAAATTCTTAATGATACCTAGATTCTCTTTATCTTTATCAATCCCTCTCAACCATCTATCCCATACATCCAAATACTTCACATAAACCAACTTCAAAGCAGCTGCAATCTTCGAATCGAACCCACAATCTTCCACCACTGAACTCCACAACCCGTTCACTGATACGCTACTATATCCACCTCTCTTTTTAACAACAGTATGAAGCTTAAGCAAATCAACTGTCTGCCCATCACCGACAACCGGAGGCAATGGCCTTAAACAAGAAGCACCATAAACTTCTGTCAGAAAAGCCCTAAGAAACTCATCGAACAAGCACTTAACATTCTCATCGCTGGCGTTTTCACCTTCAAAATCGACACTGGACTCTGTTTCCTGAGCATTTTGCTGAGTCTCCAAACTCTCTTCTAAACTAGACTCGCTACCTCTGTTCGACAATCCTGCCATTGTTTTTTTTCTATGTTTTCAGACCCTAAAAGGGAAATCATATATCCATTTCGAATTGATATAAACATGAAAAAAAAGGTACTACACAGCACAACGAAGAAACTAGAAACCCTTTAAAACAAGCAACACATAGTGACGGTGCAAGTGTGCGAAAACTCCGACGAACAAAATAAATTAGAAAGATTTTTGGACCTCTGTGTAGCGATTATGGCGAAAGACTGTGATTTTTCAGATGGGGTTTTGGCGGGATGAAACAGATGGTCGAATATCACTTGGATGCAAAAAAAAATGCGGCCCTATGAGAGTTTTTTCAAATCCCGCTCTTTTCTCTCTCTTGTCACTGTTAGAGAGAGAAAGGGGATTCGTTTTCAATTTTTGCACAGGAAACAAGCCCTTATGTCGAAAACCACCCAACAATAAATCCAACCATGTCTAGGGGCGGGCGCCGCGGGGGGGGCGCTGGGGGTCATTGGGATGAGAGAGAGAGAGGGAACGTACCAGTGATTTTCAGGGGTAGGCCAGGCAATGGGGAGTTAGGGATGAAACTTCCATTCTTGACCCTCTTTCTTTGCTCACTTTGGACTTTTGCCTCACAAAACTACACCTTTTTTCCAATTGGGTATAAGAGATATGGGGGGTAGGGTGGGGAAGAGTGATCGGGGAGGGTAAAGCAAAATTTTGGAAGAAAGGGTTTTCTATGAGTGTTGAGAGATTTTGATTTGAGTTTTCAAAGGGTTGCAAGGGAGGTGATAAGTGAGTTAGAGTTGTATTTATGTGTTAACCATGGTATATTCAAAGTTGTGGTGTTGGGTTGGTGTTAGGGTTGTGGTAAGGGTATTTTTGGAAAAAATTTATGCTTTGCTTGCCCAAATGGTAGTACTCTTTCTCTTAATTTTCCCTAAAAAAAACTCTACTATTCCTATACCTACCAACAAATCGTTGTCGCCGCCATCGCCACTGGCGCCCCTATTGTTGTCGTCACTATTACTTTCTTTTTTTCTTCAAACATTTTATTTCCTCGGTTATAACTAAAGTTTTCTCATTTTATTTTAGATAAACAGGTCAATCTTCTCTAACGATACCGTGATTGCGGTGTCTGTTTGGTTAATTGATTTGTTTGATCGCTGATTTCTTTGTTCACTATTTTTATGTTTTTGTGGGTTATGTTTGGTATTTTCAATTTCCTTAGGCTTTTGCTATGTGCTTTTGTTTTCTCCTCTAGGTTTTCAGTTATGAGACTTTCTCCGTCTGTGTGCGCGTTGATCTCTTTTCTCTTCTCATTTTTTGGTTTTATGTTTTGTGTTTCTTTTGTGGATTTTTTGGAGATAGACATTGTCCTTTTGATCTAATTGTGAGCTAGATGTGTTTTTTGATCCTTCAGTTTATTTGTTTATGTTAGTCTTGATGGGTGGAACGCATTGCAGATGGGAAAAAAATACTTTAGCGTGGAGTGTTTTTTTTTCACCAAATATCATTTTAAAATCAAGTGTTTTCATTCTTGGCATCTCTCCATCTCTTAGTGATTGGACTGGAGCGATATTCTCTTTGGTTGAAGACTTAGCCTATAAGTGTTTTGTGAGGTTGTTACGGTTTTCTGATCCATGTATTGACTTTGCTTTCTTAAAAAAAAAGTATAATTTTCTCTTATTTTTATTACTTCCTCCTTCCATTAAATTTCACTTTATTCATAAAATGGTCTTCACAATACTCCAAAATATCATCCGACATATCACATTAAGAGTGTGTCTCTTGTGCACAAGAGTGCATGGTATGTACCCTAAATTGAATTTTAATTTCAATTCGCGCAGCCATGGTCCCGTTCCTCACCTCCGGCGATCTAGATAACGGCATCGGCGATATAAATATTTTCTTAACCTCCATGCTTCATGTATATACAAATATATTTATATATGCACTGTCAATTGAAGACGATGCTGGAAAAATCTCTTTGACGTCACCAAATTAAAAGTCTATGCCAGAATGGAAGGAATCATATGAACAGGAGATACAAGATATTCTGATCATCGAATGATAATTAATTAGTTATTGCATGTAGTTATGTTCGAAAAAATAATGTAGTATTTCTTTGAAGGTTTAGGAAATTGAAGAAGATGATGACAGTGTTTTTGTCATACTCAAAGAACAAATTATAATACCTCAAAAACAAATTACAATACTCAAAGAACAACTCACAATACCCCAAGAATAAGTCTAACTAAATACCCCCAAGAACAACTTACAATACCCCAATAATAAGTCTAAATAAATACCTCCAGAACAACTCTAAACAAATACCCAAAAAACAACTTACAATACCCCAAGAACAAATTTAAGTAAATACCTCAAGACTAACTTACAATACCCAAAAAACAATTAACAATACCCAAAGAACAAATTACAATACCCCAAGAACAAGTATAAGTAAATACCCCAATAACAAATAATAATACCCGAAGACAAAGTCAGTGATACCCCAATTGCAAAAAAAAACATATAGTGCGGCGTGTAGTGTACGTTTACAAAATTTCAAAATTAAATCAAAATTGAAATTAAAATCCAAGTGCATGGTATGCACTTGGGTGCACAATAGAATTTGCGTTATATTAAATCACGTACAAAGAAAGGTGCACATTTTTAATGACAAAGGGAGTATTTTATTTTAAAAAATTATTTCTTATTATATAGTGGATCATATACTACATTTTATTTAAAGCAATGAAAATTTGTGAAAAGGTAAAGAGCAAATGTTTGAAAATTTTATTATGGGATGTCCATAAAAAATGGAAAACTTATAGGGGCATTTGCAAAATGGTATATTTTAAAACATTATTTTCAAATTTGTACATTATGCAAAAAAAAAAAACTGATTATTCAACTTATGTTTATTCTATTGTGTAAAGAATTTATACCAATTTAAAAATAATACTTTAAAAATGTACTAATTTAAAATTATTTCAAATTTGGGATATAATGGAACATAGGGAATAGTATTTTGTTTATTGTTTGATAATATTATACTCCCTCCGTCCACAAAAAATACGCTCACATATTTGCACGTGGTCTAATGTTATATGTCGGAGGATATTACGAGATATTATGAGATCCGTTGTGAATAATTAAAGAGAATATATTTGGAAAGTACATATAACATGCTTTTTATAAATAATTATTTTATTCATAAACGAACCTTATAATATCATGTAATACATTTCGACATATTGCATTAAATCATGTGCAAATAAGTGAACACATTTTTATGAACAGAGATAGTATTCATTTAGTGTAACAATTAGTATAATGTGGAGACAAAAAAAAAAGAAGGCGGCAAATCTGAGTCTCAATTTATGGGTGCCAATAGTTGGAACCAAATTAGGTCTTTTGTTTGGACGGTCTGGATTTGATATGTAGGTGTTAGACCCAAGTTTAATCTATCATGTGTAATAAACTTAAATGAACCGACTTGTTTAGTTTTAAAGATTTTTTGTAAAAAAATTAAAACTGACCTATTTAAATAAATAGGTTAAAAATCATCAAAGCTAGTTTGAGCTTTTCTAGGTCTAAGTAATATACTCTTGTTAAGTTGTTTGAACTATTTTCATCCCGAGTCTTTATATATGCAATTTTGAATTAACTTTGTATTAGAAGAACACTCTAGAATGGGAATGGGAATGGTAATGAGGCAAGTATCTGCTGTATTTGGTCCTTTCCAAGACTCGCCCTGCAAGAATTTTTAGATTCGAGACTCACCCTACCTCGCTAGCTTTTCATTATGGCTCCACCCTGCTTTTTTCACTTTTATTTTTGTTGTTTTTTATAAATTATTTTACAACATATTAAGAGAGTGTTTGTCTAAACTCATTTTATACATTTTTATAGACTTTAGCATCTTATAAATTGTGAGCTTATAAAATGTTATTTTTAAGTAGTTTATAAAATTTTGAAGTGTTTACCTTATACAGTTTATAACTTTTTTTATAAATTATCATATTTTTTTTAAAATAATTTTAATATAAAATAAATTTTTTTTTTTATGTTGAAATAGACATTATGGAGTGATGGCGGGGTTTGAGATGAGGCAAGTGGGTGGGGGTGAACATGTTGAGAAAAATAAGTTAGAATATCTCAACTTATAATTTTTTACAGTTACACGGTGCAACTCAAATTCATTTTTTAAAAGTTACACAAAATACTACTGAAAAGTTACACATGTTATTACTGAAAAATGTATCTTTTATAGTGTAACTTTTCAATAATAATTTGTGCAACTTTTCAGTAATAAATTGTGTAACTTTTTAAAAATGAACTTGAGTTGCATCGTGTAACTGGTGCACATGAGACTTACTCTAAGTTGTTTGACATCTTATTTTACCAATCACTCTAAGACATCTTATAAGCTCTTAAACAATTTATAAGTTCAGTCAAACATCCCCTAAATCATAACATAATATATTAATTTATATATATTACATGAGTAGAACTATAGAACAATATAAAATGATTAAGTAACCTTTTGTTGTTAGTAAAAATATAATAAATCAATTATGGATGCAATATTAAAATAATTAATTTATTAATTATTTAATTTATAAATATATATATATATATATATATATATGTGAAGCGGTCCAGGCAAATCCTCCTAATATGATACGAGGACTCATCTCAGATTTGGTAGATTCAAATTTAAGCTAGTACAAACCCGCACTGAAATCCATTTAATCGGGTTTTCACCCATTCCGTACTCGGATGAGATTGTCTATTCCAATTTATGTTGCATCTGCTATTCCACTCATCGGATGATTGTCATGTGTTAAATATATTACACAGTATATATTAAGAGGGATTAAATAGTAATTTTAATATTTAGCACATGGCAATCATCCGGTGAGTGGAATATCAGATTCAACATGAATTGGAATAGGCAATCCGATCTGTTCCGGACTGATCGGATTTGAACCGTGCCTATCATATAACCGTCTACTTGTGCAAGAGTGTTACAACATCATTTATTTTAATATTTATAATATTCTTATAACATAAAATTATATTTTTATTTTTTTAATGAAATCATGGTCTTGTGCGCATTAGATGCATCGTGCAATTATATGTATTTTTTATAAATAGTTGAAGTTATTTTCAATTAATATTTATAGATGTCCAATTATAATTATTCAATATAATCACTTTAATTATTTATTAAGAAAACCTTAAATGTTTAAAAAAAATTAAATTATACACTGGATCTTGTACACAAGAAACTTATTTTTTTTTCATGAAACATTAAAATTAACTAATTATACATTGTTAATATTAAAATTAAGTAATTATACATTTTTATATACTTTATTGAGAATTTGTGTTTTTACAACTCACGGAGTTACCAATCTTCTATCTTATCACACGTATAAATTTATTACATACATGTATAAAAATTACAATATATATATATATATATATATATATGTATATATATATATTATGGTTCTCATCTGGTACACATGTATAAAAGTCATTTAGTTATTACATTAAATAGTAGTGTTAATTATATGTTCAAATTTCAAAACTTGATTATATATTTCATTCGTTTTGCCTTCATTATTAGGATAAAATTAAATTTTATATGAATGTGATTCATGTAATTATCATAAGATTCTAATATTCTTGGCTAAATTAAGATGTGATATTTTAAAGTTGAATGATATGATATTGTATTTTTAATATTAAATATTAATAAAATTTAATCATTATTGGTATTTTTGAATAATAATGTGATACCTTGAATTCCGATTTTTATACTTTTTATAATATATTTATACTCTTAATTAAATATTTAATTATTTAAATTTTCTCAAACAATTGCATAGTAAATATCATCATACACCACGGTCATATTGAAATTTGTTTAAAATAAAAACTACAAAATCTTCCATCCATTTCTAATCCATCGCAAAAACTTGTGTGCATGCAAGTGCATACTATGCACTTGGATTTTTACTTTAATTTTAATTGTAATTTGCTATTTCCAGAAACATACACTACACCCCGCATTATGTGTAGTTTTGGCAATTGAGGTATTAATTATTTTGTCTTCGGGTATTATTATTTGTTCTTGGGGTATAATAAATTGTTCTTGGGGTATTTACCTTTGTTAAAGTTCTTGGGGTATAATAAGTTGTTCTTGATTACAGCTTCAAGGAAGTGGAAATCAACAAAGTAAATAAGAGCAAAATCAGCTCGTCGTCTTCGTCAAAGAGCTGGAGCTTCGATCCGAAGTTGCAAAGGAAGAAGAGGGTTGCTAGGTATAAGGCATATGGGGTTGAGGGGAAGATGAAGAATTCCTTCAGAAAGAGCTTCAGATGGATGAAGGATGCCTGCAGTAATGTCATCCATGGATGAAGGAAGGAGTAATGCTACAGTATATATATATATATGAAGAGATTAATTGGGAAGAAATGAAGGATGGCGGGTCATTGAATACATTCCAAGGAAGAAAAATAATGAAATAGTTAGATTTGCTCTGTTTCTTCGAGTTTGGAATAGAGTATTTAGTTATATTTATTTTTGTTCTTGAGGTATTGTGATTTGTTCTTGGGGTATTGTTATTTGTTCTTCGAGTATTGATAATTGTTCTTGGGGTATTGAGAGTTGGTCTTGGGGTATTATAAGTTATTCTTGGGGTATTTATTTATATTTGTTCTTGGGGTATTGTGATTTGTTCTTGGGGTATTATTATTTGTTCTTCGGGTATTGTTATTTGTTCTTGGGGGTATTGTGAGTTGGTTTTGGGGTATTATAAATTATTCTTGGGTATTTACTTATATTTGTTCTTGAGGTATCATAATTTGTTCTTGGGGTATCATAATTCTAAGAGGAATTATTACGCTTCAGCTTCCATTAATAGCGGCTGCAAGGAAAAAAAGATATCCTGAAATATTTATAGTGAATTATAAAGATACTATTCTTTATAGTGAAATATTTAATTGAAAAACAATTTACGAATGAAATTTTCTTATGATAAAATTACCTTACATCCCAATTGATTTTCGCAGGTATATTGATATTTGTTTTTTTTATTCTCAAAGAAGTCAAATGCTGAAGATTTTGAGCCTCCAGTTTTCGGAGATTATCACGTATTTACCACACCTCTAAATATTCAACCCCTCTGCCTTGTAGCAGGCGTCGCCGCCGCCACGTCTCAATCCCGTCTGCCGGCTTCGCTGTTTGGATTGGGCAGTGGTGTGGCAGTAGTGAAGACCCGGGTGCATACTATGCACCCGGGTGCACACAAGCATGACTCCTAATCCATAGTATGTTGCATAAATTACACACGTTTTAATTATTAAGTATTTAGAGAAACAATTCATGGAAGCATAACAATACATAATGCACAAAAACTCGTATGCAATATTGCATCATACCCGACCCGTGCAATATCCCCAAATAAAAATTCGCGGATTCAATAAAATTTTTAAGGAAAATTCTCGCCACTTTCAGAATATAGACCACATGAACATATTTGTGCTACTGTAAAACAAAATGTGTGCTACTACATCTTAAAAAGTTAATTTTTCGTACTTTTAAAGTAACTATAAGAATAATATGTATTTTACTATTTTTACAAGAAAACATATGTGTTTCTTAATTTATTTTTCATTTTATTATTAATTTTATGTTGATAATATGTTGTTAATGTAATAATACCTTACATGTGTAATTATCTAGTCACTCTCAGGATGTATACCACATGAACATATGTGTGCTACTATAAGACAAAATCTGTGCTACTATAAGACAAAATGTGTGCTACTACATCTTAAAAAATTAATTTTATCGAAATCCTAGAATGTATACCACATGAACATATGTGTGCTATTGTAAGACAAAATGTGTGCTACTACATCTTAAAAAATTAATTTTATCGAAATCCTATAATGTATACCACATGAACATATGTGTACTACTGTAAGACAAAATGTGTGTTACTACATCTTAAAAATTAATAATTTATATAAAAATCAATAAATATTTATGAAAACGAATATTTTTTCTTATAACTAGGGGTGGGAATAGGCCAGGCTACCCGACAGGGGCCTACGGCCCGGCCTACTAAAAGCCTTGTTAGGCTCGGCCTATTTAATAAATAGGTCAGGTTCAGACCTTTTCAAAAGCCTATTTAGTTAAATAAGCCAGGCCCGAGCTTTTTTAAAGGCCTTTTAAGCCCAACAGGCCGGCCTATTTAATATTATATATATAATATATAAATATATATTTAAGATATTAATTTATAAGATATAATTTTTCATTTTTATTATTAATTATATATAGATGCTCTAATGGAACATGGTCAATGACCACAGAAGGTGGTAAGTTGAAGAAAATATGAACAAATATTTGTGATTTTATTTTTCTTTATAAGTAGTTGAAGAAAATTGGAAGGAATATTTATCATTTATGTATTGATTTTTTGAACTACTTTATGGTTTTGTTATTGTTTTTTTAGTGAGTTGATGTAAGCTTTAACGATGTTATTTGTGATTTGATAAAATGTTTAATAATATTATTGGTGTTATTGAGACATTTGTTAATTTTATAAATATAGTTTTGAAATTTTCATAATGAATAAAATGTTATGAAATTTTTTTATTAAATAGGCATTTAAAAGGCTTTCAGGCCTGACCTATTTGCTAAAAAGGCCCAGGCCGAGCCTACTAAAAAGTCTTTCATAGATAACAGGTCAGGCTCAGACCCATTAATAGTGAACCAGGCCCAGGCTTTTTTTGTGAGAGGCCTAGCCTATTCCCACCCCTACTTATAACAATACACATATTGATCTTACATTGTATTAACATGTTTGTTTTCTACAAAAACAAATGAATACATGTAAAAAAAAAAACAACATTTGTTCTTATAGTAGTACACATTTGACCTTATAATAGCATAAATTTACTCATACAGCATCACCAACTGGAAGCGAAAATCCTGAAATTTGAAAATTGTCCAAATCCGACCCGACCCGTTCAAGATCCGCGAATTTTGTTATTTTAACACTATTGACCCGCGAGTTTTCAAAATTTTCCTTTTTTTACATATATTACACCGTGTAATATTACACGGGAGACCTACTCTACATTATGAGTTATCAAATCAGAAGAATAATCACAAGTTCAACATAAGCACAAATTCATATGCTCAATCATATATAAGCAAAAGCAAAGCTCACTAATATTTTAAGTGATTAACTAAATTTATTTATGTATCATTATCACATCCACGATAAACAATGTAATCGAATTAAATGAATATTTCTTCCGTTCCACTATAAGTTGTTCATTTTGTCATTTTCGTTCTTTCCTTTTCAAAAAATTATTATTATTATTTTTTATAATATTTTCATTACTATTTTACTTTTCTTCATCAAATCATTTATACTATATTAATATTTTTATATATTTTTTAATACTCTTCGCCAAAAATTATGAACGACATATAAGAGCACGTGATTTTATAGAATTCATACTATGCATACGAGATTAAGTCCAGTAAGTACGTAATAGCCATCTCAAAAATCAATTAAAATCCTCAAACTATATTTCATGATATATTTTATTAACTTTGATACACGTGTCATGCATTAAAATACAAGATGAAGAAGTACCAAATCAACACAGAGATGCTTCTTGACTAAAATCTGTCAATCTCTCTCTCTCAATTTTTACTTCCCATCATCCGACTCTATATCTTGGCCACCCCATTTGCGCATCCTTTCTGATGCTTGTGCTACCTGCAAATCCATCTCCATTGTTAGTATCTCTTCTAACATCTCTCTCTCTCATCTTATAATCAAGAGAGAGAGAGAGAGAGAGAGAGAGAAAACAATATCAAGATCATTAATCTCATGCTTACCTCCTCACTCCAGTCTGTTTTCCACACAATAATAACAAGAATTACAGTTTGCAAAAAAGTCCCAAATATCATTCCCATCCAAACTCCCTGCACCAAAATCCATCCATCATCATATATGTGTGTCTCTTGTTTTATAATCGAGAGAGAGAGAGAGAGAGAGAGAGGATGCAACATGCCAACCTGAACACCTAATCTTGTTTTATAACCAAGATAAAATCCAACAGGTAGACCTATGATATAATAACAAGTGAGATTAATATAAGCAACTAGCCCTTGCCACCCTCCTCCTATAGCAACTCCTGCAACAACAAAAAAAACATATCTTCATCTTCAAGAACACAAAACCAGAGGAACCCTTCATCTAAATTCACTTAAATTTCGTCGTCGTAAACCTGATACAACTGGCTGGATGCTGTTAAGCACCATGGTTATAGCAAGGAGATAGGCCAAATCACTAACTGCTTTCTGCATTTTCTCACTGCTCGTAAAAAGAACTGTGAAATCGTCCTTCGTCGCCATTATGATCACCATGCTCACCAGCCCTATAACGAGAGACTCGACCACAATCACAAACACCGAGTACTTTGCAGCTCTCGGATGCCCTGATCCAAGCTCGTTGGACACACGAACACTGCAGAAATCGAAATAGAAGATGAAACACTATCACACGTGGTTGGGAAACGTGTTGCTCGACTTACCCTACAGCTGCATTAACTCCAATGAACAGCATACCTTCCCATCCATTCAGATTCATGCTGTGAAAACAGTAAAATGATCAGAATACATCAGTTTTAATGTCTTTCCTAGTCTCTGATATGCAAGGGTTAACTGGAAAAAAAAATCACAACAATCTTGATTCTTGTTACCAGATGGAAAGGGATCCAACGGCGATGACTGGATCTTCGAGGTGGCCTGTAAGAACGATAATGCTCATGAAGTACCAAATCTCCAAGCAAAGCATGACAGCCGAAGCAACGGAGAGCTTCACGAAAGCCCAAAGATCCTTAAACGCGAGCCAAGACAAGCCGCTCCAGCTGTCCTGGCACCAGCCGACAATGTAAGCCACCTGAGCCAGCGCAATGCCCCAAGCCGACACATCATAGGCGGCTGCTGCGCCAGCTAGGCCCCATTCGAAGACTTTGACAAACAGAAAAAGGATGCCAATGTGCAAGAATAGCGCGACGAAACCAACCCATGCTAGGATGGAAACTCTGCTTTGAGCTTGCAAGAATTTCTGTGTTGGGAAGTTTATGGCTAGAGAAAACATTTGAGGGATTATGTACATGGAGAATTTTCCGGCTATATCGGCTATGTCATGCCGTTGTCCTAGCAGTTTCAGCAGAGGTTTAGAGTAGATGTAGAGAGGTAATAAGCAGAAACAAGCTGTTGTAAGAATTATCCATGATCTTTGCATGTAAACTCCTAGTGTCTTGATCTCTCCAGCTCCATATGCTTGTCCACATAATGTTTCCAGTGCACTAGCCATGCCAAGCTGTTGATAATATGGCAATAATTTGGTTATAAAAATTTGGAAAAAAATTGTCTAGTTATGTTGGTCGCATGAGCTCTAGCTATCTTTACGCGTCTCTGAGACGGCAGATGAGTCGAGCATGTGAAACTCGAGTCATCCTTCCTTGAGCTTCGTAAGATCAAGTTAGTGATGCTTGGGGGTGTTTTTTTGCAACAAATTGAGAATTGAAGAATGCTTCATTTCTTTATATGGAAGTTCTTTTTGTGCAATTTTTAAGTGATTAAATAGTCACTTTTAAGTTGATTCTGAAGCAGCTAAATACCAATTTTTTTTTATTCTTAAAAGTGATTCTTGATAGTTTTTGGGGGTGTTTGCAAACCATGGGAATAGGGCAAGAAGTTGTTAATTATAACTAAAATGCGACTTTTGCAAACATTACAGGCTTGTCTTGAAACAAAGTGCTCCAGAAGTCATTTTTTTCTAATCAATTTTCACAAAAGATCGATAACTTGCAAAAACTCCCTTAATGCCTCAAGAAAGTGATTTCATGCATGGAAGTAAAAGAATGAAAAGCAAGAAAAGATAATCACCAAACAGAAAAGGAGGGGAGAAACTAACCATAAATCCGAACGACAAGTTCGCAATGACAGATAGCGAAATGGCAACGCCAGAGAGCTCGAGATCTCCAATGTGACCCACAAAAATGCTCGTAAATGAATTGATGCCGTAGTTACAGAGAATGTTGAAGGCAATGGGAGCTGCAATACCCCACAACTTGACAGATTCTATGTATGTCACAGTTTTAACATCTGCAAAAGTTTGCAGGGGCGGGTAATCGCCTCCCTCTCCGTTCTGAAGAAGCACGGAGGGGGCCTCGTGGAGCCACATGTCCTGATCATCAGACGACAGCTTGGAAACAGACAATGGTTTCTCCATTTCCAAGGCGACCACATGTTCGGCTGTTGGTGGGGACGACGATGATGATGATGATGATGATGAGGGTGAGCCATTGCTTCCCAATGCTCCTCCTCGAACATTGTCTGTGGCCGTCTCAATCTTTGAATGCTTGGACAGGCACTGTATGAGAAATATATCTTGTTAGCATGAAATTGAAAGCTGAAAAGAAAAAAAGAAGTCAAAATCTGGTCATTTTTGCATGGATTTTTTTAGCATGAATTCTTTTGGTGCTTGTGTATCTGGTTTCTGTTATGTTACTATCTACAGATCAGGGAATTCTTACAACTGTTGGGTAGTCTTTTTACTCAATATTATGTACAATTAAAATATTTAAATTATTTTAAAATATAGTATAAATCAACAGGATGCATACCAGAAATTACTCATATCATATCATATTTTATCAGCACAATACATTTGGGAAATTAATAACTAAATTTAACATATTTGAGTCGATTTACAATATAACTAATTTACTAGACTGCCCTGGCCTGATTCCCAGCATTCTATCAAAACTGAAACATCAAGAACTACTGGTTTACCATCTTCTTGCATCAGTCTCCTTTATTACCGCCTCAAACGCAGCCCGTCTCTGAAGCAGGTAGGACGTACGTAGCTCGGTGCATCTTAACGAGCTTGTGATGAAAGATCCTTTCTGCTTCGGCCTTTCCTCGGCTTCCATTGAAAGATCGGCTTTAATGTTGGACTAGTGATAAGAGAAAAACTGACTCTGGTTGAAACTTCGAGCCAGATCGGATCTTCTATTATATAATGATGTAACATCTTCTTTTACATAATGTAGATGAATGACACATAGACAGTGTATTCAAAGAGGAGCAGTGAGATGATAGTAGTGTGACAAAAGATGTTATATAACATTTTGTAACAGGAGATCTCATGTTAAAAATGGAGAGAAGTCAAGGCGAAGATTTGGAATCCTTTGAACCAATGGAGATGGAGACATTAGCATTGAAACTACCCGTGTCCTCCTGCTGAACACTCATCGGAGATTGAGCCTTGACCCCGCGAAAGGACTCACCGGAAACCAATGCCTGAAGCAGCTTTGGAGGCGGAGGCACAGCCACCTCTACCACCCCTTCCAACATTTTCACCACCAACCCCATTGTAGGTCTCGTAGATTCATCGTCCTGAATACACCAGACGGCTACCAATCCAAGACGCATTGCCTCCGCCTCATTATACATGCTCCCGAGCCTCTCATCCACCACAGCCACAACATTTCCCTCGATTATCTGGCGTGCTGCCCAGGGCGGAAAAAACCACTTCTCCGTTTCACGCTCTCCACCTCCACTAACCGAAGGTGGGCCCTCCACATTGCGACGACCGCCTATCAGTTCTAATAGTGTCATTCCATAGCTGTACACATCGGCCTTTGTGGTGATGGCAACACCGGAGATCCACTCTGGTGCAACATACCCCCATGTACCACGCATTGTAGCAAGAACGCGGCTAAAGTCCCGGCCAATGAGCTTTGCCAGCCCAAAATCCGATACCTTAGCTGAGAAATCTTCATCCAACAAGATATTCTCGGGTTTTATGTCACAGTGTAGAATACAGCTTCGACACTCTTCATGCAAATAAGCAATGCCCTTTGCCGTCCCAACAGCCACACGAAACCTAACATCCCAACTCAGATTCTCACTGCCTTGTCTTAAATACGAGCTAAGAGGTCCATTTGGCATGTAATCATAAACCAAAAGACGATGAGAGTTTTCAGAACAGAATCCTCTCAACCGAACCAAATTAACATGGTGAATATTCCCAATAGTACACACCTCTGCTCGAAATTCCTTCTCACCACCACCAGGCCTTTCAAGTCTTTTCACAGCAACAGACGAAGAATCTAACACGCCTTGAAAGACTGCTCCAAATCCTCCATGACCGAGCTTCACGGAGAAACCCCTCGTTGCAGCTTGGAGCTCCTTATAAGAGAACACCTTTAAATTCGTTACTTGATACTCACACTCTTCTTCTCCCTTTCTTCTCATAATCTGTCTCCTCCTTAGATACAGGTTTATAATCCCTACACTTAGAATCACAAGACTGCCACAAATCAGTCCAATCAAAAGAGTTCTCTTCATGTTCTTTCTCTTAGCTCCTATTGTTCCCACTCTCACAAACAGCTTATCCTGGATAATGCTATCTGAAGTCACATTACGCAGGTTCAACAACAAACCGTACAAATTCTTGCACAAGTTATTGCTCGGGTTATGATACAAACCCACACACGAACAATTCCTCAAACACGCCGTTTCACACTCACTTCTACTCCCACTAAACGATACAACAGCCATTCTCTCATAGCTAACAGCTCCAACTTCCTCAAACATATCTTTCTCACCGCAACCCTCACCACCTTCGCGCCCACAACCCTCCGAATAATCGTCCTTACTCCAAGAAACATCATCCGCCGGCATAAAACCATTTAAACATTGACAAGGACTCAAAGGATTACCATTACAAAAGCCCAAGTTCCCACACAATGCATACACTCTACAAGGATTCTCAGGCTGTGACCAAAATGTATTCCAAATTCCACTCTGTTGGGACCATGTAAATTGCTTTAACTGCCCCGTGTGATCGAGGACGAACCTCGTCAACGGCGGCTTCACACCACTCTCTATTGGTACCTCAGTGTACCCAAAAGTTGCCAATGGTGTAAATGGATCAATAAATTCGAATTTATATATGTAAGGAATAGTCATTTGAGGAACACCAGCAAATGCATATCCACTCCAATTACCAGTAGTCCAATAAGTATTCAAAGTATTCATGCCAAAACTATCATTATTAGTGTAAAACAGAGCAAGCTCACCATAAAAAGGTGGATTCAACCGCAGAGAATACCTTCCCGGAGATGGATCAACTGAGCTCTTCCAAGAAGTCAGCCGCTGCCCCGCCGTGATATTCATGCCGGGAAGCCACGTGTCCGTCGGAAAATCGAAGCTCTGCCACACAATCTTCCCATCCCTATTCAACAGCACTAAATTCCCCTGTTCTAACAGCCTTACATCAGTTGCCTTTCCCACATTGTTTGTTTCCCACATGATGCTTCTTGAATCTTGATCTATGACGGCTAACCTCCCATTCTCAGTGATTTCTGCGGCTGCGGATAGCAAATTCTTGATGGGGTTTTCACGATTTGCAACCCAAACACAAGTGGGAATCGGGATTGATGCATAGCAAATGCCAAAATACCAAGTGGAATCGTCATTTGGTGCGAAAAAACCCACCTTAAAATTCTTGTTTTCACTTGTAATTGTGGCGTTCCCACTGAGAAATACCTGGGATCTCTGCAAAAATTCCAACTTCTTGCTTCTCTGGTTTGCATTTTCAGCTGAAATTTCAACTTTCTTGACAGAATTTGTCGAGTTTGTAGGTGGGCTTGTGGGTTTCAGCACTGATTCTGAAGCAGCAAGAGAGAGAAAGTGTGATGAGAGAGAATAAATGAGAAGAACCGTGAGTGTTGCTGGCCTTGACATTATGAAATCAGAATGAGCATTTTCAGACTTCAAAGCATATAATAAGGATGTTGAAGAAGGAAGATTGAAGTAGTTTTTGACATTTTGTTCTTCAAATCTCAGAGGGTATGTTTATCATTTGTTTTCTTGAATTTCTGATTATCCAAAAAGGCTGTCGCTCTCAGACAAAGCAAAAACAATGGTCAAGGTGGTGTGAATATACATAAATATCCTCACTTGTTGGGATGCTTTTGATGATTATCTTGGAATATTCTAAGGTTAATTTGGTGAAAAGAGACGCAAAAATCAAAGAATATCGGGTGGAAAGATGTTGTGGCAGACAAATGATCTTGGATTCCCCCACAGTTTTGACTTCTGTTCTTCACCCACAAAAAAAAAATAAACTATTTTATTGCGATGCTAATTTTATAATCCCTATAAATTGTTGAACAAAAAAAATATACTCCCTCCGTACAGCAATTTGCAAGTAAGTAGCACACAAATTAAAAAAAAAAAATAGAATAAAAAAATAGTATTTTGAGGGTTGATTTGGTAAAATTTTATGTAAAAAGTAAAAAAAATTAATTGGATTGAGTATAATATGGACCCAAAAAACAAAAAAATAATAACATTTTGTGTAAATATGTAGATATTTTGGGAATAAAGTTTATAAAAAGATTTCTTTTTTTTGGGTTCGCAAGTTCTTGTGGGACGTCCCAAAAAGAAAAGTCTGCAAATTCTTATGGATCAGAGAGAATAGGAATTTATATGTGTGTCTATCTTTATACTCGTCCATCACCTTATAAGTTGCTCATATCTTTTGGACACGAGTATTAAAAAGTGTAAAAAAAAAATTTATATAATACAAATGATGTAATGAAAAAAATAAAATAATAATAATAATAGTGTAAAAAGTATTAAAAATAATAATAAAATAAATAATAATTTTCTAAAAAGGTAAAAAAACAAATGAACAACTCATAGTGGGACGCACGAAGATGACAAGATGAGCAATTTATAGTGGGATGGAAGAGAGCAATTTATAGTGGGACGGAAGGAGTATAATTTAATCAATAAAATTTAAATTCCAATATTCTTTCCTTCTCGACCCAATAATCCAATTCCAATAATTTGGGAAATCCTCGTACATTGTGAATTTAAAAAAAATAAAAGAGAAAAAACCATTCAATAATTACAGAATTGGAAAAAGATATACACCATCACAAAAAAAATAATTAGCACATCACATATTACATCCTATTTTACATAGAAATTTGGATGGTAACTTCAAATCACAATAAAAAGTAGTGAGTATAATTAGATGATGAAGCAAATTTTTTTGCAAGAATTACCCTTTTCCATCAGCTGAAAAGAAAGGGCACATGGTGCAACTGCAAATGTAGACATACATATTTTGGTAAATAATTCTAGATACAATTAATAGTGGAATATTTTCAGTAAGAGCTAAACAAGGCTCCTCCCTCCTACTCAACGCAGCCCACAACCAGTCATCACTGATCAGATTACTGCACGAAAATTCCGAAAGATAGAAGGCGCGACGACAATGCCCGAGAGGAAGGAAAGAGCCGATTACCTACTGCCCCGGGGTTGCAGGGCTGGTGAAACAATGCAAGCCTGTAATACATGATTATGTACAAAGTGTCATCAAAATCAGAAGGAAATATTGTGTTGAAAATGGCTGCCTAAGGAGAAGAATAATGTAGCAAGAATCACGTGCATCTTCGACCGGGAGCAAGGATTGATGCCAAGAAAGTGCATCTCTAGACTTAGAGGGCTTCATATATCATTTCCTGCAATGACAAGAGTACTTACTAAATAATAGCGCACAATAATTAAGGTGTGAATCTTTCAGATTGTTCTCGAAATCAATCGTTGCAAATCATATAATTCCAAGAGTTGGTGTAGTGTAAAACAAGTGTAACTAGTTATAGTAAAATAACTAATATTGTTTAATGAAACAATATTATCAAACTAATACGTATTAATGAAATAATCAATTCTATTTAAATATACACACAAAATGCATGGTAAAATTGGTTTACATAAGACTTTGTTTCTAAAGGGAATGGCGTAGTGTCAAGATGGCTTTACGGATGTTAAACTTCGAAAAATACCTTTTACAGCTATGTGTAATATTACAGTCCGTTTAAACACGAAATACACATGCAGATGGTGCACATAAGCTAATGGTGAATAGTGAAATACTGCATGCTGTGTGTGCAAACGTCCATGAGGGATGTTCAAATCAATGGTGAATATTACACCTCTTACACCTGTTGTATGCAAACAAGCATGTGTAGAATCTACAACAGTATCAACACCGTGTGGTATTTATTCGATACGTAAACAGCTTAGAAGCAAACCTGATCGCAAATGGGGCATGTATTACTTCTCTCCATCCACTCAAGTATGCAAGAAAGGTGAAAGTGATGGTTACATTTGGTCATGATTTTAGGATTCTCTGCATCATAATCTGCAGATGAAGGGCATGCAATGGAAAATTAGTAAATTGGCTGCAAATCTGGCCGATTTTCTTTTCTAAGGGAAAAAAACAAGAGATTAAGAGGGTGATCTAAGGGTTCTACAATCCCTTCACCTTCAAGACAAGTAGGACAAGCATCCTGTTCATCTTCTGCATGAACATCGTGTCGGTTCGACTTTAGAAGCTCGGTTTCTACCTTTCTTGGAGAGAGCGGTACAAAGCCTAGTTGATTTTTAAGATTCAAGCAGGGGGGCTTTTCCAAACTACCATCAGGGATGGTGGCTTCAACAAACTCGACCTCTGTCAATTGAGGTCGCCCTAATACAACGTCGTATGGGATAGGTGCAGGAGGGGGCTGATAAGTGTCCGGGATTGACATGTTAAGATTTAAATCGATTAATAGTCCAGAAGAGAGTACAGTAGCAACACCATCATGAGAAGTCAGAGACTCGTGCTCTTCTTCTTCAGGAGGGTACTGCAAAATCGAGTTAACAAATTAATGCATATTTAAGTGTCCGAAGAACACACACTAGAATGGTAGCACAATTAAAATGTGGGAAACTGATCTCATAGACTCAACCACGATGAATCTCTACATGAGGTGTCCAATCATAAGTTTTAGATTGATTATGTAACAGTTTATGGTGCAGACATTTAAACTAGTTCTTATATTGTATGTTCTCCATCAAGTGCCTATCAAGAACAGAGTAGGAACAACCGATTAGATGCTCGAGTTCGGCAGAAGCTATGTGGATATGCAAAATAAATTTCACATGTGCAAGACGTTCTGAAGTAAATACACGAAGAAGATCATATAACTGAAGAAACAAACTTAACAAAGGATAAATAGCAAGATAGATTTTCTTTTTCCTGGTTTAGCAAGATAGCTTGTTGGCCAGTTAGATGTAGTGGGATACTAACATAATAATATACTGGTGTCCCATGAAACTGTGGCTTTCTGGAAGAACAACAGCAACCTCCCATTTTCCAACTCAGCAAGGAAAGCTCGTAATGTCAAATTATCCTGCTTCGGTTACTCTGTAAACTGCAATGGGAATGGTAAAATTTAATGCGTAAAATAGTGCTGGTATAGATATATGAGGATAGTTCATAGAACATCAACTTTGAGACTGAATGCATGAAAAGAATCAAGCAGGAAAATCTCCGGCTACCTAGGAAAATCGCGACAGCAAATTCAATTATAGGACTTGAGAACAGCACGACACGAGCCAAGAGGAGAAAATTCTTAAGTAATCAACTCTGAGCCCATTAAATGGAAATATACATGTCACAAATACATATTATGATCCAAATACAAGTTTCAACTCAATCAGCTACAATTTGGCTTCTTAATCTCCAGAGCGGCTTTTCTCAATGTGCTACGTAAAAATCATGGAATCTAAACAAATTCTCTATCTTGGGAGATACTCTCATTACTAAGACGCAATTTGTAGAATTGACAAAAGCTAAACGAACACGCTCTAGGTCTCTAATCGGCAGGTTTCAGCTGGAAAGATAATAGCTAACTTTATTGTGATAAGCATAACTTAGTTATAGTTCAAAATTCCGTCGTATGAACTAGCAAACAGGGGGAGTTTTGCACCAAATTAGACTGAGCAACTATGCTTTCAAAGTCCAAAACCTTGTACATCCTATATACCACCAAAATTGAACTTCTCTTTTCTAATTCAGACATAGCATCTACACTTGCAGGAAAAGTTCATACATATTTACAAAAAGAAACTATCAAGAATCCATAAACAGCCATTTCAACTCAATAGAGTGCTTTTGAAAAACTCAGTTTCAAATGATCAAAATGAATAAAAACACAGCAATCCCACCCCAATTCCAGAACAATCTTGCAAGTTGCAACACAGTAGCCAAAAATTTCAGCGCCAGCATAATTGAGTTGCACAATAAGCAAAATATATCTTAAACCACATCCTCAGGCAAGCCCACAAGCAGCAAATTCAGTTTCACAGCCCATCAAAATCAGAAAATGGGGAAAAAGAAATACATAATTCAAGAAATTTACCCGATAATTCAACTTCATCTATGGGCATGCAGCAACAAGTGGGAGGGGTTTAAGGGAGGTGTTTGTAGAACAAGGGTTTGTTTGCTTTCATGGCAGTGGGGGTTGCTTTTTCAGCTTTTCTGTAATGGTAGGGGAATCTTTGCAAATAGCGGGAAAATGGGGGGGCAGGGTGAAAAGGAGGTGGAGTTTTGGAGAAAGTCAAAAGGCGAAAATAGGAAAGTCGGAAGGCAACTTGTGTTGGTGTCGATTACACAATTTAATGAGTGGTGCTTTCTGCCTAGCAAGCATTTTAATTTTCAGCTCAATTATTTTTGTGTTATTTATTAAATGTGTAATAAGCACTATTGTATTTTTATTTATTTATTTGTTTTTTAGCCAACAAAACCAAGTGGGATACTCTAGTTTTTTATTATTTTAATTGATGATGAAAGGTGGAACAGGACTGATTCGATTAGAGTTAAGCTAATAAATGTATATGGTGACTGCCAAGTTGGGAAAAAACTCAAATGAATTCAAATTATTATTTATTTAAATTTTATGTTTGGATTAGGGGTGGTCATTCGCTTATTTCGATTATTTCGGTCTTCTTTTGGATCGAATCGAAATAATCGAATTCTTTTTATACGGACCGAACCGAATTAAATTACATGCTGAGTCGAATCGGTTCAAATTATTTCGATTCGGCCAATTCGATCCACAATAATTTTAAAATAAAAATATATACTCCCTCTATTCCACAGGAATTTGCACACTTTCCTTTTTGGAATGTCCCACACAAATTTGCACACTACCAAAAAAGGAAACATTGATTTACGTGCATACTCACATACTTTTACCCATATTTACCCTTATGCCACTATTTTATATATAAAACAATTTTTCTTAAAAAATATGCCGTCCCGTAGGGTGCAAATTCCTACGGGACGGAGGGAGTAATATTTTTCATCAAAAAAATATTATCATTAAATTTAGTTCAATACCATTAAATTAAAGGAATACAGTGCAAATTTGATCAATATTTAAATAAATACAATTAATGTTTAAATAAATACTATACAATTAAGTTTACAATATTAATTTAATAAAATTCGCCACAATTCAAGTTTTAGAGATTATTAAGACTTACATTTTATTTTCATAATATATAAATTGTATAACACATAATTAAATATTAAAAAATTTAATTAAAATTAGGTCTATTTGATTTTTTCAGTCTATTCGGTTCTAATGGTCTAGAACCGAACCGAATAGGCCGAATTTTTTTTAGAACCGAACCAAATGGACCAAATTACACCCATATTGATCAGTCCAACACTAATACTTATATATTATGTATTCTACAACACTTTATAATTTTTGTTAATATTTTATATAAATCACGGTTTAATTTACGAGCATTACATACTCGTTCAAAAAAAATGTTCATATCTATAAAATAATTTAAAATAATTGTACAAATATATAAAAAAATTGCACATAATTTCCCTATTTAATTAATGTCCCCTGCTAAGATATCAATCAGCATGTAAAATACAATAACTAAGAGGAACGGACATATTGTACTTGATTAGATTAAATGGTCAGTCACAAATTAATATAAAAATAATATATTATTTTTAAATAGATATAATATATAAAAAAATTTGTTATTCAACTTATATTTACACTATTATATAAATTTTTTATATTTATTTAAAAATAATGTATTATTTTTGTATTAATTTGTGATATTTTTAGATTAAATAAATAAATAAAAATTAGCGCAGAAAATCAACTAGATTACCTGACATATTGCACTCATCAGGCTAGATTTTCCAGCAAATAATGTCACCAGTGTCATTTTTTATACTTTATTTATTAAATAATTTAAATTACATATAAAACGATAGAAAAAAATATTCAACGAAATATTATAAACTTTGGATTCGTGAATTAAAGTTTCAGAAGATGGAATACATAGTGAAAATTTTAAAAATATTCAGTTAAATTAAGCTAATTTACAGGTTAATTTTAATAAATACAAATTACCAAAATCAAAATACCGAGAAAAATCCGCCAACACATTTGGCAGTACCGATGCCGCCTTAGCACCGCTTAAACGGTCATTACTTTTCTTTTTAAATTTTTTTTTCAACTTAAAAGTTATAATTAAAATTAATAAAATAAAAATTAATTTATTAAATTATTAAAAGATGGAAGTTTAATTGAACTACTTTGTAATTTATTCGTACTATATATTTTGCTCCTTTTGTGTTTCATTTAAAAGTTGAACAATGTTGTATTATGATATTTTTAATATTTTATTGACTTGCTATATTTTGTGATGGTAAATAACTATGTTTTAAATTTATAATTTATCGTATAATATATATATTTATTATTATATGTTTAGGAAAAATTTAATATTAATAAAAAAATAAAATAAAAATTAAGAAAACATTAGCACGGTGCCTAAGCGGTCTAGGTGTTTGACGGCACTCGACTGCCCGACGACGCCATATTTCCACTTTGATTATTATGCACACAATCATTTTGTAACACATATGCATCTCAACTCTGATTGAATTCTCAAATTCGAACTCATAATTCATTTTCGGATTATGACTTTAAAAGAGAAAGACAAAATGTATTAATTATTAATCAATGAGACAATGGTGTTATAGTATTACTTCATCCATATTCTGTGTACTCTGCTCAACACTATGACCAACTAATTTATTTATATAGACTATAAGGATTTCTTTTGTCGAGTGGGAAAACTAATTTTTTTTCGAGGCCGTCTTTCACGTGCTACGACGAGACACGTCATTAGTTGATGGTCGGAAAAAGTGTATCGAATTGAAATTTTTTAAAAGGTTGAGATTTTTTTATAATAATCGTGAAGCTAAGGATTAAATTGAAAATTGAGTAAAATGTGATTTATTTATATAGAATTAACCAATAAATATTTAATTAGGTATTTTTAACGGAATATTTAAGGAGTACATCTCTTATTCATCAAGTGCGTCGTATAATTATATATAAATATTTTTATTTTTATTAAAAAGTCATAGTTGTAAATTCAAAAATTATGGTCAGTTATATTGTAAATTGTAATAATTGTATCTGTTCAATGCAAACAATCATAATTTTAAAATAAAAACAAAAACAATTGTTAAAAATATATTAAATTACACCGTGCATCTAATGAGTACAAAATTAATATATACTTCTTCTATCCATTAAATATATACACATTTCTTTGTACGTGATTTTATGCGATATGTCGGATGATTATTAAGTTCGTTTATAAATAAAAATGAATATTTTTTGAATTTGGTGTACAGAGAGAATTTGATTGGTTAATTTGACAGACCAAACTTATCTTTCATCTAATGAACCAAAATGTGCTCTCAAAGGCAAGCTACCCTTGATGTAGTTTGGAGAAATGGGCTTAGTGTTCATCCTACGGCTAGGATATATTGTGGGTATACATTAGTTTGGGTCCCATCAAATGAATATGTGATTATTTTTAATTAAACCATAATTAAGTATGTGACAAAGAGTGATTTTTGTTGAAAGAAACAAAATCCAATTAAGGTCTCATTTGGTTCGTAAGATAAAAGTATCTATCGTTAAAAATATATATTTTTATGGATAGATACTTTTATCTTATGAATCAAACATACTCAATATCCATTGAAATGAATAAGACTGAGCTTTACATAATCAAGTCATAACTCATAATGCATTTAAGAAAACAAAAATAATATCAATAATTTTAACATGATTATAACAACAATAAACCCATAAATTAAAATCAATAAATAGGTAACTCATATTCCAAAAATCAAGCCCATAATTTACTCCGTGTTATTTAACTTGATAAGGTATAATATAAGCACAAGTGTTATATACATTTGATATACGATACACTCATTCAACGGTTGAGTCTGTTTATATTAAAAAGTTTGTACTGATTACAGTAAAAAAATTATATTGCCATCGATTTTCAGTATAAATTTTTCAGTATAACCAACCTATATTTATCAGTAAAATGAGCTCATACTTTTCAGTTTAGACATTCTCAATTCTTGAGTGAGTGCGTTGTACAACAGGTGCACACGAGACTTACTCTTTTATTTCTCATGCTTTTTTTGTTAGAATCTATTTCTCATACTTAATATCTGTTTTGAAACTTTATAAAATAATTTTTAAAATTTTCTTTTAAGTTGTGATAGATAATTTTAAAAAAAAACTATTCTAAAAGTTGTCAGTGTCTGTTTTGAAATTTTATAAAATAAATAGTTTTTTTTTTTTCAAAAACCGTAAAAAACAACTTAAAAAAATATTTTAAGTGTTTCAATACGAGCAACAATTTAAAAAACAAGCGATTAACGTGAATAAATAGTTTTTTTCAAAGAAAATAATATTACTACTGACTTAAAAAAGGTGATTTAGTCCAGGGAGTTTGGCGCAGAAGTCAAATACAACGTCGTTGAAAATTCATAAACAACTTGTAATTTATTGCGCAGCTACCCGCCATCCTCCCTCTCTCTCTCTCTCTCTCTCTCCAAAACACGCACAATCTGGAAACCTGTACAGCAGGAGTGAGTGTCGCCAATCATGAGAAGTCCACTGTATGGTGACCAAAGGCGGAGCTCCGCCGCTAGTACCCCTGTACATTTGTCGAAGTCTGCCAGCACCTCCACCTACTCCTCTGTTTCCGCCTCTTCTCGGAGGTCCGCCGTGAGGAACGCCGCCCGCTCCGTCGCCGATGCGCTCATGGCTTGTTTCTCCCCCCCTGAACCCGACACGGTCTCGACCAGCACATTCAATGATTCTTCAGGTAAATTCTTCCTAATTTGACTCGATCGTTTTTTTTATTTTTTTTTTTTACGATAATAATCATTTTGTTGGAATTTCATTTCGTGACTAGCAGTAATTGCATGATGATTATTTTATTTATTCGATGGGATCTTTGATTAATCAGAGGGAAGTAATATTGTAATTTCTGGGATCTTGGATGTAAGGTTTTGATCTTGTGGATTTTTTTTTTTTCATTTTTAAAATTTTAATGTGCTTAATTATTGAGCGCATAACAAGATTATGAGGTGACAATGTTGTGTGATTACTGTGATGCACACTGATGGTATGATTATTTATGACTGATCATGGATTCCATTTGGAGGATACTGTGGTTTTTAAAAATCCTTTCACAATCTTGCACAAGTGGTAGAAATTGAAATTGTGCATCTGGATGTTCCCTCAAGTCCAAATCTTCTTACAAGAAACAAATTCCCCGTTCTTGATAATCTCGGAATTTGGATAAGGGTTTTTGTCGGATATTGGTGCTATGACGGATGCAAGAAAGATAAGTGAAACGGCAAATAATGAACATGGATTAAGTGGTTTGCTAGCATTGTGTTAGCTATGTCCACGGATAAGAGAGAGGAGCTCGTATCTTTATGATGATCGGAGCATGTAGAGAGTTCTGAATGCCACTAGGTCAAATAATAGAGTTATATATAATCCACTAGGTTGCAATAGTTTTGCAGTTGATCAAAGTTGTTCTTTTGTCTGAAGCTTCGAGTGCTGGAAGCAGGAAGAGACGTATTTCAGGACACGGGATATATGGTAGTTCCAATGATTCAACTCACAACAAAGTGCCGGGAAGTGTTAAGTTTACCATGGAAGTAATCCTAAAGGCAACCAAAAACTTTTCGCCTAGCTTTAAAGTCGGGCAAGGAGGATTTGGAACTGTCTATAAGGGCCAACTTGAAGATGGAACTCTTGTTGCAGTTAAACGGGCAAAGAAGGTTAGAATGTAGGAACATAAACATGGAGTAAATTTTTTTTTTATTATGTCCTAAGTTGTCTGAAGTGTTTGGTTTTAAGTGGTTTCTTGCTTTGTAGATTGTGTATGATAAACACTTAGGTCAGGAATTTCAAAGTGAGGTTCGGACACTGGCACAAGTGGAACACTTGAATCTCGTAAAATTTTATGGCTTTTTGGAGCACGAAGATGAAAGGATACTTGTTGTTGAATATGTTTCCAATGGAACCCTTAGAGACCACTTGGATTGTGAGTTCCATCCCTTTAACTTATTACAACCGAATGTATTCTCAGTTTCTCTTTTGGTTTCACACTTGATTTTCTGATGCAGGTGTACAAGGTGACATTCTCAACTTCGCTTCACGTCTAGACATCGCAATTGACGTGGCACATGCTGTTACATATCTGCATATGTACACAGGTTTAAACTTTTGTAAATTTGGTGAATTTCTTGTTTTAAGTAATTTGTTTGTTAGAAATGAGTTGTTATTCATTACAGACCATCCCATTATCCATAGAGACATCAAATCTTCCAACATTCTCATCACTGAAAACCTACGAGCAAAAGTCGCCGACTTTGGCTTTGCTCGACTGGCAGCTGATACTGAATCGGGAGCCACACACATTTCTACTCAAGTTAAAGGAACTGCAGGCTATTTAGACCCTGAGTACCTCAAAACTTATCAACTCACCGAGAAGAGTGATGTTTATTCATTCGGTGTTTTACTTGTGGAGCTTATCACTGGACGGCGCCCTATAGAACCTAAACGGGAGGCTAAAGAGCGCATGACTGCCAGATGGGTACGCATCTTTTCAACAAAAAACATATGTATGCGTCAGATGCACCGTGCACTCAATGTGCATTTGGAAGAAAAAAGCATCAATTAGTTGTTTTTTGCTCAAAAGTGCTAGTTGTGCACCAGTTGCACTGGAGATCAATCTCATCTTTTTTCCTCGTCACGTATAAACATGCAAAGATCAAACTCATCTTTTTTCCGCGTCTCTCATAACATGCAATCTTGTCTTTCTTCTTTAAAATGACTTCTCAGACTTGAAAAAACGGAAATCAAAACATGCCTAAACTGCAGGCCATGAAGAAGTTTCAAAATGGCGACGCTATCTTCACATTGGATCCGAGGCTGGCAAGGTCCCCTGCAAACACCTTTGCTATGGAAAAGATTTACGAGTTGTCGCTGCTGTGTCTGGCTCCTCATCGGAATCACAGGCCGACGATGAGGAAATGCGTGGAGCTGCTTTGGAGCATCAGGAAGGATTACCAGGAACTATCTACTTCAGATGCCATTCCTCAGTGAACATTTTCGTTGCTTGTTTTGGTTCCATGGAGTTGAAATGATGATCCTGCAGAGTTTGGAGATTTTAAGGTGGTTTCATCAGTATGTGTTGCCTTGTATTGTATGCATAGCAAATTATTTTGAGATATGTTTTGCCATTTTTTTACTGTATATCCATAGCTTGTTCATATATATACTACCCTCCTTCCCCTATTAAACTTGATATGCATTAGAACACCATTTATAAGAAAATTTGTTTTATTATTATTATTTTTTTGGATCAGTTGAAATAAAACGGATATTGTAAAAGTATTTTATTTTTATTTATAGAGTGTGAAATTTATTGTTGAATATCTAAAAAGAAAAGTGTGAAATTTATTAGGGGAGGGGGGAATACTACTTTGTGGTCCTTTTATATGGTCGGATTTTACATATAGTTTTTATTAACTCATTATGTATACGAACTCGTGAAACACTTGATAATTTGATGAGCTGACTCGTGCTCAACTTGTTAGGTTCAATAGTTAAATATTTTCTGATCATTTCATTAAGCTCAACTCAATTCAGTAGCGAGTCAAGTCGAACTCTATTTCAATCTCATTAATGTTATCGAGTTAAACTGAGCTTTTAAATACACGTCTCGACTCGAATAACAACTTTAACTATCGTGTACCACTATTACTAATATCAGTTCTCATGAATACATTATTAGAAATAGTGTAAGTGGATAATGTTCACATAATAATTTGGCATATGAGGTGCACTTTTAACATTTTTGCTGAAACATGGGTCAAAGAAGGGATATAATAAACTATTATTTACATAATCAGCATATGTCGAAGAATATGAAAATCCTGTTTGAAAAATGGGTTCACTTGAACAGCTACTTCTCTATATGTGCTTTCTAAATATCTCATCTATGGTATAAATAAAGAAGAGAAAAAGAATGTATCTATCGTTCAAGCCCTTGTTCATGCCGAGTGAGTGAATTTTGTCGAGTTAACTCGTAGCTCCCTGCTGAAGGTCCGTCGTTCTCACAGCTCACGGCTTCTGCTTTCGAGCAGAGGAAGAGGAACGAGGACGTGTATATAAATATGTGCCAGAAACTGCGTATAAGTTTTCAACAAATGTAAGAGACGGAGAGAGGGATGGACCGAGGGGTGGGGGGAGTTTCGTCCTTTATTATTATTATTATACCTGTGCCATATCCAGTAGTTTTTAGTGCTCTCCATTTTCCAGCTTACTCCAGCCATTGCCAATGCAGCAAAACCTGATATTATAAATCCCCAGCGGAAGCGTTTGATGATCGTCTTGATGGTGATACGGATCCATACTTTGATGATATCCCACCTGAATTCGGTTAAAATTGGATCAGAAGATTTGACCATAACGAATTTCACAACATGAAGATATGCAGAGGTTTATGAGCAGGGGAAAGACTGGATTTTTTAGCGTACCTTTCAAGAAGATTCATATGGAACTCTCCTGGAAAGGAAAATGTACGATTACGAGCACAGAACTCAACGAGCCACCCCGCAAGGAGGCCAAGAGTTCCTAGACCTATCACATAGCCAATATTCTTGGACCTGCAACGCTAGTGAGTGTTACCCTTAAGTTCGACTATATTAGAAACGTGGGAAATGGCCTCGACGAACTTACCTGGTAGGTCCCATTTCAGCCAGCATGGCAGTTATGATTGCAAGAATGGTGTGAATTGTCCGCTTTGAAGCTTCACTGATCGTAGCCAAGTACACAAATGTACTCACGACAGCCATGAACGAAAGCCAGAAGTCCAGGAACTGATAGCAAAGTTCACGATTAAAAATAGAAACACACACACAAACAGAGGGAGCGACTGAAAATATATACCTGTAAAACACGAAACGATAATACACACCATGTGCCGACATCACATGAATGATACAACGCACTTGATATACCACTCGATGTGTATAGAACCCATTCTGCAAATGCCTAATGACAATAAAATGCTATTACATAATTGTCCATTCAGAAAACAAGGATCTTGATACTATGAGCTGGTCTTATGTGAAAAGTGAAAACACTTTTACCATGCAATTGTTTCACAACTATAATTTTAGAGTAAAACAACTAATACCTTTAAATGAAACCACTAATATTGAATTAACCTACACACTAAATGCTAACAAATTGCACAGTAAAACTGATTTACATAAGACTTCTCCGGATATTATTACCTTATTGCGTAGGGCCCAATATGCTGGGAATACTGCTGCAGCATTCGATGCTATAAGGAAAATCGATTGCTTGATGTGACCTGCATGAGGTTTTTGCGGTTTTCCATTAACAAGTCATAATACAGCAAGCTAAAAAAACACCACATTTCTTCCACTAGATGGCAAAGTTACGAGCTTATCATTAGACAAGAAGTGAAAATTCAGTAAGATTCAGAATTGAATATTGTAATCTCTCAAAAAGCCCTATTAAGGAAGAAATAAACTTGCCTCGATGTGATACAAGTTCGACACTGCAGTCGAACCCTCCATGGTTCCGATCACAAGCACAGTAACTAAATGGAGATATAGAAGCACAGAATATTAGGAGTTGGTTGATTCACATTCAGTCTATATATAACATAAAAGAAGTGCATGAGCAAACCTATATAACGCAAGTCCACTAGTATCTAACATCGACTGACATGTTCCATGAGACGAGCATTTATGTGGACACCTCTCTAATGACAAGAAGATATCCGTTCGACCAGTGGAATCAGCAGGATGTAATTGCCTCAACCCAAAGCTCCAAGTTCCTCCTCTAACATATAACATATAAAAACTAATCGTCTCCTCACTATAATCGTACATCTTGAAAAACATGGACCCATTGCTGCTGCTCGTGCTGTTTGCATAGAAGTAATCCCAACTACTAAGAGAGGGTAGTCCTCCATATCTTGCGTAGATTTCATACTTAATCTTTGAATTGGAACTAAGACGGATATGAGCATTTCCTCCTGTTGCACTGTAAGGAATGTCCAGGACGAAAAAGGTCCAAGAACCGCCAAGATTTTCTCCAGTCGAGAAATTACTCAAAAGGGGCTCCAGAGAAAACCCATTCGGATCATCTGACACCTTCCCGTTTATCATCACGAATTTGGATTCAAAAGGGACAGATGGGTTGGCCCGAAGAACTGTCTGCAGTATTAACCTTCAGCGATAAGTATATTAAAGTAAAACAGAGAAAAAATACCCCAAAAATTAAAATGTACCTGAAGATTGTATCTTTCAAACGTGCAATTTAATCCAGCTTTGCCCAGAGGGCACTGAAACAATTGCCATATTAATGAATAGCATGTCTTTAAGCTATCGCTTGCGGCTGCCTCACTTTTACTCGAGATATCAATTGGTTGAATAATAATATACCAACGACCAGTTTTCGGAAATTTTATAACTAAAGGGGCCTTACTTAAGTCGCCAGAAAAATCATAAACTGCTTTCAGTGGCATCACGCCGTACCTAGCATAACACTGTAAGGAAATATTGCCGGTGATATTTGAAGGCTGTGTTTGGTTGAACGTCAAATTGGCTACTGCGATAAATAGTTCTTCAGCAATTCCCATCACATCTAACACGTAGATTTTTGGTTCATTCTCATGACAAACAATCCCATTACCATCTCTGCAGGCAATAACATTATTTTCCATGCTTTTATACAATTCATTGTGAAGGCCAATTCCAGTTAAATTATAGCCGTCATTGCATGAAAGCATATTAACTGTTTGGTTGCAGAACTGTCCCAACATAGTCGGGGACATACATCCTTCCACACTGATGTTTCCGCTAAAGGAGTATACTGAGCCTCGATTAATCTGCAATTTTATATCAGAACAGCACGAGCTCAGAAAATAACACTACAACTTATCAACATCCAATTTCATGACATATAATTCAAAAATTATATACTAAAATGAGGATTCGGTGCTTTGCAGACGGTACCATTTTAGACTGCGTCCTTACAGGCCCAATGCCGTTAAACAGTCCAAAGTACCACGTACCTGGAGAAATCTGTATAAAACATTAACTAGTGTCGAGCAAATTTCTCATGGAAAACACATTTCTTTACTACTCATTCGCAACGTACCTGTTCGTTTGTCAGTTGTAACCATATATTCTTCTGCAAAGGGTAGCACTTCTCTACATTCTGAAGACTTTGGTTCCCGGTGAATGAATTATTAGAAATGTAGTCTATCACTGCAACAGCGCAATTACAGAGTTACAGTGTAATCATAGCTAAACGAGAGACGAACAGATATCCAAAGGGGAAACATAAGATGGTAATAATCATATACTGTTCGGCTCTTACCTAAACCTGTCACAGAAGTGCTGTAGACATCAGGCAACGGCGGGCTCCCTTCTCGAACGCATATTATTGGCACAGAGCTACGTGATACGTTCTTTCCTCCACTGAGACCCTGAAACAATATTTTATAGCAGGTTGTGCGCAAAAATCTGAACAAACGTAAAGTGAGTAAAAGTATAACATAATTTCTGGCATCGACTAAGATACAAGAGGTGAGATTGCATCATCATATAAACAAATTAAGGTACATTTAGGCAAGCAACAAAGCTTTAGAGAGTCTTACAATGTCCACGTTTGAATCCAAAGCTAAAGACATCAACGAGAACCATGATGGCAATTCAACTGCAACGAGTCAAGAAAATGGAAAAGAGTCGTCAAATAGGCCATGCTCATGGATTTACTCTTTACAACACAATTTCATTGTGGTTTTTTTACATTTGCATCTTTATCATAGCATCTGGGAATTGCAATTGGACAAACCAACCAAGAAGGAATACATCTTATGCATCCGTCTACATACAAGCGCAACGAACCGAAATCCACTCACTATATAGTGATCAATTACATTAATGAAACAAGGTAATGTATACATATTCATATTCCAATCCAACAATCCTAACACTTTTTAATGCTCAGAATAGCATTTTGAAGTTTTCAATCTGAATGATATCATATAGTAAGAACATGAAAAGAGAGGCTGGATCTTCAAGAACACAACCCCCCCCCCCCCCCCAAACAAAAACCACACACACACAGAGACAAAACCCCAGCAAAATAATAAAAGCAAAACCCCTAAGGAACACAATTCTTAAGCACTCTGCCTAAAACACATCATAATCATACAAGGAAAGCAGAAAAGATTAAAACTTTAGACCATATTAAATTCCTTAAATTATTTAAGAATAAATACATAAATGAAGTGAAAACATTTACCTTTGATATAACGCCAATCATACGGCCTGAGCTGAGTTTTTGCGTATGAAATGCTTGAAATAGTGTATGTATTAAACCCCTGTTGTTGTGAATCACATACATAAACAATTACCAAAAAGATGAAGCATAAACTCAGATACGATTGACCCAGAATCCAAGTCTTGCCCATTTCTCTCTCTCCTCCTTTTTCTCACTCTAAATGATCAAGATTCATTGGTGCCGCCATTCTGGATGAGAGAGAGCGAAAGACTGCAAAACATAAATTCACAGACGTAATATATCTGCGCTTCTAACATGAAGGATGTGTGTGTTTAATTAATTGTGTGTTGTATTGGGACGAGAGTTGTTAAATTGCAGGAAATATTTTGGGATTATATTATTGAATTTTCTGCAATTTTTTATTTTTTCATGGACTCGCGGGTTGACTACTGTAGTCTCTTGCTCAACCACTAGTGGCGGCGCGTAGTAGCACGCGATCGCTTATAATCAAGATTCAAGGATTAATTAATTTTTTTTAAACAATGTTCACATATATTTTAATAGATTGTTTGAATTTAATAGTTGTCTAATACTATTATATGATCATTTCCATTATTTTTATATCTTCTGCATTCGACTGATTATCATGAATCAATAATCAATTATGTAAATGAAAACTTACAGCATCTCCATTTGCGCCACTCTAGAGCAGAGTTCGCACTAGAGTGACGCAGAATTTAAAATTCATCTCCAACTGTTCGCATTACATTCTGCGCTACATATATTTTTCTTAAATTTTAATAAATTTAATTTATATAGTTACAATTTAAACCTAAAAATATTACAATTTAAATTTAAAAGTATTACAAAATATTACACAAATAATTTTTTTTTTTAAAATCTAGCGCGGGTGAACAATGCGCGCTAGAATCAGCGCGATACTATTCACAACTCTCATGTGGCACTGAATTGTAACGCTGCGTTGGAGGTAAAATTCATCTCATCCCTGGCGCATAGCGCAGGGTTGGAGTTGCTCTTAATATATAGGACAAAGTTTGGTATAAATATGATTTTGATAAGCTTATCTCTTGAAATTATATTATTATTACAAAGAGTAATATTAACAATAATTAATTGTTTTTACTATTTAAAAATTCAAAATATACAATAATGTAACATTTAAGTTTATTTTATCAAGTCTTAAAAATATTTAAAATATAATCAAAAGAATTTAAATAACAATTTATAAAAATAAATAATTCATATCATAAATCATTTTAATAATCAACCTCCTCAATGTATATTATTCCTATTTTTCATGATTTTTAAAAGGATTTAACTTAAGCCAATAATTTATTGAATTTTCATTTTATTGTAAAAATTTTGTTGCATTCACATTTTACAGTTAAACAATTTTATTCATACAATATACTTTAATAATATAAGTAAACCCCACTTTAGATAAATATTATGGACACAAGTAGATAGGATGAAATAAAACTATGAGAGGAATAATCAATAAATCACACTTAAAATAAATAGTATTATGGATACAAGTAGATGTGATGAAATAACTCAAATTAGGGAAAATTACAAAATGGGTTACAAAAATGACACAAATTATAAATAGGTTTCTGTGCGGAAAAATATATATTTCTGTGCAGGAAAAAAATATATTTTTGCGCAGAAATTGTGAACCAATTTATAAAATAACTATTTTTTTAACCAATATGTAATTGGCTCATAAAGCTATAACAGGGGTTATGAAAATGAAAAGTGTGAGATAATATTTTTATGTGTATTATGGGGTTTATAAACTCAGAATAAAACATATTTTGTAGTAATATAATAATTTGGATATGTCATGTCAAATTTGAAATTTAATTTCAAATCATTTACAGAGACAAAATTTTGGAAGAAATCTTTTTATAAAATATGAATAATATATGATTTTTTATAAATTTTGATATATTTCAATTATTGTAAAATAAAATAAGTAGTGAACTGAGTACATGGATTTAAAGATATCTCACAAAATATATTTGTTGGAGTTATTAAAAAATTACAACTAACTCGAGATCGTAGTGACAAAAATTATAAAAGGATTACGAATATTATAGGGAGAAAATTAAGGGATTTCATGACATAATTGAACTAGTCTTGCCTTAATTAATAATGAGAATGTTCATGAATGAACATCGTTTTCATTGGTTCCAAATAATTATGAGTTTGATGAACCAGGTGAGTTGGCCCACCAGACTCCCCACTTAAGTGAGTGACCTGAGTTCGATTCCCTTTGGGTTGGTGAACTAACCTAACTACTAACAACTAACAACTAACATTTACCGATAAAAAAAAAATTATGAGTCTGATGTGGTAAATAAGTCGGGTTGGGTTGATTTAGTACTGGGTCATAAGATTTCTTATTATTACTTATTACAAGCTAGAAGATCATGGAGGAAATTAAAGTAGGACTATGAAGTTGGTTAGTGATAAAAGATTAAGGTGTTGCTAGATTTATGTTTAGTGATTGGTTATGTAATCCCAGAATGATCATAAGAGATTGAATTGTTGTACTCTTTATATACTTATTTTGATATTATTTGTACCTATTTTTAATAAAATTTCTTTTATTGATAAAAATAATAATTAAGGCCTAGGTTATTGACACTAGTCTTTTTAGGAAATTTTTATTTTTACATTATATTTAAAAAAATTAAAAAATAATTGTCGAATGAAAGATAGCATATTCACCAAGAAGGCTAGTACGAATAATCTGGACCTATTTTTAAACTCAGTCTAATTTTAGGCGGGCCACAAGGTTACTATTGGGCTATCAACCCAAAATAACCCAATTTTTTTAAATATTTTCTTTTTTCAAAATAATTTTAGACAAAATTACAATATTCAAAAGTAAATTATGGTACCTCCAATATTACTGAAAACAATTAAACCAAAATAATATACTAATGAATGTAAATCATTTTTTGAAATTTTAAATTGTGGAGATAGAACATGGATAGTAGAGTTGGCAAACATGCCCAACAGATAATTATATTTATGGTTCGACCCATATTTTAGTTGAGCCTATAAAAATTGAGTCTATTTGGCTGGGTTGGCTCATCGGGCCGAGCTAAAATTACCAATTTTTACATGTTAACGGATCCATCGAGCCAATTCATATTCACAGGCTGACCCATTTTTCAATCAGACTTGTAAAACTTGAATCCAACTAAACCCAAATATCGAATAGGCCGGGCCGACTTATTAATTTGGATCAAAATTGTCAGCTCTAATTATAAGACCAAGTTGTGAACCTGATTAGTGTGAAAATTGCTCGAAATTCTTGTGTTTTAATTGCTAATTTTAATAGGATTTCATGTATTTTTGTACACTAAATTGAGTAACTGAGCTTAATTGAAAAATTATTGATTGTGTTACATTTATATTGAAAATTGGATGATCTTGTGAATTAAATTGTGAAATTGTTATTTGGGTCTAATTAAAAGATTTTTGCACATTTGATCTACACAATTTTTATTTAATTTGGTCCAAGAGAGCCCAACTAACTGACAAGAAATCTGGGCTCAATTAGATCATTGAAAGTGGCCCATTAGCAAGTTATTTTATTTAATGAGTGTGACCCATTTCTATTAATAATTTCTTATCTTTTAACCAAGTTGCAGGTAATTGAAATGTGGCTTCCATTGAGCCACGACACACTTGAATGAAAGAGAGAGTTGCGTTTTCTTGATTGAGTGTGTGATTGAGTGAAATGATTGATTAAATTATTAATCGTTGGATTTCTTGAGCTTTAATGGATTGTTCTTCTATAATTGTGTATTTTAATTGAGTAGACAACAAGCGAGAGTTGCGTTTGCTCTATTAGGTGTATTGTTGGATGATTTATTGGATGCTATTGTTGTGATGTCTATTTACACCGAGAGGGGATAGATCGTCGAGAACACTCACGATTAGGCACTAGGTTGAGTGGACAACAAGCGAGAGCTGCGTTTACTTAATTTGGTGATGGTTTTTCTCTAGTTTGATCGTTTGGTGAATCGAGATTAAGCATAGACACAATAGGTCACGAAACTCGTTTAATTGACATTACCCTAGCACACACCTCACTTCATCTTAGTTGGTTTAATTAGGTAGTTTAATTTAGTTGCTTTGATTTTATTTTTGTTAAACCCAAAACCCGAAAACATTTACCGCTTTCTTAGGTCTAGTAGCACTCCAAATTTCATTGTCTCCTTACACTAGATCACTTCCCTAGGGTTCTGTATAATTTTATTACTTGGTCAAGCTTACTGCTACATTGATCCTATACACTTGTAGGCTAAGTGAATTGTGCGAACACAATTTGCGCAATCAGAACCATATTTATTTGATAGCTTAACTTTTTTTGTTGTATAAACTAAAGATGTACACGGTTATATTGGATCAACATTCCAGGAGGCCCATTCATTTAATATTATGTGTTAGTTATAGGTACCTACATTTATGTGGTACTATTCAAATTGTTCGAACCGCCGGTTACGGTTCGTCAAATTTTTTTGAACCGTAACCAAACCAGCGGTTACAAGGTTAAGGTTCCGGTTCGTGAATCGGCGGTTCCGGTTCGGAACCGCCGATTTTCCGATTTTTCGGTTTTTTTTTTTAATTTAATTAAAATAAATGATAAATATGATTATTGATCTATAATTTAAAATAGTTGCATATCTTTTGATTAAATTTAAAATTTACAAACTTACAAAATATAAAATTTACATAATAACACAAGTACACAACTATATAAGTACAAATTGAATTGAAATTAAATTTTGTTGATAAAATTTGTGCACTTACTAATTTATAAATTACAATGAACAAGTAACAACTAACAATTATAGTAATAGCACCACTATACTAAGTTACTAACACTACAATTTATAAATTTACAATTTTACAAGTTAAAAATTACGAACTAATTAGAAAATTATTAATTACATTCTATTTATAAATTAAAAAAATGGAGGGGGGGAGGAAATTTGATTAAAAAAAAAACCCGGCTAAAACCGGCGGTTCGGGCGGTTTGAACCGTGAACCGCCAGTTTTTTTTATATTTGAACCGTAACCGGCCCTTCTATATAGCGGTTACGGTTCGGTTCAACGGTTTGGAACCGCCGATTTTTTGAACCGCCGAACCGTCGGTTCAAACCGCTGGTTCCGATTTTTTGAACACCCCTAGTAAGACATACGTAGGATAAGTACACACATTAAGATAATTTTAATTTACTTTTTTCCTATTTCAGTTTCAGGTTACAAGTGTGCACCCACCAAAACATCACATTAAGGGGGCGCTTGTTTCAAATTCTTCAATGGTAATGAGAATGAAATTTCATTTTCCTCATTTACCCTTATATATGTTGAATAAGAGTTTATGTTCATGGTGGTTACATAATTAATGTTGTACTCCAATTTTAGAAAAGTTGACAAAAAATGAATGTTGTTGGTTGTGGTACGGGGGATTGATCGAGAAAGATGATTATAAGGTGAGATGATGGTAATTAAATGGGGGTAATGGTTACCTTATTTAGGAGAAAAAATAATATTATGTACCTCATTTATTCTCATTACATATAATAATTACTATGTTTATATTCCATTCATATTACCATTTGAAGAATTTTTTTACCAACATAATTTTAATTTACTTTTTTCCTATACAATATGTGGGTGCATATATTGTGGGCCTTAATATTAAGACCAGTATAGACCCAAATGATGATGCCTAAAGCCCAATATTCAATTTTTTTAATTTAATGGGTAAAACTGTAAAAAAAAAAAAAAAAAAAAAAATTTACTTCGACATTTTACACACTTTCTTTGTAAAATCTCTCGGATCTTCTTCTACCTGAAAATGGTTGCACCACTCTCCCTTACAAAGATCTTCCGATCCAGTTCCATTTTCGGAACCCTAGCTTTCTCTCTCTACACTTCAATACACTCCATGATTTTCTCTCTCTGAAATTCTTATTTTCTCACGAATTCCCGAAGATGTATATGGCATATGGATGGCCGCAGGTCATCCCCCTAGAATTACCCAACTGTCCATCCACGCAGCAGATCGTATATCTCAAAGTCGTAAATCGCGTGCTCCTTGTTGTCGCACCCACTCACCTCGAGCTGTGGTCATCTTCTCAGGTATAGCTCCGCATGACATTCCATTCTGTTCTGTCGGTTGAATTCGAATTAGTGTTTCCTGTGTGGTGTCTTGGATTTTTTTTTTGAGTTGGATTCTGGTTTATCTTTTGTTTTACCTCGCAGCATAGAGTGAGATTGGGGAAGTATAAGAGAAATGCAGATTCGATTCAGAGGGAGGGGGAGAATTTGCAGGCAATTTGGAGTCCCGACACTAAGCTCATTGCTATTCTTGTAAGTATTGAATTAGTGGATCAAATGCTAGCATTCCTCTAAGTCTATAGAATGCACTGATCGCTAGCAAATATTTGTAGCGTATTGCAAAACTATCGGGTAGAGAGACATTGCACGGTTCAATCCAAACAATTTGATGCCACTTGTTAACAGTAGTGTTAAATGACTCAACCAAGTCATGTGCAACCACTTTGTAAAATTTACTGGGTGAATTTTATTTTTTGTATTATATCCTTAAATTGGAGTGGTAGATACTTTATTTAGTTCTTTGTATTGCTAGTCGTTATTTATTGGAATGCCAGAATAGCTTGTCAAATAACTGGTAACGTTGGCTCAGTAATATCATGGTGCTAGGTCAAGAACATACATATAAATATTGTAGTCTAAGCTTTTAAGTATGTGCTTTATGAAGTTTTATGCTGTAGATATCTTTGTACCATTTAATATATGTTCTTTCTTGTGATCACTTTTCAGGGAGATCAATGTTAAACTGATGTCTCTGTTTCTCTTCTAATCAGGATTTAGTTTACTTTATCTTATATGGGATGAACGTAATTATGATTGCTGGTTTTGGTCATTTATGATTGCTCCCTTTTTGCAGACGTCGAACTTCTATCTTCACATTTTTAAGGTTCAAATGACAGAAAAGAAAATACATGTTGGTGGGAAGCTAGCACCTGGTTTATTTCTCGCAAACATATCTTTACTTCTCAGTGAGCAAGTTCCATTTGCGAATAAGAATTTGACAGTGTAAGCATCTATCTCATCTGATTTAATTTATATGTTTGTGTCTAAATTGTTGCCTTTATTTCTGCATGACATGCAATTTTGTGGATGATGTCATTGTTCTTGAACCGGTCAGATTTCTCTATGCAAATGTTCTTCCATCTCCTATTCCAACACTTACCATATATGACATGTTAGACATATGTGATGTCATTTAATACACACGACATACAATTTTGGAGTAGGAGATGGTTTTGGAATGCTGGATTTTACGCGATCTATTATTATACTGCCATACAGTAACATTTGGAAATGAGATTTTATTCTGTATCTTCATTTTAAAGGCAAATGCTTATATGAAATCATTATCATCATTACATTGTTTTGGTTTGGGAATTTATGTGAGTCTTGTTCCTTTCTCTATGTCAGTGATATACCACTACAAAAGTGTTATAAAGTGCTGAGTAATTTTTTTTCTAAATGTTGCTTAATATTTGCTTATGATTCTTCTGGAGAATTAACTTAAGGAGATTGTAATGTGGTGGAAATGGAAGCATGTGCCATGAAATTGTTATTTATTAGTGGATGCTTTCCTAGTTTTTTATTCTTAACACTTAGAAAGTCTCTAGCACTATTGCGTATATAGGGTACACATTCTTCAGAATGTTAGGTCTGGACGAATATTTGGTAAATCTTCTCTATTCTGATTGCTTTTGTAATCCAATTTGGCGAACGATAGGAATCTAACCAACATCTTTTAATCTTCATTTCTGAAATTTCTTCCATTATGATCTCTCCTGAAATCATTTTAAGTCTTCATATTCATGTCCTTGCCCCATCTTGTTCCTCTTGTCTTCGGATCAATTTTGTAGTCTTGTAGGTGGGACTTGGAGCAAAGTTGTTGAGATGCTTAGGTGATTTTTCCTTCATGTTGTGCGCTAATCAGTTTCATTTATTTTTCAGCAGAAATTGATTTTGTGTGTTTTGCATATATGGATGAAAGCATAGAAGCACTAACACATGTTTGACTTGTGTGCTCAATATGATGTTGATTGGCTCGGGGATAACTCTCAGTTTTTCTTTATTTATGATCTGAACGAATATTGAGATTTTCAAGTTTGGGTAACAGGAGCAACTTTGTTTCTGACAATAAACACATGCTGATTGGACTCTCTGATGGATCACTGTATATCATATCATGGAAGGGTGAGGTATGCACTTTAGGCATGATTATGTCTTTAGATAATTGAATTTATTTATCTATGTGAGTGGTAATAAGCTGATAAAATGGAGATGGAATAACTTTATTCATTATTGTACAGTTCGGTGGTGCATTTTCCCTTGATATGCATCTGAAAGATAGCATTGGTGCCAATAAGTTGTCCAACCACTTTGGCAATGGTCTAACAACTAGAGGAATACAAGGTCTTGATGTTTCCAATCACATAAATCACGTTGTACCACAGAATACTGGAGTTGTCCACCTTGAGTTCTCTGTTACATTCCGGTTATTGTTCGTGCTGTTTTCTGACGGGAAACTAATTCAATGTTCTGTGAGCAAGAGGGGTTTAAAGCTTGCTGAATCTATTATAGTTGAAAGGCAGTTGGGGTCAGGAGAAGTTGTATGTACGTCAATAGCTCCAGAACAACAGATCCTTGCTATTGGAACCCACAAAGGTGCTGTTGAGTTATATGACCTTGCAGATTCTGCATCCCTTATTCGCTCTGTTGCATTGCATGACTGGGGGTAAGCTTTTCCAATTCAGATATGTTTTTGAAGGAGAACAGTAGTGCATATTGAGGTCATGCTGTTACTCTTCCTTTCTTGGATGCTTAATGACGGAGTTTTAAACTTTTGCTCTCATCATAGTTGCTTATGTTCTTAATGGATTTAATGGCATTGGACCTTTTCCTCCTTTTTCTTTACTTACAAGGAATGCACCCTTTCTGAGTAGTTGAATATGGATGGAGGTGGTCAGAATGATGGATTAACTAGAGAGAGCGATATCAGACTTACAAATCAGTATGGTCAATGATACATAAATGATCTAATATGGCATATTGATCTCTATTTCTATATATATATTGTTTTATTGTTATTTTACCTCTTTTTGGGAGGAAGTGTTCGAATAAAAGATGGCCCAGTATGACAACACTTGTGAAATTTGGTACGCAATGCAGTCAAAACTTCTTACTAATTAATTGTAGCCTTTAATTGTGTGTCAATTGGTAATCGACAATGTGTATGCTTTAAAATTGGGTAATGATCTGTAACATTTGAGGTTTGTTAGAAGAACTTCTTCTGGATTTCTTTTTAGGAGACAAATAAATTTGTCTTTCAAATATTTCAGGAAAATTGAGGATATTCGTGACGTAATGTAAATCAGAAATATGTATAGCTGAAATCTCTTCAATATTTTTTTTCATATCTGACTTCATTCTATGTTAATTGTTTTTCACTTGCGCCCTTTGCAATCTTCATGAACTTAATAATGTCTTCTCCATGAATTTATTACAGATATTCTGGGGAAGATACTGGTCCTGTCAGCTCTATTGCTTGGACGCCTGATAGCTCTGCTTTTGCTGTTGGCTGGAAGTTGAGAGGACTTACTGTTTGGTCTGTTTCTGGATGTCGCTTGATGTCTACTATCCGTCAGATAGGTTTGAGTTCTGTTTCTTCTCCAGTGGTTAAGCCAAATCAGGATTTCAAGTATGAGCCCATGATGGGTGGCACATCGCTGATGCATTGGGATGAACATGGTTATAGGCTTTATGCTATTGAAGAGGGATCTTCAGAGAGAATTATTGCCTTTTCTTTTGGAAAATGCTGCCTAAACAGAGGTGTTTCTGGTACAACTTATGTGCGCCAAGTTATCTATGGTGAAGATCGTTTGCTTGTTGTACAGTCTGAAGATACTGATGAACTTAAGATCTTGCACCTGAATCTTCCAGTTATGTATTAAACACACTTATGATACTTCCTTTTAATTTTTTTTGGCCTGCTCTGCTTTTTATTAGATGATGTTTATGAGATTGACTATGAAATGCACCAGGTATCCTACATTTTGCAAAACTGGCCGGTTCTGCATGTTGCTGCTAGTAAAGATGGAATGTACTTAGCAGTTGCAGGTCTTCATGGTTTAATCTTGTATGACATACGACTAAAGAGGTGGAGAGTGTTCGGAGATGTTACCCAGGAGCAACAAATTCAGTGCAGGGGATTGTTATGGTTGGGAAAAATTGTTGTCGTCTGCAATTATATGGAGTCTTCCAACACGTGAGAAAACAATCGTATATAAAACTTCATCTTGAGGTTTCAATGTTTCATTATGTTAGTTTAGGCATAAAAATTGATAGTAAAAGTCATGGTTTATTTCGGACCTAGTTCAATTGAAGACTTATATGTGTTTGGGGGGTTGTTGAAAATGTATCAGAAACTTAGCCTCTGCTTGCGCTTCTTGTTTAAGCTTTAATTTATGCATCTGGCTAGAAAATGATGTACATGGAGATCTTGTATGTGAATAAATCACCTGCTTATCCATTTCTAATTTATCTGTTAGTTTCTGGGGTGAATCTTTTTCTTTTCTGTCTTTGTTAGAGTATGTCCCAACTTTTGTTACCTATTTTTCAGCTAGCTTCATATAAAATTGCTACCATATCTTTTTTCATTCACTCACATGTGGTATTTTCGCAATTGTTGGTGATTGCAGGTATGAGTTACTTTTCTACCCAAGATATCACCTTGATCAAAGTTCGTTACTATGTCGGAAGCAATTGCTTACGAAACCAATGGTCATGGATGTTTATCAGGACTATTTGCTTGTCACATATCGCCCATTTGATGTTCATATATTCCACGTGAAGCTAGTTGGCGAATTGTCACCTTCTAGTACCCCGGATATACAGGTAATGAAATGTTTTAAAGAGAATTTATGTGAATAGTTATTATTGTCTATTGGATGACATACATCATTATAGTTTTCCCTGGTCAGCTATACTAAGATTTTTTCAAAGTGAAAGTAAAAATAATAATATTATATTTTTTTCATACATTTTTTAAGTGATAAAATGACAAACAGCTTTCTACAGTACGAGAGCTTTCAATCATGACTGCAAAGAGCCATCCAGCTGCAATCCATTTTATCCCTGATCAGCTTCCACAGGACTACATGTTAAGAAGTGATATATCAACATCTTCTGATTTATTAACCCGCGAACCCTCCAGGTTTGTGCTTATATTCAGCTGGTTATCTACTTCAATAGGGACCCAAGCTTTGGCTGATGATTAGCTTTTTTATCCTTTAGATGCTTAATCCTGCGGATGAATGGGGACCTTTCACTGCTTGATTTGGATGATGGACGAGAAAGAGAGCTCACGCACTGTGTAGAGTTATTTTGGGTTACCTGTGGTCAGTCAGGGGAGAAAACAAGCTTAATTGAGGAAGTGTCATGGTTAGACTATGGTCATCGAGGAATGCAGGTATCAGCATTTGAACAGGAAGATGATAGATTCTATGTCTGATACTAATACTGGTAGATGCTTATTTACAGGTTTGGTATCCATCTCCAGGCGCTGATCCCTTTAAACAGGAAGAATTCTTACAGGTAATTTTGCAGCTAGATTTTCTATGCATCACATAGGATTTAGTTTTATGATTTATGCATCAATTTTGCCTCTTTATGGCTTCATAATGTTTAAATGCATTTTCTTAAGTTGTCAAGGATCTGATGTAGTAATTACAGATTAGTTAATGTGATACCAGTTGGACTAACGTGTCTCTGTCATCTGAATCATATGAGTTAATGTGATACCAGTTGGACCCAGAGTTGGAATTTGATAGAGAGGTATACCCCCTTGGTCTACTTCCAAATGCTGGTGTAGTAGTTGGTGTTTCCCAGAGAATGTCATTTTCAGCATGTACAGAGTTCCCATGTTTTGAGCCTACTCCTCAAGCGCAAACCATATTACACTGTCTACTCCGTCATCTTCTTCAGGTACACAACTGCAACGTTGGTTTCAGTAAATTTAATTTTTTATTCTGTGTCGTAGCTTTTGTTCTGGAATGGGAAACCGAGGATTTATATCTCCGAACAATCCTTTCTCGAATTTAGTAATATACCACTGTACTTCATCAGTGATGAGTGGTCTCATTGTAAGAATGAGTCAGCATATGTATAACCATGCAGCTAACTGAATGTTACTCGCCAAGGAGATAAATCCTCCTGTCTTTTTAACTTGGGTTTTCTAGTACAAAATCCTTGTTCCTGTAAATAGAACTCCTTTCCTGATAAATTCAAAAATTGCTTTTCATGCAACTCAACATCATTAAGTCTTTTGAGTATGGGTTCTGCAGAGGGACAAGAGGGAAGAAGCTCTACGCCTAGCACATATATCAGCAGAGAAGCCACATTTTTCACATTGTCTGGAATGGCTTCTATTTACAGTTTTTGATGCTGAAATTTCAAGGTAACTGCTGTCAGGCAACTTGATTATTTCTATTTTGTGCAAGCCATCATGTACTTTCTCCACAGATTTTTTCAGAAACTTGATTTGATTTTCAATTTCAACTGACCTTCTTTTGGGATGCAGTACACACACATTAATCTTCTAGTATTCTTATGATTGATATCATCTCTTTTTGTTGGTTGCTTGACTGTTTTGATCGAGTGACAATACGCTGTTTGATTCTTGTCCATTGAATGGGAGGAAGAACCTTATTTTCTGAGTTGAAGCCGAACGACAAGGGCAGTGTGGCAGCAGCTTCATGAAAGAGGGGAAGGGGTTGGGTTGGGATGTTTTCACGTATTTTGATAAATTAGGTAGGGGTTTTATAGGGATTTCATCACTAATGCAACATAAGATAATAATAGATTGGTGTATTTATCAAAAAAGGGATGCAGTTATAAGAGTTATTAATAACACACTAACTTCTTTTTGCTTTTCTCTTAAGATTCTGAAGGCACCAGTAGACAGTGCTTCTTTTCTTCAGAAGTTCTTTCCATGGTTCTAACGATATGATGATATTTATTTTATGATATTTGGAAAAAGTACAAAATGGTTCAACAAATTCACACAAATTACATATTGGTTCCGTGCAAAAAAAAAAAAAAAAACACTTCTGTGCAAAAAAAAAAAAAAACATGCTTCCGTGCAAATATTATGAACCAATTTGTAAATATAGTGATTTTTTTGAACCAATATGTAAAGCACCCATGATATTTTTTATTGTATGAGAATAATATGCATAATAGTGTGCTTCTCACTTTTGACTATCTTCATGACAATTGAATCTTTAATGTGGTGTGAATTTACATGAGCGGGTTGCTAAAGCTCTGCTAGAAGTATGAAAGGAGAAACCATGCATGTGATCTGTCATAAGTTTCTTCCTCCATTATACATAATGTGTTTGTTATATCCTCCGTCTGATACAAGTACTTTGGAGGAACCTACAGGAGCTTTTCTGAATTTCAGTTTGCTCAAGGATTCATGTCCTGTTACCTTATTGTTTTCGTTATTATGTTTAATACATCCAACAATTTTCTACAGACAAAGCTCAAGCAAAAAGCAGGGTGGCAAAGCTAATCAAACTGTATCACTTTTGGAAAAGAGCTGCGATTTGATCAGAAACTTTCCAGAGTATTACGATGTTGTTGTTAGTGTAGCACGGAAAACTGATGGTCGGCACTGGGCAGATTTATTTTCTGCGGCTGGGAGGCCAACAGAGTATGTGACTTGTTTTTAAATTTTGCTTTACTCATATTTGCGAGTTTCAACTGTTCTGTCCTTTTTCAACTTCATATAATCTGTGAACATCTCTGAGGGTAGAGCAAGTACTTGGTGTTTTGAAATTAAGGATATTCCATTGTTTTTCAAGAAATTTTTGTTTCTTATAAAAAAAGTTGTCTTTTAAGATTTTATTTTTCAAAGAGACCATCTTGTGTACACCTCTAATCATTGATAACTGAGATAGTTTACTCATAGGTTGTTCGATGAATGCTGTCAACAAAGATGGTACCGCACTGCTGCCTGCTATATACTTGTAAGTGCCTTTTTAACTGGCTTTTGTTGATTCTGTGCAATTAGTTACTGATTATCTTATTACTTTGGCTTACACATTTTTTTGTTGCTCTAAAAGAAAAGGGTAATAGCTATAAGTTTCTTTTATTTCTATATTTCACAGTGCTACTTTAATATACTTAGGAATGCATGAATAGTGGCTTCTTGTTCATACAATTGGTTGGCAGTTATCAGTCTTAAATGATTAGCTGTGATTAGTTTCTTTGTAGTAGACAAAAGGCTTCACCTCACATGTATGACCTGATCATATTAGTGAACTGACACAAATATGAGTGGGCTTTGTGTTGTACACAAATATTTGGTATTTACTTGATCTTCTGCATGAGATTACATTAATAGATTTTCATCAGTATATGTTGATATTATAAATCAATGGAGAAAGAAAAGAAATTTCAATGCAATATCTGTTGTGTGAAACGATCCTTTATTCAGATTGCTAGGCTGATTCTTTATTGCTACAGGTCATTGCTAAGCTTGAAGGTCCTGCTGTCAGTCAAAATTGTGCCTTGCGTTTATTACAGGTAATGACATGCTAATATATATATATATATATATATATTCCTCCAGAAATTAAGGGATGAAAAATGCATTGTCATTATGTTTGGTCTAATCGAGATTTTTTGGAGATTATATGTCCTTTGCCTTCTCAAGAAACTTGAATACACCATAGAACCCAAAGTTCAAAATTCCACAATTTATCTACTGTGCTTGCTCATAATTCCTATAATGTTTGCCTGATATCTTAAATCATTCATTTGTAATGCTACCAGTGTTCCTTATATTCTCTGACATCTTAATTTAGTATTATGCATTCTGATAAGGACTTATCAATTGTTTAGGCTACGCTTGACGAGTCCTTGTATGAACTGGCTGGGGAGCTGGTATGAGTCCTCATTACCTCATTATTTTCTTGAAGATGACTATTTTTTTTCTCATATCCTCATTCTGACTTCTTCTTTTAATCCTTTTGTTAGGTGAGATTTCTACTAAGATCAGGAAGAGAATATGAACCCACAAGTACTGAGTCTGAGAGTTCTCCAAGATTCCTGGGATATTTTATTTTTCCATCTAGTTTTAGGAAGCAACCACAGGATGCTAGAAGGTAATTTTACGTCGAGGCCTTACTTTGTCGTCCCTTTGCCTTAATTGACTCATTGCAGTTGTTCCATTTGTCTGACTTCATCTGCTTTATTTTTTCTTTCTTCTTTTTATAAATCAATGTATGGCAGTTCCTCATTCAAAGAGCCGAGTGGACATGTTGCTTCCGTTAAAAGTATTTTAGAAAACCATGCCAGTTATTTAATGTCTGGAAAGGAGCTTTCCAATCTTGTTGCATTTGTCAAAGGCACACAATTTGATCTAGTGGTATGATTCACTCTATTTAGTTCTGAAGAATGTTCATTTTTTCATGTTAAAGATTTAAAAGCATAATAATAACCTCATTACAGGAGTATCTTCAAAGAGAAAGATATGGTAGTGCTCGTCTGGAAAACTTTGCTTCAGGGCTTGAAATGATTGGACAGAAGGTAATCTGTAGAGTTCATGCATGCCCTTGATTTGGGCCTTCTTAAATGCTTTCATGCCTTGTGGACTTTTAAAGATTCTCTCGGTGCCAATCAATTGACCCAACCCAGCAATCCTCAAGACCTCACCATCTCTATTTTTTGTCTAATTGTTGGACAATGATTTTTATTACAATATGGCCTCAGTTATCTAATATTTTGGCTGTATGTTCTCTATATCTGTTATTTTGCTGGGTGTTATTATTTTGATTGCTGCTTGTGTTCATTTTTTTTTATAGTGCAGTTGAACTTTGAGCCACTCCCCAAGTTAGTTCCGGCATGTAGCTTGACATCAATTGGATCATTATAAATGCATGTCTTGAGACATATATATAGGAGCACATGGATGCATTGACATATGACTACTGTAATGCAATTGAATTTCTCACCAACTTGTTGCTTTTTCTTTGTAGCTGCATATGGGAACACTGCAGAGTCGTTTGGATGCAGAGTTCCTCCTAGCACATATGTGCTCCGTCAAGTTTAAGGAATGGATAGTAGTTTTGGCCACGTTATTGAGGCGTTCTGAGGTACAGTTATGATATTCAATTGTTCTTACGTTGAGAGCTCATTTCTGTTGCCAGGCATGCCAGTAGCCAAGTACTTGCTTGAGTTTCTGATTTGTAAGCTTAAACCATTTTAATTCTTCACCTGCTTACATATGTTGGTGCATACATATTTAAAATCTCATTTGAATTCCAAGTTTCATGCATGAATATTAGTGCTTCAAAAACTTCAGGAGGTGTATAATATCTTTGGCATTAATACCAGCGTTGATCAACAAGTCCTGTTCACACAATTCACTTTCCTTTTCTTCAGGTCCTATATGATTTGTTTAGGCATGATATACGATTGTGGACAGCATACAGCCTAACCATACAGGTATGTTTTGATCAAATGATTTTGGTAGGAGCATCTACCTATTTGTTCATCTGTTTTGTGTAATAAATGTTGGGTTCTTTATTAAAAAAAAAGGATTTTTTTTTTTGTTGCCTGATCAATAAATATAAAGAATTATGATCTTTTTCACAAAATTACGACTTTTCCTCCATGAATCTCGAGGCTCGCAGAAGCTTGTGACGCGAGAAAATGGATTCCTTCAAGCTTCACTTCACATGCTTGAGAAATTCTGTGGGTCTTGGGACATGTACAGTGAAAAGACGAGTTTGTTAGATAAGATATTTTAGTCTTTTAATATGCTGAAAGAGTCTTTCCCATTTTGCTCTGGCCAGAGTTTTTTTTTTCTCTCTCTACAATGGCAACTCACTGTGCTTTTCGTATTGTATAATAATGTCAAGGAACATGAAGCATTTGTCGAATTCCACGATTTGCTGGCAGAGTTGGAGGAAAAGCTGTCATCGACTACTAATGCAGAAGAAACCTGAGATGGAAACCCACAAACTTATTTAGCTGAGAATTTTTACGCAAAGCTCTGCAACTCCCCTCGATATCATCATGGACCAGGTTTGGAACCTTCGATTGGATTAGATGAACATTCGTGTTGGTCCGACTTTTGCTGCAGTGAGTCTTCATCAAAGTGCTTTGCCATCACCTTGGATTAAACAATGTATGTGCATAAAATAAACCGTCTTTGTGGCTATAGTTAATTTTATTTTTCTTGGAGTGCATGTATTATCTTCTTCCCCATTTTGAGAGAGAGAGAGAGAGAGAGAGAGAGAGAGAGAGAGAGAGACAGGATATTTCACTGTTACTTTTAGGATGTACACAAATCTTTTTATAAACTCTTATATTTGAGCACTCGCCATTTTACTTTTATTGATGAAAATTATTTGGGAAATACATATTTTTGCTCCTTTGCCTTTTATTCTTTTCTAATTTGCTTAATAATATTCCCACATTTTGGTTTTTATTTTTCTTAATTCCTAAGGAGTAAAAGAAATTATAAGTGTTAAAATATGCATTTAAGAGAAAAACATTTGAATATCTCGAACAAGTGTCATTTTGGCCAACTCAAATCTTTAAAACAGGGACCAAACGTACATCATATGCTTCTATATTACGTACAAACACTACTACATTATTATTAAATAAGAAACACGGCAATGCATTATAAAGTATTGTTGCTTTTAGTCTATGAATAATTATCTCTCTCATCATGTATACATATATCCATATGCATGCATTCACCAGGTGAAGCTGATGGATTCAAACTCCAGATTATGTGCTTGCCCAGATGAGCATATGCCTGCCACTTCCTCCCTCATCTTCTTGGGCCCACTAACAAGTGTCCCCACACTTGATTCTTTGATCTCCATCAAAATTCCTACAAAATATTTATCAACTTTTTACATCACTTTCTTGGCCTGGTAAACAAGAACATACCACTAAGAATATTCAAGATTTGGATTTTGAACTTACGGTTGAATTTAGGCCTTTGACCATAATGCACATTGATGGACTTGATGATTGACTGCAGTGGAAGGCTTTCCATTTCCACATCATGAGATTGATCAAGTGACGAATTTGACGTCACTGATTCCTCCGCGTCTTTCGCATATTGCTTCTTGTTCCATAAAAACGCGCTGCTTGCTGCCACGACTATGGAGGAACATATGAACAGCATGCTGGCTGAGCCTTTCTTGGTGTATGAATAGAGCATGTTGGTGTTTTGATCAATAGGGTACACAACATGTTGAGTGAAGGTCCCTAATAGTACCAGGTAAATGATGAAAGATGACGAGATAATCGCAGCTAACCATAGCCAACTATTCGGGCCTAAAGTTGGAGAAATCGGCTTATCAGAAGCATCCGGCGTGAACCACACGGTACGAGGTTTTGGTACTATGTCTTTTGGTCTCCCCTTCTCCCTTGTAACATAGGCCTCAATTTGTAGGTCTATGCTGCAAGAACTGGAATTTGGGGTAGAAGTTGGGAGACTTAGGTCTAACAAGGAAAGATGTGAGGAATTCTTGAACACACTAATGAGCATGATCTTAGGAATCTTGCATTTCAAGGTTGAGCTTATGAAAATGAGCTCCCTAATTATGGAAATCAATGGAGTGATTCCACTCCCTCCACTAATCATCACCAACATGTCATGCCTGATCCAAAAAATGGCCGATCAGAAAATTATAATTAAAGAATGGGGTCTCCAATGAACCAGAACTACTATCTTCTTAAAAGTAATATTTTGAATGAGAACTACTATATGTAGAGAATTTTTTTTTTAGAACTGTAATTATAGTGTAGTTGTAATTTAAGGACAATATGTTTTCGGGCGTGAAAAAGTTGGACAATAATTTTGAAAACTTGTAAATTTAGGTCAATTGAGTCTAAAGATATTGTCCTTGAATTACAAAACCCCTATAATTACAGTCATAAAAAGATATTTTTCTCGCATTCTTTTTCCACTTCTCAGGTTGTGGAGATTTTTTTTAGGACTGTAATTATAAGATAGTTGTAATCTAAGGACAATATGTTTTCGGGCTTGGAAAAATAGGATAATAATTTTGAAAAACTATAAATCAAGGCCAATTGAGCGCAAATTTAAACCTACTTCGGGCTCAATTGGCCTAGATTTACAACTTTTAAAAATTATTGTCCTACTTTTCTAAGACCGAAAACATAACATCCTTAAATTACAGCTACCCTATAATTACAGTTATAGAAAAATATTTTTTTCTGTATATGTATAAAATATGATTATTACTTCGTATACAAAACAATATTATCGAGGTCATCACAAAACTTTCATGAACTAATATTATTGTGTGTGCGTTGAACCTGAGAAAATGTGTGGTTGATGGCCCGTATGGTCCTTCAACTGATACTTGGAGACGAGCAATGGGAGAAGGTGATGAAACGACATCGTAAAGCTTTCTAGTCCAATCACCCTCACATTTGATCAACACACTTAGTTTTTCTGGTTCTAAGTTGCTATTTGAAATAACTGTGAAGGGATGCCATTGTAGCTTGGAAATGGAGGGCACGTTTAGGAAGATTGTACTTGTTGCATTGAAATTTAGACCTAGCAAAATTCAGAAACATCAGAGTTTCATTGCATATATCATAATAGGTTCAATTCAATTTTGATCATGTAATAACTAATTAGTAAAAGATGCGACATTTTTGCACACAACCAATTTATAATTAGTGTTTTTTAATTATTTTATAATTTTTTTCAATAATTAATCAGTACGCACCTCGACTCTTGGAAAAGTTGAGCTCGATGAAATCACAAGTTGATCATGTAATAACTAATTAGTCAAGGATGTGACATTTTTTGCTTCGTGTAACATTTTAGCACTAGCAACTCAATTTTGATCGGCACCCTAAATTTATGTCCCGATGTTTAGGGTTCCGATGAAATCATCTCGAGTTGCGGATGTTACGAGTGCTAAATTGCCCAAGTGCGACAAAAATGTCACTCCCTATAGTTACGGGACCAATTTTTTTCATATCGTCACATTATCATGTAATAACCAAGGGATAATTAATTACATATTGATTCAGAACAAGGATTATATTTATAAATTAGTTCACAATATTTACATAAACGTATAAATTCATTTTTTTTTTACATAACCAATTTATAATTATATACTTTTTGTTGAACTATTTTGTAATTTTTTCAGAGTACGCACCTCGACTCTTGGAGAAGTTGAGCTCGACGAAATCACAAGGTAGAAGTGTTGCGGAAACCAATCTTACATTGTCCCTTGATTGCAAGAACCTCAGATAACGATCGATGATGAAGAGATAAAAACCAGGGAGCATAATGCATGCAAAACCAATGCCAATATGCAAAATGAAGAAAATCATAAAGAAAATATAAAGATAGTGTGTGTATAAGAAAAGCTCAAACATTTTCCTTCTTATTTTAGGGTAAGTTGTGACCCACAAAGCTAATCCACACAACAAAGAAATCTCTCCTGCTATGTTTGAAACATAGTGGTCACCCCATTTCATCATCTGCAAATAATAGAGTTTGAAAAATAAATAAATAAATATTAGGGGGGGAAATTAGATTAAATATTTTAAAGAAATATTATTAGGAAAAAGGTCCCTTATTTGATTTGTCTTGCACATTAGAGCTTGATCGAAATTTGTAATAACATATAATATATATATATATATATATATAATTAAAAAATTTGCAATATAATAATTAAATAATTGTGAAAATGTCATTGACTTTTATATATATATTACTCTTCCATCCTGAAATTATTTGCATACTTATTTTATTAAAACATCTTAATATTATTTTTACATTATTAAAAGAAACATTGTTTTATATATATGCTCATAAAAAATATATACATATTTTTTTATATGCCATTATTTTACTAAAAATAATTATATTTTTCTTAATATTTTGTTGTGATTTCATCTTCTAATGCTTATGTCAGTGTGACACAATATTTCTCATCATATATATATATATATATATATATATGTTAGGATAATATTTCTCATCATAAAGCATATATGTATATAGCAAAAAGAATAAAGGCACTGTGTAAAGTGGTGGGTGTTTTTTTTTTTTTATTTGTCTGAACTCTGAAAGCATCTTCACTGACATTACCTACTACCAAACATAGGAAAAGTTGTATTGATTGTGATTTCGTGGGGCCCACTTCATGGTTTTTGTTATGGCGGGTCCCACCTCATGGATGGATTCTATTCTATCCCATAAGATATCCCATACCAATCACAGATTCAGTGGTATGATTATTATATTTAACTTGAGTGAGGTTTTACTCAAGCTGGTAGAAATGGAAAATCGGGTCAAAAATCGAAAATTGGACGTTTTTAGGCCGCCTAATGCCTAGGCTATCTAGAATTTTTTTTAAAAGATAAATTATAAAATTTGGGCCGCCTCAACACCCAAAAACACCTAAAATTATCGATTTTACAGAAATCGGGTTAGTAAGTATGAGCCTAGGCAGTCATCTAGGCCGATTTCTGTATTATTGGATTTACTTTACTTTTACATATGCGTGTTTTATTCAAAATAAAATTTAGAAACATTTTATAAATAAATGTTATATATGTATATATATTTTAAATGTCTATAAGAATTAGAATACTAAATAAAAATTGAAAGGTTGAGCGAAGATAGAGAGAGATAATTATATGACTTCCATAGATGGCAACTTAGCCACTCATTATTGCTTGTTTTCTTGTCCTTTTCCTAAGTAAGAAATGTTAGGTGGATGTAATTAATTGGGATAAAAAAAGTTTTAAAATTGAAAATAAAATTCATACATAAGCAAAAGGTTAATTATGAATAAGGTCCAACAAAAAGAGACTTTATCAAAGGATAACATAATAAATTTGATGGAATCATTTTGTGGTGTCTATTCTTGTAAACAAAGTGTTACTATGAAATAAGTGGTTTTAGATTACTATTTGACCTAACTAAGTTATAAGTGGCACTTCAATATTAATATTGATTTTCTTCATCCCCTCAATCATATATTTTCCATATGCCTACACCTTCCAATATCATTTTATTTCACTAAGATTATATCATAATCATTACCCAAACACAAAATGTCCATATTAATAAACACCGAGAATTTAAATACGATCTGTAAACAAATATAAAAGAATCATAAATAGCGAAAAAAGATGTTAATGAACATTGTCCAAGTGTTTTAGGATATTGTACCGCATGCTTAACTTATGGTATAATACGACACACTAAAGCAAGTGGTACAATATTCTAATCCACGATCGAACACTATTCGATAATGCAGAATAGAAATAATCAGTACATCATCACTATAAAATGAAAGACGAGATTGAAATGGATGAAGTTACCTCCGATAATCTATTGGTGATGATCCAATAAAGAATGTAAAGAAATCCATGGATAGTGAAGAGAGACATGGCCAAATGTCCAAGCCAAATATGATACTTGATGCTAGACTCTATAGTTAGGCCTAACATAGGCAAAATAGAAGATCCTCTTGTGACAGGATAGAAGAGAAATGTTAAGCACAAATTCCCTGTTACCCCTGTCACAATGCCTACTCTATCCAATCTTGTTTGCCACCTGTCGTCAAAATTACGCGAAAACTTACAAAACATGAAGTGTATGTTTAGAAACTCTATAAAACAATTTTAAATGTTTTTTTTTTAAAACTGCTAGAGATAACTTTGAAAAAAAAACTATTTTAAAAGCTATTTTTAGTGTTTCAAAATAAGGGTGGAACACAGGAGAAAAATATGACGCAAGACTTGGACTTTCTTACACTTTTTCATGTTTAGACATTGCTCTTTGAAGAACTTGTTCATACCAATGATGAACATATTCTGCAAAGTACCATATGCAGAGGCAGACGAACATGGCGAAGAGGCCGAGCTCTGTTAGAGTGACGATCCCAAAGCCCTTCACGATCATCGGCCGCCTCATGAACTTTAACCTCTTCTCTCTTCTGCGTATGACCATGCAACAAAACTTGAGGTTCGTTTAACCAATATGGTTAAAGAAATGGGCAGTTACGAAATTAGTACATTTTAAAGTACTATTTTTAAATTGGTACAATATGTAAAAAAAAAAAAATTCTTTTACTCAACTTATGTTTTCTCAATTATGTAAAATTTTATACTAATTTAAATATAATGCTTTAAAATATATTAATTTGAAATTATTCCTTAAAGAAATAAATGAGTCAGTTCAGTTGTCAAATATAGACCTACCTTCCTCGGACCCTGAAAATATTTAAAAGAGGACTAATTCTTGAAAGTTGAAACTATTATTATTATTTCATTTCATAATTACCTTTCACTGAAGAAGGTTTCTTTCTTTCCTAAATGCAGATATATGCATCCCAAAACAGCAATGAACAATATAGGAAATGTGAAATCCATCATTATAGGACCTGCAAGAAAAGAAAAAAAGAAAAGAAATTTGGACATCATAAATTCAGAAAAAATTTGTAACAACAATATTAATAATAATACTAACCTTGTATTCCAAAGAAAGTTGAATTTGTGGCAGCCATAATGTGAGGCACCCAAATATTGTAGTATGTATCAGTAGGCATGATGATCCACATCATGATATTTCCAAGAAACACCGTCAGAGCTAGCAACAGGATTGCTGCTCTGACGGTGTTGATTACTCGAGACGAGGACATAGACTCGTTCTTTGTCTTCGTCTCTGCTTGACCTCTCAGAGTTCAAAATGGAAGAACTTGTAATGATGGAAAGGAAGTAAGTGTGCAAAAGAGTTGTGTGAATATGTGTATATATAAGCTGTTGGTTTCAAACTTTTGATGACATGAAAAGTTTAGTGCATCTCTCAATGGACCAGTGACCACATACCATCTATTTTTTATCTTCTTGAATACTTTCAATTTTTTTTTTCACAATACTTAGCTCTTTTTCCTTATATTTTATTATAGAATTATTTAAGCTAAATTTTATCATTTTTTTGTATAATAAATCAACCAATACGGGAACATTACAAGAAAATTGATCTTTAATAATATAAATTCAGTGTTTTAGCTTCTCTAGTTAAAAATTTTAATTTTTGTAGATTTTTTAACTAGAGAAGCTATAATAACTAAATTTTGCCATTAAAGGTCGACTTTCTTGTAGTGAGTTAAGATAATCGGGTGAAATGGAGGCGAACCCGAAACCCAAAAATCAGATGATTACTCTTCTTATGAAGATTGATTTTAGGACATTATGGTTGAGGGGGTTGTATATATAATCAATCACATTACAAGTACTTTCATGTGTTGTAATTATTTTGTACTGGATTAGGTTTGAGACCACACAATTTAATGAACAGAGTTGTACTAAATTCACAACTCTTTGTACTTTGGAGTTATTACTTGGCTAAATGAGGTGACATGTTGATTTTCAGTCATTTTTGTTACAAAGAAGAAAGTGAGGATGTATTGAGCATTTCAAAAGGGATTAGGAGAAAAGTGATGACCACCATAACAAATTAATAATGAAAATGAAAATAATTCTAGTAGATTACAATATTTGGGGCATTTGCATAATAATTCACAATATTTGCATAATTTTTTTTCTGCACAAAATTATATTTTTTTCTCTGAACATAATCAATTTGTAATTAGTATAAATTTCATGAATTATTTTGTAATTTTTAAATTTTTTTAATAGGCCAAGTCTATTTACGGGCTATACATAACATAATAAGTCGTCGTTAGTGAACTACGCAAATTCTGCATTCTGGTTGATTTTTTAAATATTTTTCTTGCGTCCGTAAAAATAATAACTTTTTTTTTCTTCATAATGATCAGAAATTCATTAATCATGTCTCTCTTCATCTAGACTATTGTTTCAATTTCATCATTAGTGGCAATTGAGTCATTTCAACATGTGTAGAAGCATCTGGACATCATTGCATGATTTGTTCCTAAGGGAAATCATGGCTTTAGTTGAAGATGTGTCATATCATGTGGCACGAAAAAAATGTCTGTTTGGTGACATTTTTATGTCTGATGTTTTATTTTTTGTGGGAGTTGTTATGAAGACTAAATGTTCTAAGTTCTAACGTAACGAAAAATTTAATTAATTAATTACTTAATATTATTGCTGATTTCCGTTTCAATCGGCATCAGATGTTGGTGAATTAGACCTTTCTTGGCTTTTTGGCAAAAAAAAAGTGCTTTTATTTCGATTTTACATTGAAGGAACAACATGGTTTCTTCCAATTTACATCTGGTGTTTGGAAATCTCAATCACACAAAGAAAATCAATGCAAAAAGAAGCAATCCCATGCATAATGAAGTGATCATATGCATGAAAGTGATTAAAATCAATCACCAGCTGAAGCTGATGGACTCAAAATGGAGGTTAGCTGCCAAGCCGGATGAGCATATGTTCGCCACGTCGTGCCTCATTTGCTTCGGCCCGCAGACGAGAGCTCCGACGCTCGCCTCCTTCCTCTCGAGCAGAAAACCTGCAAGAAAACAGAATCTTGTAAGAGCTCACAAGCAAAAAATCCTGTGTCATTCTTGATTGTTTTAACTCACTTTTGAGATTTGGCCTTTCCCCATAATGCACATTGATGGATTGTAGTAAAGACTGTTGTGGTAAGCTCTCTAGCTCCCTTTCCTCATTATAAAACCATGAGTTTGGGGATGCTTGGGGGGTGGCTCCCTCCATGTGTTGAATTTGGTTACCTTCCCCTGCATTGTGTCTCTTGTTCCAGAGAAAAGCTGCCGTTGCAACGGTGATTATGGCGACCAATAAGAAGAGTACGTGTAGGACGGATCTTGAGGAGTCGGAGAAGATGGTGTCGGTGTTGTGGTCGATGGGGTATATGTAGTATCGGGTCAAGATGCCGATGGATACGAGGTAGAGTATGAAGGATGAGACTATGATGGCTCCTAGCCATAGCCAGTTGTTTTGGCCTAAAATTGGAGCAATTGGTGAGTCGGATGGGTTAGGTTTGAACCACGTGGTTCGAATGGACTTCTTCTCGTTCGATGTGGGGTGTTTCTCTCTCGTGACGTAGGCCTCGATTTGTAGTTTTAAGGTGGTGAACTCCGACGGTGCACCCGTCATCGGGAGGATTAGGTCTAACATGGTCAGGTAGTCGGAGTTTTTGAATGATGCAATGAGGAGGATTTCGGGGGTCTCTGACGCGTGGATTAGTTCGCGTATGATGGAGATAAACGGCGTTATACCGCTGCCTCCGCTCACCATCACTAATAGATCATGCCTAAAAAAATAACGGTGTTAAGTTGTTGTCTCGTCTAGAAATTTAAGGAGAGAGACGGAGAGGGTTCGTTTTCGTACCTTAAAAAGTGAGTCGAATGCGGCCCGTAAGGCCCTTCAATCGAGACGTCGAGACGATCAATCGACGAAGGCGAAGAAAGCATCTCATAGAGCTTAGTGGACCAAGTCCCTTCTTTTTTTATTAGAACACTCATCTTGTCGGATTCAAGATTGCTACTAGATGTAAGTGTGAAGGGATGCCATTGTAACTTGGATATACTAGGTATATTGATGAACATAATGCTAGTTGGAGTGTAACTCAAACCTAAGACAAACAAACACCAAGTTGCAATAAGCTAATTAAACTTTTTTAAAGAAAAATTTAAAAACTAAAATTCTTAATGAGTTGCGCATTATCAGTCTAGTTTTTTATTTTTTTTCCAGACTGATCATGCGCAACTCAATATATTCCATATTATTATTAAAAGATTTTAGCACGTACTTTTGATTTTGGAGAAGTTGAGCTCGACGGCTTCGCATGGGAGAATTCTAGCGGACAAGAGACGAACGTGTCGTCTGGATTGTAAGAAACGGAGATAACGGTCGATGATGAAGAGAAAGATTCCGGGGAGCATGATGGAACAATAGCTGATGCCAACATGAAGAACAAAGAAGAGGAGGAAGAGAATGTAGAGGTGATGGGTGTAGAAAAAGGCTTCAAACATTCTTCTCCTTATCTTGGGAAATGTTGTAATCCATAGGATTAATCCTGATAATAAGGCCAACTCTCCAGGTAGATTAGCTATCCCTGTTTTCTGCCATTTGAGCATCTAAAATTTGAAAAAAAAAAACAAATTGTATTAAATGCATTGTTAATTAATAAAATACAAAAATATAATAAAGAACTTCGTAGTAAAAAATTTCATCCCATTTTGGACTATTAATAAAAAATATTTAGCAAAACTTTGTATATATAGGGATCCATATTTAGAATTTGGGTAAATGGAATTTACATAAGTTTGTGAATCAAGTTTTATTACTCCCTTTCTCTACAAAATTATTTTTCAATTATTTTCTTATTTAAAAATAATCTACACTTATAAAAAAAAATTGATCCTACAATATCTTTGTTTTTCTCTTATTTTATCTATTATTTTAATATAATACTAATTTTTATTAAATCTCATGCCACTTTTTTCTAAAGGGAATAATTTTTGTGACGGAGGAGTATAAGTTTTTGCGTATGACCTAATTGTCAGAATTTGATTAGGATGTAAGTCTCTTGTGCACCAGTTACACTGTGTAACTCAAGTGCATTTTTAAACATTTACACTATTAAAGATATATTTTTCAATAATATTTTATGTAACTTTTTAAAAATAAACTTGAGTTGCACGTGCATACAATACTAAGCCTTGATTCAGTGGTCATTCTAGGCATATAATTTATTTATTTTTATTTACTGAAAAATATTTTTAAAAAATTATAAAGGAAATTGAGAAATAAATAGACCTGAGATAAGTCATGTGTAACGGCCCAAAAGATGATGTAGCAAAGCCCATGGGCCGCGAAAAAAGTCATGGCAATATGGCCCAACCATATGTGGTACTTTACACTGGCCTCTGAGGTAAGCCCAAATAGTTGAAGCACCGACGAGCCACGTGTCACCGGGAAGAAGAGGAACGTCAGCGCTATATTTCCGACCAGTCCAAGGCGGAGCGCCGCCATATCCAGCTTCCCTTCCCACCTGCCATTTATCATACATACACCACCCTAATTAATTATGAAGTATATATATATATATATATATATATATATATATATTGTTTATTTTGCGTGGGTTGAAAACTGCATATCTATGGCAATACTAATAAAATATTTCTACAATTGCGTCTAGAATATATTTTCTCTAGATTTTATAATAGTTGTCTTATTAAAATTAATGTAAATAGATTATTGATGAAGAAGATGATGATAATTATAATAATTTCGAGTTTTAACATGTTTCATCCGAACAGAATAATTTAATTAAAAGAAAATTAATTACTTATGAAATTTAATTCTGAACAAATTTAATATACTTTTAGCTAGAATAAAATAAGTAGCATCCTATAAGTATAGGGATAAAACGTGAAAATTAATATGTAGGTAAACATATTTCAAATATGCAGACTAGATTTAACTAAAAATGCAAAATGAATTAATAATATAATTAAAATAATAATAAGAATTAGGGTGATTTATATAGAGGTTCAAAAAAATTATTATATTTATAAATAGATACACAATTTTTACACAGAAATATTTTTTTTTGTACAATACATATTTATAAATATAGTGATTTTTTTGAACATATATGTAAATCGCCCGAAGAATTAATATATATATTTATGGGGGTATTAATTCTTACATTTTCTCTCCAATTTCTGCAGCAAAATTGGGTGTGACAATTGCAAAACCCTCATGCAAATATACTGCAAGATTCCATAGAATTAGAGCTATAAACATGAGAAACATTGCGAGCTCAATCCACGAAACTATCCCCAATCCTCTCATAATCACGGGCCTCCTCCACATCGCCAGTCGATTATGCCCCTTATTTTCTCTGTTTATCAATTAAGTTTAATTTAACCAAAAATTAATTACAAAAAGATACAAAATATTAATTAGTAGTACAATGTTAATAACTACACGTAGAAATATGATTATACCCGTTGATGTGATTATCCCTTGATTTCTTTCCTAAATGAAGGTACAAGCAGCCCAATGCAGCAATTAATAGGATTGGGACTGTAAATTCCAAAAAAGTTGCACCTGCATGACATATATATATATATAATGATCAAATATATGTGTATTTCACTTTCACACTATATGCATTAAATAGCATTCTCAATTAATACACAATTTTATATCTCAAATTTATCCTACAGTAACACTCGTTAGGGTCCATGAAAACTCTATATGTACATATATTTTAATTCGTAGTAATTATATAGTCAATTTAAATTTCATAAGAAACTCAGTGTTAATCTTCTAAATGTGCATAACACAAACCTTGATGTGGCCCAAAATATGTGGAAGTGGTTTGTGCGCGCAGTTTCACCAACCAAACACTATAAGATAAATTTGTTGGATTCATAATCCAAATGAAGAGGTAACCGGCAAATAACACCATCACGAACGCCATTATGGCAGTTCTGATGGTGTTGTTGCCACCGTGAGAAGGTAGCGGTGACCTTTGTGGTTCCATCAATATTAATTTCTTAGACGAATGAATAAATTTGTGTATTAGAATGTTGTTGAGTGACTTTAAGGACTTATTGTGCACACATATATATATATATATATATATAAATTGTGTGACATATATTGTTCACATTATAACTCCAAGTTTGAAGTCACAAATCCAGCAAGAATCATGACCCTCCCATGCAACACCCCTTAATGGAAAGAAAGAAAGTCAAAAGTGAAGTGTAACAAACAAGCAAAATGACATATATAGATTAGCTAGGACAAGTTGACATTCTTCGCAAGGTCAAAACCACTAAGATATGGAATATGCATGGCCCATGCAACCATTTAGTTTGTACATTTTGGAGGCTCTAACTATAATGAGATGAGCACACAAGTTTTGTATTTTATGTCTTACAAATTGTATGTGTATGCTAATAATTTTATGATGTGCACGGTGATAGAATATATAAAGTATAATTAGAAAGCAAAGCAAAGCAATGTAGTACTAGTACCCCTTCCGTCCCCTTATAAGTCGTCAATACGTTTTGGGCACGAATATTAAGAAGTGTATAAAAATATTAATATAGTACAAGTGATGTAATGAAGAAAAGTGAAAAAATAATGAGAATAGTGTAAAAAGTATTGAAAATAATAATAAATAAGTGAATAGTAGTTTCCTAAAAAGGTAAAAAAAAACAAATGAGCAACATATAGTGGAACGGACAAAAATGGCAAAATGAGCAACATATAGTGAAACAAAATGAGTATATATTATAACCAATTTTAGTACCTGCTTAGTTTTGGGGTAATAAGGATGGAGATGGAAATGAATTTAAATGTGGATTCATTTCCATTAATAATGCTTGATAGTATTATTTATTATACATGAATGAAATCATAAAAATAGGTTAAAGAGTACACTAATAACCTCATAGTGATTACCTCTTAATGATACTCGTTACAATTCTCATCTTAAATTCATACCAACTGCCCCTTATTATTATAGAATGATGATACTGTATATACAGATGGCTCGAATTCTCGTTTATAAATCCATGCGTATGAATATTCATTTTGCGATGTTAAATAAATTTAATATATATATCATGTTTAATTAATATAGTTGATGCTTAATATATATTATGTTTAATTAATATATATAATGTTTATTATAGTTGATTATAATTAAGTTGATTAATAATTTATTAAAATAGTTGATTGGTACGTTGAATTTAATTAGTTAGTTGCTTAATTGAGTATTTTTAGCTGATTATTTTTTAATTAGATGATGATCTGTTGAATTTGTAATTAGTCGATTAGTTAAGTATATTTAGAATTGAATTGGAGGTGATTATTTGATAAAATTTATTAAATTATGGATTATATTTAAAATTAGTTGATATTTGATTTAATTCGATGCTAAAACGTCGTTTTTTTTTTTTTGTGAATCCAAAATCTTCCTCTGCGTGATGAGAACCACAATCACAATATTAATTTGCGGCTCTGACTCAGGCCAGCAAGCCAACGAAGATCGCAAATTATTGCTAATAAGAATTAATTTATTTCTCAATAATCATTCACAAGTACATCCGATAGTATTTATAGAATTCATAAGATACTATCATCCTAACTTCTTGCAACAATATAGGAAAATATAAGAGAAGCCTATATACGAATTAAGATATGAAAGCAAATCTAATATACTAAAGATAAATCTAATATACTAAGAGTTCATTTGGTTCGTAAGATAAAAGTATCTATCCGTCAAAATCATGCATGTTTTTTGCGGATAGATACTTTTATCTTACGAACCAAACATACCCTAAGATATTAATCTAATATACTAAAGATATTGGTCTCAATTCGTAATCTGAAGAGACCTAAATCCTTAATCGCGACCCATCTCACTCGCCTGATGTATTGGGCCTGGGCTTGGGCTTGTCCTGTTTTCTTCAATCTGGCCCGTCGTGCTCTATTGGGCTTGGGTCTGGGCCTCAGTTTGCACACTAAAATGGCATTTTGTTTTGTTAAGTTAATATACAATATTATTATTTCATCTTTTTAAATAAAATAATTAAAAACTTATTTTTACTACCATCCTTTATTATTATGATCATTCTCTTCAATCATTTATATTCTAATTAATACTTTTAAAAAAAAAAAATAAAGTACAGTATTATTTGAATATATAAGATCACTTACATATTGGTTCAAAAAAGTAGCTATATATGTAAATAAATGTATAAAAATTGAACATAAAAAATTAAATAAATCTACAAATTTGTTAATAATTTCTACACAGAAGCGTAATTTTTTTCTGCACAAAAGCATCTATTTTCTGCACAGAATCAATTTGTAAATAGTGTCAATTTTGTGAACCAATTTGTAATTTTTCCATATTATTTATATAATTAAAATAAAAATAAATTTATTTAATATATTTAAAGGCAAAGAGCTCATTGAAGAGTTTGAATTAAATTCTCCATTACTATTTTTTTTAGTGGTCCCATAATTTTTTAAATTAAATTTTATGCTCTATCATCATCATCTCATAAGGAATGAATTGACGTCGACTCCACCCCATTTTTTTTTAAGTTAAAAGGCCTTCTGGTGCAGGTCTTGTTGTTTTTAGCAAATTCACAGTATATGTTCTGATTTATTTTAAATTTATATATTCACATGTATGATGTAATTCTTTAAAAATTACATTTTCTAAAATTATAATAAACAAAAAGTTTCAAATCATGCAATAGTCATTGGAAATAAAGATAAAATAAAAAAAGCATGCAATAGTCATTGTCCACAAGTGTGATGTAAATAGCACTAGGCAGGCAAGTAAACTCAAACCGATTAAGTAGTTATTACTTATTAGGAGAGAAAAAAAGTTTTTTAGTCTCGTAACTTAGTGAGTATTTGTTTTTTGTCCCAAAAATTTTAATTTTTTTTATTTTTATCCTAAAAATTTTAACTTTTTTATTTTGGTCATGTAACTCTTAGAGTTTGTTCAATTTTGATCTAATTTTTATTGAAAAAGTGAAAATAATATTATTTTTTGTCATGCACGGTGCACATGGTAGTTGAATTTTAAACTTTCAGTCATCCTTGCTAATATTTTATTATTTTTATTAGTGTTCCAAGAATATAGAAAAAATAAGTAAAAAAATACAAAAAAAAAAAAAATTAATTGGCACCCACCTTTAGCAAGAGTGCCGGAAAATTCCAAATTCAACCACAATATGCGTTGTGCATGGCAAAAAATGACATTATTTATATTTTTGGGTAAAAATGAGATCAAAATTGGACAAACACAAAGAGTTACGAGATCTAAATTGAAAATTTAAAATTTTTGGGATTAAAATTGGACACTCAATAAGTTATGGGACAAAAAAATTTTTTATCTCCTTTTCAGGATATAAAATCGTGACGTTTAATCGTTGTTCTCATATATCACATCATCTCAAATACTTATTTGACGTTTGTCTAGAGATGATGGTGGATGAGATGAAGATGAAAAAAAATATATATAGTAATTTCTACGATTTGGTGAAGTAAGAAGATGTGCTCCATGTAAAATTGAAAGAGGCGAGGGACGAGACCATTCCTAACCAAACATGCCCAGTAGGTGCAGGCTCAAGCTGCTATTTCACCCAAATTATGGTTTCACTTGATGAAAGAAAAAGAAAAGATTACAATGATAATTTATTTTGATAAACATAGCCATCACTTATCCACAAGTGAGGATTGGTGAAAGATGTATGAGGGGCAAAGAAGAAAGATGAAACAACATTATTGACCACATCAATATTGAGCAATTAATGTGGCTGGCAAACAACAATGACAATCTAATGTACACTAATTTAGCAATCAAAGTGTTTGTATATGGGAAATAATGTGTGTATATATCACACTTTACACGTGGATTGATACTGAAATTAATGTATAGAGTTGCTTAGCTGGCAAATTGTGTTCGACCTGTCCGAAAGACAATTGGGCCCGACTTGGCCCATTCTGGAAAGCTTGTACTAGGCGCCAGCCCGTATTTATTTGCGATTGGGCTATTTTTTGGCCCAGCCCAAAGAATTAAATAGTCGTGTTTGTGTTTTTTAAATTTAAAAAAGAGGTTTCTCATTTTTTATTTTATTGGTAATGTTAATTGTTAGTAGTTAGAAATTAGTTCACCAAGTCATGATCTCGTCTCTGAAAAGGCTTGTCAACAGTGCGAGAACGGAGAATCAATCCCCATCGCCTCCACGCGATCTAGAGAATTCCCTGTTCCCACGAACTTTACAGGAAAAAATTTGCCCCCATCCGCGGGTTTCCCGTTCCCCGCAATTTTTTTTAAATAATTTATATTTAACAAGCATAATTAAAAAAATTAAATAAATAAAAATTTAAAAGTTTTATTAAAATTTAAAATGCATAAAATACATTAATTTGATATTTTATACATTATTTATACATAAATAATTAATTAGTTATGTATGTATAGTCGTATATATATGAATGATATATATAATACTCCCTCCGTCCCAAAACTACTTTCACACTTTCCTTATTTGGACGTCCCAACTCTTCTTTTACACACCTAAAAAGGAAACTTTTTTCACTTACAAAAGTCAACAAAACACACTTTTTCTTATTTAATTATTTAACTTTACACTCACATACTTACTTTTCCTTGTTTCACGTGCCCGGGACTATTATGAAAGTAGTTCCGGGACGGAGGTAGTATAATATACTTATATGATATATATAATATGTTAATATATGGAGTAATAGATATATATATATATATATATATATATACACATACAAATATATTCATATATTTTATAATTATATATATATATATTATACGGCGCCTCACAGAGAACGGGCGGGGCGGGGAAAACAATCCCTGTACACATTCGAGGCTGATCCCCGCCGGGATGGCCATTGCCAAGCATATCTCTGAAGTCAGAATGACTTCATAAGCCTTACATTTATGCAGTTGAAAGAGTTCAGAATCGCCCAAAAATTGACTTTTACTTTTTAAAAAGCTGATGTTATTCCATTGAAAGAATTTAAACACCACCTTAAAGGAATAACCTTGAATTATCCTAGTATTGTAGTAACTCGACAATCACTTCTTAAACTATCCTAGTCAGTTAGCAATATCACGCTAGAAAATAATCACTCAAAAGTGAGTTCTTTTATTCCTGATCAATAATGTGTAAGTTGTCCTTTTTAAAGACCTACCTCTATCAATATACACAAGGAAAGTATCTAACCAAATCAACCAATTAGTCAAACAAAACCAATTAACAAATCACAATCTTTCCTAATCCATGATTATTGTAAATCAAATCAAAATATTCAACAAATCATTCCAATTATCTTATCTATTATGGTGGTGTGAGATCTCATCAAGAATCTAGCATTTGATATCAATCACAGAGTCGTGTGAGACGCAAGCCAAAAGACAACATCACAACAAACAAAGTAACAGCTAACATGAAATTCTGTGTTCTTTTGGGTTTTAAATAATTTTTAAAAATCAGTTTCTGAAATTTAGGGGCATTAAAATCCTTATAATAGTGAGTTTAATGCTAGTTTTTGGTTTTTGAGTACTGTATAGCAGTTGAATATAATGGAATGATGATTTTTTAAAAACTGAGTATCAAAATTTCAAACTAGAACCAAGTTTTAAACTTCCAAAATCCAAATTCTGGTTTTTAAAACCCCAAAACAACATCACCTAAAAGTCTGTATACTGTTTTACACCACATATCTACTGCAACTTATTACACAATGACACTGCAAGAAAGGCATAAAATGCAGATTCTTACAAAAGTTTTAAAAGCACAAAAACAGAAACATATGGTATTTACCATGACAATCAAAAGCAATAGCAAGCCAAAGAAGCATCGGATCAAACAAAGAAAGGGTTTTAAGAAGCCCACTTCAACCAATTCTTTCATTGAATGAGAAGAAAAACCTGATATAGAATGTACAATCAACCTTGCATGATAGGAAAGGAAAGGATAATGAAGTTGCACACTTATAACTAACAAGTTATATAGTAATCGAAACAAGCATTGGTCTCAACACCATTTACATACAACATAGAAGTACGAGGTTCCAAAGTGTTTCCAATGTTAAGTGGCAATCTAATAGAACTACAGTCTTCCTCGGGCATAATACTAGCACATTGCTTAAAGATACTAAACCATTATCAACAGAAACCTCAAGCACGAAAGATAATTAAACAGACACATAATTAAATGACACCTTTCAAATTAGCTTCAGAAACATCCACAGGCAGTCGGGACCAAGCCATTGGAGAGTTCCTTCTCCTCTGCAACAACACAGATGCAGATAGCAACAGGAATATTGCAGCAATCAAAGGAAGCAAAACACCCGTGTGCTCCTTTCTCCAGCTTCTCCACACAGATTCCAGACAGACCTCTCCATCAAAACTTCCCATTGAGTTGTTCAACTTCCATATCTCAAAACCATTGAGAATGGCATCAACAGCATGTGCCTTGCTCTTGCTTGATGGCCCCACACTCAAAACCAAGTTCCCCGAGCTCTCCTCATCAACCACAAAATCAGCATAAAACGGAGAGGCCAGACTTCCATATGTGATATATGACAAATCCAAATTCTCATATGCTAGCTCCCCATTCACATACACATTGAAGTAAAGCATGTATGTTGCTATACTCGCAATATCGCAAAAATGCATCCTCACCATATACCTATAACCCTTCTCCACTTCAAATGACCATGTCATATTCACATTCGGGATCACTTTGTCGGAGCTCTTTATCACTCTGGCGCTATTGTACATGTTATCTGGCCCAACTTCTCTACTTGCCCCACCCGCTCTATACTTAATTCTACCCCCATAATGAGTTTTTTGAGATGCATCAGTCGATGCAAAGTGCTCATCATCTGGTACCCATGTCCTCCATAGAGAATCATTGAACGGTGTCACTTTGGGCCCTCCTACGTTCACCCTATGCACAGTTTCAAAACCGCTTTCCAATAACCCTAGAATCCTTTCGTTCTTCTCGAAACCAATAAACTGCGCCACATCCGCAATCAAGTCTTGCGGAGCAGAAATAACTTCTACAGCGTTCACAAAGCCGAATTTGGATTTCTCGGAGGGTATTAGAGTAATTTGCACCACATCGCAATCAACCGGGATCACATATTCCTTAATTACCGGGGAATTGACGCTATTCGGGAGACGAAAGTTGCGCAATAGCAGAAATCCGTTGGCAATGACATGAAATTCAGCTTCATAGATATTATTATAACCATTTTGAAGTGGATGGAAATGGAGGCGTACCAAATGATGAATCCCGCGATCTTTGATGGGGAAAACGTAATGCGCGGGACGTTCGAAGGCTCTAGCAGTATGGTAGAGCGGGGAAGAGGCGGCGGACGGAGAATCAGTGCTCTCGAGTTGAATAGTCCGGGTTGAGGTGAGGAATCGCGAGTCGTCGCCGGCGAAGACTCGGTTATCAGAGTCCAACGTCTCGGGGGCGGTTGAGCCACAGTTGATGAGGTACTTATCCGTGGGGGTGAAGGCAGTGGCGATGGTGATGAGAGAGAAGAGAACGACGCAATTGCAGAGGGAGAGAGTGGAAGGGAAGATGATTTTCTTCGTCGCCATTGGAGCGAACATCGTTGAACTATTCAATATTCATTCCACATGAAATGATATAACTGGGATTACAAAAGCGTGTGGGCCCATGGAGCCGCGCTAACACGCTTTTTTTTTTTTTTTTTTCCCCTCTGTTTTTCTATTGGCTGTTTCTTAGCTGTCAATCTACTTATATTATGAATTGGCTTCATTGTTATTATTTTTTGTGAATTTAGGTATTAATTTAAGAAGTGATTATAATTATAAATTGATTTAAAATATATATGTGAGTATATAATTTTTTATATAAAATATACTCCCTCCGTCATCCTATAAGTTGCTCACAATTCTTGGGCACTAATATTAAGAAAGGTATAAAAATATTGATATAGTATACGTGATGTAATTGAGAAAGTGATGGAAATAATGTAAAAAATATTGAAAATAATAATAACTGAGTGAATAGTAATTTCCTAAAAAGGTAAAAAAATAAATGGCAAAATGAGCAACTTATAGTGGGATGGGGGAAGTAATTTTTTACACCAAATCAATTTATAATTAGAGTTATTTTTTAAATTATTTTATCATTTTTTATATTTTTTTATTAACTCGTTATGATAATTCATCCCTAGATAAAGATTATGAGAATTCATTGTGACATATTTTTTTAAAATGTAGATAAAATAAAAATATTATGTATAAAGTCAGCAGTATGTAAACATTACTTCATTTGCAATTTAAATCATCCATGTGAAATACTAAAAATTTTATAAAAAAAAAATTATTCATTAATATTAAAAGGTGTAAATCTAAAAATATATTGGATCTTTCTATTACTCTCATTGTCCATCAATTATAATTTCTAAAAATATACACTTTATTCATAAACGGACCGCACAATACCCTCCGACATATTGTATTAAACCACATGCAAAGAAATGTGCATATAATTGGTGGACAATAGAGTAGTAGAAAAGAATTTCAGTTCATTGCTAAAGGGTATATTGAAAAATATAGTACAAAAAGGTATAAAAAAAATTCAGTATAAAAAGAATTTTACTTTTAAAACTTATAAATAATTTAATGGCAATGTAGTGAGTATAATTTATGCATTATTCCTTTCGTTGTATAGAAATTTTTACATTTTTTTTATTCGATAGTCATACAAAAAAATTTATACTACTAAAAAAATTATCGATTTACGTATATATTTATAATAATACACATATTACATATTATTTAATTTAAAAATATAGAATAACAGAAATGTAAATTTTTATAAGAAAGAGAAATATTAAATAAAACCGAGTTTATCCATTTGCATAGGAGTGTTTAAGTTTTGTTTTGATTTTTTTTTTTTTTTAAGTGAAGTTCATAGGGGTAGGTTAGAGTGAGTACTTAGATGTCTTAAATTGGTATCAAAGAATAAGATTTTGATCCATGTTGCTCCAAATCGAAGCTATATGAATTAGATTCATTGAATTTGTTTATTACATTTAAACTAATTATTCTCCCGTGCGATGCACGATTTAAAATAAAAGAAAATATATTATAAATTTAAACGGCTCTTCCAATAATTATTATTTATTAATTTTTCAACTTTTTTGTTAATAAATAATTTACGTGAGATAATATATGTATAAGTATCTCATAATTATTTAATTAATTATATATATTTATATTATCATTTCAACTAATAAAATACTAAAATTTGAAAACTAATATTTAACATTGAAAATATTAATAAATTTTTCTTAAATTCAAGTAGTCAACTATATTTCAAAAATCAATCAATAAATAATATTAAGGTAATAAAATTAATAATTTAGACTTGAATTTTATTTTATATAGAATATGAATATGAATTAAAATTTTTAAAAAAAAAGACAATGAATTTGAATAATAGTAGAGATACACCAATTAAAATTGAATAAGAGTTTACACCTTTAAAAGGTAATCTATTGCATAAGTACACCTTTAATATGCACTCCATTATGGAGGAAGCCATTATTATATTTATATATATACAAAATATGAATATTTTAAAATAAAGTTGTATAGAGAAATGGGAGTTGATTCCCAAACAAAAGAGATAAAAGATAAATTTTGTCTAAGATTTTTTAAGGTATGATGCGGAATATCGCTATTATATATATATGTGCAAATTGAATATGAAAAAAAAAATAGTTTAGAATAACATGTGTGTAATTTTATTTTTAAAATAAATTAAAATATTAAAATATAATTTATTGAAAATACATTGATGTCATTATGAGTTGAATTGGAACTTTTTTAATTTTACAAAAGAATTGAAAAACCACTTAAATAAGATTAGTCTTTTGAAATATAATTTACTGAAAATGCATTGATGTCATTATAATTTAAATTATGACTAATTTATATTTTGTAAAGAAATTGAAAAGTCACTTAATTAAATAAGGTTAATTAGTCATTTGAAATTTTAATGTGGGTCTTTTCAAAATTTTCATTAACTAAATCTAATTATATCATTAAATGAAATAATAATATTAATAGTTTTGGAAAGTGGGTAATTATGAATTTAAAAAGGTTTCCAAAAAAGGAATAAAATCTTGTTATTATATAGTTATAGATATTTTATAATTTTAAAATTATTCTATATACATTGATTACAATCTATTTTTAATGCTAAAACCATATTCTTTATATTTTTTCCGCGATTTTTTATGGTGTTCTGTTGGCTCCGTTAGAGAGTGAGTTGTTGATATGGCGAACTTAACAGGTCGCCAGAACCCACCAGGATCCTGGAAGATGCGGAGGTCGCCCAGATGAAGGTAACCTACTAGCGGAGATCGCTAAGAGCTCGCCATTTATCCCTGGGATGGTCTCGCCGAGCTCCATCATCGCATAACATCCGTGGGCCACACAAGGCACCAGAGCTCGCCATGGAGCTCGCCCAAATTGCTAAGTTTCATCTCCGAAGCTCACCAATGAGCTCGCCTTCCAGAGCTCGCCCCCTAGCTCGCCCAAGAGCTAGCCTTGTAGCCTACTAGATCCCGATGGTTGTACTCTTTTTCCCTCCGTCCGGTTTATCCACAAGGGTGGTTTACGGCGAGGTTTTTAATGAGGCCCATCTAGTCTAAGGCATAGTAGTAGGACGAGGCACAACATAGTTAGCCGTGTAAGGGACCAGGACGAGGGTTACGGACCCTCGTCAACACCGGAAGCCATATAGGCCCGTAAGGTGCCGTCTCACACTCGCACGCCTATAAATAAGACCTCTCTTGTACTATTCAGACAATTCTGACAATTCTGAAAATCAATACTACTACTCTTGCAATATTTCTCTCTCTAAACTCTCCACTCTCCACTCTCCACTCTCCCTCCTCATATTTTACATCCAAGAACACAAATTCTTGGATGATTGTTTGGTAGGATTAACATGATGTAAAGCCACATGAACAAACACTGTTAATAAATTCTATCAACATGAGTAATAATAATTAAAGTCATAATATATATTTGAAATGATTTTATTATAATTTTAATTTTTAAAAATTAAGAAATTTAATTTAATTTAGTACTTTGATAACTATGACTCTCATATATTTTCTATATTAGACTACGTTTATCGGCAAATTCCTACGACCATGACTCAAAAACGGACAAAATGAAAAAAAAAAAATCAAAATTCTACCTTCAGCTCACGACCATGAGATGAGAAGACCCAAGGTTGTGGGATTTCTTTTTCAATTTACATGCCACGTGTAACGTAATTATTGGTTAACTATGTATATTATTTACACATAATTTAGATTTTCAATTTTATATATTATCTTTTAAAATATATATATATATATATATATATATTATATCAAAATTTAAGATTTTTTTTCTCTACAAATAAACACCAATATTGATAGGGTTTTAAAACATAAATATTTTCTCTCTTTTATCTTTTCATTTGTATCATCTTCTAATTTTCTATCTGATTCAAGTTATTCAAACTCTCAAAATTATCCTAATTTTCAATTTTTTTTAAATTCGAAAATTTTTCTGAACTCCCAAAATTATCCTTATTCTCCAAATTATCCAAACTCTCAAGAATATCTAAGTTCTCAAAATTATTCAAATTCTCAAGATTATCTAAAAATTCGGCACTAAAAATTAAATGTGTAATTTGCATATTTCATATGTTGTTGTATTTCGTGCATTATTTATAATTTAATTTATGTATTACTTTTTTATGTTTTCAGCTCGTGTGATATTTAATTTTATTAATGAAATTATTGTAATTTTTAAGTATGTTATAATTTTTTTATTATAATTATAATTTTTAATATAATAATATATAATATCTAATTAATAAAAAATTAAAATATTATTTATATAATTAAGGTTGTGGTTGTGGAAGGTTGTTGATAAAGTAAGAAAAAATGATAAGAGTTTATATATTAATGATTGTGTATGTGGAGAAGAGAGAAATATATATTTTAATGGAGGGTTGGGTCATGGGCAAATCATGGATAAATATAGTCTTAGAGCTTTTAACTTACATCAAAATTTTAAATTTAATTTCTAAAGAAAGCAACTTCCCCTCTTAAATGATAAGCAAGGTTTGAAATTTCGGAAATTTGAGGGTACCGATATGGAAATTCACTTGAACGATTATTTTTCCAAAATTTCGGTCAAATTTTGGGAAAATATCAGAAATTTCGGAAAATTTCGGTTACTATATCGATATCGGTCCAGAGTAATTCAAAATGTGCAGATTATCGAGAAATATCGTGGAAATTTCGGTAATTTATCGGTCAAAATTTTGGGAATTTTTTTTTTTTTTTCAATTCTCAATTCTCGGGACTTAGTACCATTATTCCTTAGACAAAGATGATCTTTCTTCTTTTACATTTGAGGCTCATAGGACATTATTTTGGTATTAGATGTGTAATATTCAATAATTATGAACAATTATTGTATCGTTTTATATTTCTTACTTATGTTTTCTTGATATGTTTGTTGTAAGATTCTCATGTTGTTGAGATTTTAAGTTCAATTAATGTATTAAGACTAGTAATAATATTGTCTAAAATTTCATGTTAAATTTCCATCATTTTAATGAAATTTCCGTGAATTTTCTATTTTTTACTGATATCGATATGTCCATAAATTCAGTGTACCGATATTTCCGTCGATACCGATATTTTCATCCTTGATGATAAGTTTGTTGGGTCATTTCGGTCATTTCTTGACAGGTTGATGTCAACTCGCAAGCACACTCGTAGATTCTCCCCCACAATGAAATTGATATCAACCCACAAATGAAAATTTCCCGCAGTAAAAAATGAAAATTATTTACTCGATTCAATATATATATATATATAATATCTTAGTGTTGTATGCGTCAACTGCACCGTGCAACTTGAGCTTATTTTTAAAAAATTACACAAAATATTATTAAAAAATTACACATGTTATTACTAAAAAATATATCTTTAATGTGTAATTTTTCAGTTATAAATGACATAACTTTTAAAAATACATTAAAGTTGCACGGTGCATTTGGTGCACAAGAGACTTACTCATATATACTCCCTTCGTCCCAAAAGACATTGCGATGTCTTTTGGGCACGCGATTTAAGAAAAGGGTATAATAAGTACATTTTTATGAATATTATATGTGTATTGTGAGAATAGAGTTTAATAAATGATTTCCACTTTTAGGCATGGAAATTTTTTGTAAGACAGATCTAAATAAAAAGTATACAATGTCTTTTGGGAAGGAGGGAGTAATTAAGTAGAGTAACTTTATATGAAAATAATTCATGATAAATTTATGATAAATTTATTTTTAAGTATCAAATATTTAATCGACTATATCAAAATATTAATCCGGAGCATAAAGAAATTGAGATCGATAAAATTTATAATAATATAACATAATATTATAGTTCTCGTCAAATATTTTATACTTTAAAACCAGATGATGACCATTTTCATACAAAACTTTATCAACTAAATATTCTTTCTATCCAAAATTAATAGATCTAATTTTTATTTTAGTATGTCCAATAAAATTAGTTGTTTCCTAAGAGGAAAAAAAATATTTTCCATCATGTGCATGGTATGTATTTGAATAATGGGAAAAAGTATAGTCAGTAATTACTAATACTTTAAGAAGTAATTAGTAATAAATCTAAGAAATAGTCAGTAATATCTCAAGAAGTAATCAGTAGCACCCCAATTATAAAAAAATATACAATTCAGTGTGTTTTAAAAAATTAAAATCTAAATTGATCTTAAAAATTAAATGCATACAAATGGTACATACTAAAATACTAAAATTTATAGGGTCACTTACATATTGGTTCAAAAAATCACTATATTTACAAATTTGTTCAAAAAATTTGCACGGTGATATTTTTTTTTTTTTTTTTGCAAGGAAGTATTTTTTTTTTTTTGCACGAGACCAATATGTAATTTTTCCCAAATGTTAAGCTATGAACTTACAATTTATTTTACTTTTACATGCAACACATCTGTTTTTTTTTTTTTTTTTAAATACTTGTAAAATAGAATATGATTAGTAAAAATTAGATTGAAGGAATATCAATTTTATTCAATTCATTCACCTAATTTAACATTATTTCATATCTAAGTTTGAACCAACCCATTTATCTCTAACTGAAAAGATTCAGAGCAACTACCTCTCTTTCTAAGTTATTAATATCAATCCAAAAGTAAGCCATCATTATTATTATTATTTATTACAATTTACAATCAATATTCATGTATTTACTTAAATTTTAAAAATAAAAATCCACTCACATCCTAACCCGCTACTAGACAGCTGTGAATATAATGAAATATTCTTTTAAATAGTGAAATGTCTCCTTTCGGAGTTGGCAATGTTATTTATAGTAAATTTATTATTATTGTTCTCTTTTAAGGTTGAAATTAACAAGTATAGATAAAAATATATAGGTTTTAAATTTATAAAAATAAGAATGGATATATCGATATCGAAAAATTTAAATAAATATAATTAAGAACATATATTTAATTCTTAAATTTAATAAAGAATTAATTTTTTGATAAATTTATATACACACTTTTTTTGAATTTTTTTTTGATATTATTGATATTTATCAATATATAATTATTTTTTTTATAGATGTTATGAAAATATGGTTCTATCCAATATCAATATCGATGATTACGAAAAATGGATGAAAATATCAGGATATTTTCAACCTTGTTTCCAGGATAATTTTCAATATTTTCTTTGTTTTTATATTAATTTTTATATTTAAAATAAAATTATATTAATTTGATATATATATATATATATCTATATATATATATGTGTTTCTTTACTAATTTATTGAAAAAATATTTTTTAATTTTTTCACGAAAGACTTAACAAGCTTAATCAAATTCCTCTTTGGAGATATTTTTGTAGGCTAAGAATTGGAATGGCCTATTACTCCACCCTAGGTGGGCCCAACTCCCTCGTGCCCAGCCCGTATAACTTAATCCATTGCATATGCACGCGACACGTGTCATTTAGATGAAAAGTTTATCATCATACGCCCGTTGAGTGTGGGCCCAAAGGGCGCTACCTTAATTTTTCATTGGGTCACCATTTTTAGTCTCTTGAAAATAAAATAAAATAAAAATAAAAATCCCAAACCACTAGATTTCCATTGTAAATTAAAAATTAAATACAGAATTTAATTCTTAACTTGTTCAAATATATTAGATGCAGTTATCAATATATATATATATATATATATATAAATTTTTGGGTCGAACATTCTAATTTTTTGGAGGACCGTTTCAATAATCCAAATATTTAGAGACTTGTAGATTTTTTGGGGTGAGTAATGGTAATCAAAGTTATAGTGTGTGTTTGGAATGATTTTACTATGACTTTGATTTCATACCATTCGTATACAATTATATCAAACTTATTCATTTGACTGGAGATATTTGTTTAAGTTTAGAAAATATTTATATTAAAAAAATTCTTATATGGTATGGTTAAATTGTGTATTAAGTTATATTATGTAGTTTATATGAGATAGTATATTTGACAATGTTTAAAATATTACAAAATTTCATATGCATCTAATATATGTGTCGATATTCATTACATTTTATTTAAAGTAGTGCGTATTTTTAATTATATTAATTTATATATTTTATTTCATATTTTTAATTATTATTATTTTGCACATTTTAATTATATTAAATTGCATGTTTTTTTTTTATATTTAATTGTGCATTGATTACTAACTTTATAGAGTTTGGTTATTCATCCCTTTTGATAGTGAAACTTTTGGTGTTTGATGGAAACATCAATTTTATTCGTTGAAATATTATAATCTTAATATTAATTGCAAGGATTTTAAAAAAGAAAAAGAAAAAGGAAACAAAGAAGGCTTTATATCAATAAAAAGGAAAAGCAAAATACAGACGCACACTCACTGTCCATTTGGGAATAGATTCTCTCTCTCTCTCTCTCTCTGACAGAGAGACACAGAGCCGTCGTCGGAAAACCCATTCGCCGGTTGAATCCAAATCATCTCTGATTCACTCTTCCCTTATCTTCAATTTGTCTAATTCACCGCCCAATGAACATTGCCGCCGAAAATTGACACTCGCACTCTGAATTACAGTCAATTTCTCTCTCACACACTAAAAATTCAGTATCTCTGTAATCCTGCTCCATTAACTCTTTGCATGGTTGAGCGGAGTCTTCACCTTTCACACTCTAATCCTCTCCAAAGAAAGGAATAGATGCACACAATAACATAAACCTTACATAGATAGATATAGACAGAGGAGTTTGGGTTTTTGTTGTAAATTACAGCAAAAAGATGACGGTGTTGGATACGACGGTTGTGGACACTGAACTTTCGAAGAAGACTTCGATCTTTGGGCTGCATCTGTGGGTGGTGATCGGTATAGTAGTCGGAGCCGTGATTGTGCTCATCCTCTTCCTGATGTCACTTTGCATCACCGCCTTGCGCCGGCGAGGCAGCGGCGCAAAGGGCAAAATCTACCGGCCGACTAGCGACATTACTCCGGTCGTCTCCAAGGATATCCAGGAGATCACCCGCGATTCCGCCGCCGAGCAACGCTCCATTTTACCTGCGGTATTTTTCGAGATCTACTTTTAATATCAGTGTTTATTGGCGTTCATCTTTTCTAAATAAAACAATGAAATCATTTTTGGCTATTTTTAATTGAACAATATCAACATATTTGATTAGATTGAAGTGTTTAGTCAACGTTGTTCAATTGCAAGGTTTCATGATACAACGCAAGGCTTGTTAACATCTTGATCTTCAGAATGTAGAATTCTAATGATGTTTAAGTGGATTAATTTTTATATATTTTTACCAAATTTGAAATATATGATAAATTGCTTTGTTTTGAATTGAATTGAATTGACATAAGATATTGCATATCCAAAATGATGATTCATTTTAATGCACTTAAAGCAATGGTTTTTGCTGTTTGTTAATTGAAGAGTAATTAATTTTTATATGGTTTTGAAAATGTCAGGCTGTGCCAGAGATACAGATAGATATGGGGAAGGTGGAACACAGGGTGGTGTTCTCTGATAGGGGAGCATCGAGTGGTGAGAGCAGGGCTACTAGTGGGGCCGACACAACGTCGTTCGGGGGTAGCGGTTCATTGCCGGAGGTGTCCCATCTGGGATGGGGAAGGTGGTATACTTTGAGAGAGCTTGAGGCAGCCTGTAATGGTTTATCCGACGAGAATGTTATCGGTGAAGGTGGATATGGGATTGTGTATTATGGTGAGTTGGCTGATAATACACGAATAGCCGTAAAGAATTTGTTGAACAACAGGTATGATAGTTCTTCAAATTTGATTTGCCTTTAGAAAGTAGATTCTTTACAGTAGAAATCGTGTAGTGGTGACAGAATATGTTATCTGGATTGATAGAACTTTATTTGCTGAGCTGCTAAACTTTACATATATTTCACTTTTAGTACATTTGGATAATATTGTTTGGCCTTCTTTTAGACAATTCGGATAACATCTACATTCACAGGGGCCAAGCGGAAAAGGAGTTCAAGGTGGAGGTGGACGCAATTGGACGTGTTAGACACAAGAATCTTGTTAGGCTACTGGGGTACTGTGTTGAAGGCGCCTACAGGTATTTTATTGGATCTCTTTTTTTGCTGCCTGGTATTTTATATGTATTAAGCATCCAAAGGTGAAATGCTTTGCTTTGTTAATTTGTTCTTCTATGTAGGATGCTTGTCTATGAATATGTAGATAATGGAAATTTGGACCAGTGGCTTCATGGAGATGTCGGGGAAGTCAGCCCTTTGACATGGGAAATCCGTATGAATATAATTTTAGGAACTGCTAAAGGGTACTATGACTCGAAAGCATTATTCTCTGCTCTAATATGTTGTATTAATTCCTTGCTTATATTTGGAAATCTTCCTCGTTTCAGCTTAGCTTATCTTCACGAGGGTCTTGAACCGAAGGTTGTCCATCGGGACATTAAGTCCAGCAACATACTACTTGACCGTCAGTGGCATCCTAAGTTGTCGGACTTTGGGCTTGCGAAACTGTTGAACTCCGATAATTCTTATGTTACAACACGAGTGATGGGAACATTTGGGTTAGTTCTTAGTTGATGCAACACATAATCTTTTGTGCAATTTCCTTAACTGAGAATAAGTTACTCACTGAGTGGGTTGTAAATTAACAACTCATCATTGTTTTGCTAGTTACGTAGCTCCAGAATATGCTTGCACCGGTATGCTGAATGAGAAGAGTGATATTTACAGCTTCGGAATTTTTATTATGGAGATCATTACCGGGAGATCTCCAGTTGATTATTCTCGTCCACAGGGAGAGGTTAGTTTAACAATACGACGCTTTTAAATGCCTAATTGTAACCTCTCAATAGTTGTGGCTGATCACAAATAATGGCAGGTTAATCTCGTTGAATGGCTGAAGACGATGGTTGGAAACAGGAAATCCGAGGAAGTAGTGGATCCTAAGATGCCCGAACCTCCTGCCTCAAAGGCATTAAAAAGAGTGATCCTGGTAGCCCTTCGATGTGTTGATCCTGACGCCCAGAAGAGACCCAAAATGGGTCATGTTATACACATGCTGGAATCAGAAGACTTGTTATCTCGTGAGGTACGCCTAAAAATCTCATTCGTCCTAAATGACATGCCTAAAATGAGTTGATAATTATGATTGATCAAATCCCAATTGCAGGAACGAAAAGTTGGGCGCGAGTCTTCCAGTTCCCTTCGAGTTGATAATCATTCGGGTCGAGAGTTGATCAGAAGCGGTGAAGGTATTTCCCATACTAGTGAAGGAGATAGCAGTAAGAGCCATAAACCAACTAGATAGACATAGGTTTTTCAGTCTATTTTGGATGTTATACTGTGATTCATGATTTTGCTTGCTTATTTATTGTTTTCAAATTAGTTGCCTAAAATTATCAATAGTGCATGTAAAGTGAAAAGATTCATTATTTTTTACTCTTATAGAAGAAGATGTATCAAATGTTATAACATTCCTTCAAAGTCACAAAAAAGATTAGTTGTCAGTTGTCAAAGCACGATTTATTTCCCCTTTGGTATTGGTTTCATCCCTCTTCATCTTTAATTTGGCAGTTGTATTGTCAATTAGAGATTAGATAAGTTAGGTAACATACACTATTCCCTTCAAGATTAAAGCAAAAACATTTTGTAATATAAGAAAAGTGTTGGCATGTTTTAGTCTCGCGATTAATGTGCCCTACAGGTATTCGCGTGTGTAGGTTGTAATGATACACAAGTCCAATTCGAGAGTGCTCGTTGAATTGACGAGCACTCTCGGAATGCGACTTATACCTCCGTGTCGGACGGATGGCCCCCCAAACATAGATATGGTTACTCACTCCCAAGTGGTGTTGAATAAGTAGATGTATCGTGCAAGTATGTTTTGCAAGATATCATCGTGTATGTACGTGGTACAAAAAATACATGATGTGTGTATCTTATTCAAGATGTGGACCTTTGAAGCCAGCTAGTTTAGTGGTGGCTCTCCATGGCAAGGAAGGCATCCATCCACATGCCATGTTATAAGTGAGATAGGTCATGGTATTGATTTTGCCATCAATGTTGAGGACAATTGGTAAAAGTAAGCTGGATAATGGATGTATTCTTGGAATAAATTTATAGGCCATAAGTCTCCCTCCCTCTCTCTCTCTCTCTCTCTCTCTCTCTCTCTCACAGATGAATTAGGACAGCTCATTCTTGTCGCAATGTGTTGATTTATATCTAATTTGATTTGATCTCACTCCGTTATTGTATGCTAATAATATATATATGCACAATATTTTTTTATTTGCTAAATAAAAAAGTCATTGGAACTGGCCACTGATGACTCATCATCATTTATGGGTAATAACAAAGTAGGAAAATAGCAATTTTTACCCTTTTGAAAAGAAAAAAATCGTTCCACTGCTATTCTCTAAGGCTGTGTTTAGTTTACGATTTAATTCTAATTCTTCAATGAATCCGAAACAAGTACACCTAAACTTCTATTGTTGGAAAAAAAAAGGGTTCGAATTAGGGTTGTAAATGAATCAAATAATATTGATTCGATTCGATATTCGTATTCGAAATTTTATGATTCGAATTCGATTACAAATATTCGATTCGATTATTATTCAAATACGAATACAAAATTACGATATTCGTAAATATTCGATTAAATATTTTTTTATAAATATTATAATGATAATATTTAGTATAATTATTGTTATTATTAATATTATTTTAAGATTATAGATCATTATAAATTTATAGTTACTATAATAATTATTATTATTTTAAGGATGTAAGTTCATTAGATAATAATCTAGATACCATATGCATCTATATTTTAAACTCTCACTCGAGGGTTGTAAATGAATCAAATACTTTTGGTTCGATTAGGTATTCGTATTCGAATTATGATATTCATATTCGAAATTTTATGATTCGAATTCGTTTACAAATATTCGATTCGATTCGATTATTATTCAAATACAAATACAAAATTATGATATTCGATTCGATTCGTTTATAACCCTAATTCGAATCATACCTACACAGATAGTTTGAGATCATATTTGTACATTTTCTCTAAAATACGCGATTTTTATTTTAAATAATGCGATATTTGACATGGTCTCTTTTCTCAATTCAATGCAAGGCCCACCAATAGAAGTATAAGCAAAATAAAATTTGGTCTATAAACATTTATGAATTTTTTTTATATGGAGGCTTTCTTGATACACCAGCGCTACTTCATATATGTGTTGAGCTTAGAGGTGTCAAATGGGCCGGGCCGGGCTGGCCCGGTACCGGCCCACCGGGCCATTGTGTTTTTCTGGGCCGGGCCGGGCCGGGCCTAGCCCGGTTTCTATCGGGCCACTTATTTTCAAGCCCGTCCTGGCCCAAGACGGGCCACCGGGCCAAATCGGCCCGATTTTTTTAATATTTTTTAATTTTTAATATATTACCATTACATTTAATTTCTATATATATATCTTATTAATTTGTCATTTTGTATACAAATCTATTCAAATAGTCTAAAAAAATTATTTAATTTGTCAAAAATAATTTAATAATTAAAATAAAACTCAAATTTCTATATAGTAATACTTAAACAAAAATAATTTAACAAACCTTAATAAACTATAATTCACAAAAATAAATTCAAACAATAATTTTCTAACAATCATTTATAAATGCAAATTAAAAAAAAAAAAAACAACTAATTCAACATCTCTCTTATAAGTTTGAATTATAATTCATACTTACAAAATAGGAGAAATTAATATTATCAAAATTCTAAATAAAGTATTTTCAATCTTACCTATTCATATTTTTAATATTATAATTTAATTAATAAATTGAGATTATATTTTTTAATTAAAAATATCTTTTGAGTAAATTTCAATGGAAGCCAACAAATGAAAATATTATTAATGAATATATATATTACCAAAAAGTATGCATATTAGTTGCCTCAAAATTTATAATTACCTACTACAACTCATATTCCTAAAACTACATCAAAATCCTCTTAGCACAAATAGCAAATACTTAACTACAACAATGTAATCCCCAATTTCAAAAAAAAAATAAAAAATCTACCGGGCCAGTCCTGGGCCACCGGGCCGGCCCAGCCCGAGCCCGAACGGCCCGTCGGGCCTGCTGGGCCGGGCCAAATAGACCCGGTTCTTTTCGGGCCAGTATTTTTTGGGCCCGTCCTGTCCTTTAGGCCGGGTTTTTCGGGCCGGCCCGTCGGGCCGGGCCCATTTTGACAGCTCTAGTTGTGCTGAGTGCGGCGGACACTGTTCACCGTGCTATATTATTTTTTATATTTATGTTATATATTTAGAGTTGTAATATTTTTAAGTTGAAAAATAAATTGTACTCCCTCCGTCCCGTAGGAATTTGCACCCTATGGGATATCATATTTTTTTAAGGAAAATGTATTTTATTTTTATATATAAAGTAGTGACATATGAGTAAATATGTGTATATGTATATAGCCGTTATTTTTATATATAGAGTTGTAAATATGTATATAAAGTAGTGACATATGAGTAAATATTTTTTTAATATTAATACTCTCACTTTTATACATTATATCTATTTTTTCTTAAGAACTGTGTACAACTAAAATGATCCAATTATCATGAAATGGAGGGAGTATAAATTTACTCAACCACATCAAACTATCCCTAATTACAAATAATCTAAAAGGCAAATATAAAAAATTTGCACATTTTATGTTGGGTCAAAATAGACTGCAATTATGAGTGTGGAAATTGCTAAATGGGGGAAATATATCTCATAATCCGTACTAAAAGCAATATTACTCCAACAACCAAACAGAGCCAATTCAATTTTCAACAAACACGCCTTAATCCGACCTCAACATATATTAACGGCTAGATTTTGTCGCCTCCGTGTGATCATCTACACGCGCCCGCACACGACGGAAAGCCACAGCCCAATCACCTGCTGCCGCGTGGTCTGCAACTCTCATTGTGATAAATAAACAACGAATTATTTACTCCATCCGTCCCATAATTGTTTTCACACTTTCTTTTTTCGTTCGTCCCACAATTGTTTTCACACCCTATAAATAGAAACTACTCCCTCCGTCCCATAATTGTTTTCACATTTTCCTTTTTCGTTCGTCCCACAATTGTTTTCACACCCTATAAATGGAAACTATTACTTTAATTTTATTCTCACAATCCAACTAATCTTATTATTTTAATAATATAACTTTACACAACACTCTACTTTTCTTAAAAGTTGTGCCATCCCAGAGGTGAAAACACCTCTGGGACGGAGGGAGTATTACTTTAACTTTATCCTCACAAACCAAATAATCTCATTATTTTAATAATATAACTTTACACAACATTTTACTTTTTCTTAAAAGTTGTGTCATCCCATAGGTGAAAACACCTGTGGGACGGAGGGAGTATCATATATTAACGGCTAGATTAATCCGACCTCACCATATATTAACGGCTAGATTTCGTCGCATCATTGATCATCTACACGCGCCCGCATATGAGATAGAGTACAGCCCGGAAAGCCACAGCCCAATCAACTGCTGCCGCGTGTTCTGCAACTCTCATCGTGATAAATAAACAATGAATTATTTATCATTTCTGCCATTTTTGACAACCCTACATTTTGAGAAGACTTTCTGCGAAGCTTTACCACTTCTCTACGCGTCTGCAGGTACTGTTATAGGTACATCCTTTCTCTCCCTTGATATTTATACAGTTTTGTGTATGTATACACCTGTTCCCACCTCGCGTTTCCGTAGTTTCACGTTATATAGTTAGGATTAAGATTTTATTGTAACAATCGCCACGGATCTGGGCCGTTGACTGGAGCATTTGGTAAGGATCTGATAGCTTTTGGCTAATTTTCTCGCGGATTGTGTTTTTTGGGTTTATTATGTCTTGTGAGTGTGAATTTGGGTTACTTTGTGATTGTTGTGGTCGTAGCGTTAGGTATTCAGGGTTTGAGTTCGTAATTTTGGAGTCTGTCTGTGTAGATTGAGAAATTTTGGGAGTTGACTCTGTAATTGGTTTAGATCTGTGAATTTTTTGTGGGTTTTTTGGTTGATTGTGGTCTGATTTGCCTAAATTATTTAGATCTAATTGAATTCTTGTTTTTGACAAATTCCGGTCATGAAAAGTTAGATGTCTTTGAAACTATTATGTCCGTGTCCCTTGGTTGTGAGTTCAGCTGCCTGGTTTTTTTTTTTTGTTCTTTTCGTATCATGATTTACAAATACATAATGATTTCCTGCTGTTACTTAATTTTTTTGGCTAGAAATGGAGGTAATTAGATCTGGAAATTTTGTAGAGGAGGTTCTAGAGGTTTGTGTTGTGAAAGACAGTGATTCAGAAAATATAAGTTCATACTTTAGCTGTGTAACCAGGGAAAGAAACTCTTTCTATGGTATGTCAGAATTCCTTTCTTATGTTACTCGTGAAATTTTGAATTGTATGAGATTGTGGAGTGCCTTCCCTGAGACCCGATGAGTGGATTGCTCGCGATATTTGGATTACAAAGCCTTGTATATTTTGGGGTTTTCTTGCAGTGTCAAACCTTTGGATCTTTTGAATGATGTCTTTATGTTTATGTTTACAGTTGTTACGTCTTTTATGTAAACTTAATTGTTATTGAAATTTAAGGTTAATTTTACGTTTCTTTGTTATTTTCTTTTGGCAAAAGTTGTTTAAAACTTAACCTCCAAAATAAGGTTGGTGACAACTTGCTTCATGCTTGCTATATGTATTTATTCAAATGTTTAAAGTTGATTACTTCTCTTTTCCTAGAAGCATAGCACAATTACAAGTATTTTTTCTTAACCAATAAAATTTATGAACACTGTTTGTTATAAGCACATGGTTTCTTTTCACGAATGCTTCCTCTCCTTTGTCCTTGCAGTTATTGTATTAAAATGAGCCGTCCACAAGAACCACACAGGCATTTTCTCCCTTTTGGAAATCCTTTCCGCAGGTTATCCCCAAAGGGGGCATACCTGTCCCCGAAACTTCTGGATTTGTTGAATACATTCGAGGAGACATTGGCAGGGAGGATTAAAAAGCTTAAGCCAGCAGGCAAGGAAGATATCCTACAATTATCATGGATGAAGCTTGCAATGGAGACATTGTGTGAAATCCACACCGACATTAAAACCCTAATTACTGCTCTTGAACTCCCCGTTTCTGATTGGGATGAGAAGTGGATAGATGTGTATTTAGATGATAGCGTGAAGTTACTTGATATCTGCATTGCCTTCACTTCTGAGATTTCTCAGCTGAAACAGGGACACCTTTTCCTTCAATGCGTCTTGCACAACTTGGGTGATGCATCAAAACAGCTTCCACGTGCCTCTTCCTCATTGGATGGATGGAAGCAGCACATTGCTTCCAAAAACCCTAGATTCAACAACTGCTTCTCTGCCATGGATGAGCTTGGCCTGAAGCTAGACCTACCAAAAATCAAGAATTCCGCCAAGGGGAAGGTCTTGATGCGAGCTATGTACGGAGTTAAGTTGGTTACTCTCTTGGTATGCAGCATATTTGGCGCAGCTTTCTCTGGTTCAGCTAAGAAGCTGATGGATCTACAGCCTACGGTAACATTCTTGTGGGCAGATGCATTTGCAGATATATGTAGCTTTGTAAATACTGAAATTAGAAGCTTATATTCTAGTGGAAAGGTCACAGTACTTAAAGAGCTAGAAGCTGTTGATACATGTGTCAAGAAGCTGCACCCCATGGTACAAGAAGGTGTGGATGCTGTTGAAGCTGAAGAGTTGCAGGGCTCAACATCGGATTTAGGAAAATCGGCAGAGGAACTTTCACGGGGACTGGATCTACTTGCGAAGGAAGTGGATGGGTTCTTCCAGATTGTTCTATCTGGACGTGACGCTTTGCTAAGTAACCTTAGGGTTGGTGGTGATGGAGTACGCAAAATAGGAGGCCCATTTTTTAGTTGAATGATGAATGTAAAATCGCTCGTGTACACAAGTGTGTAGTTGTGGGTGGTTATATTTTCTGGTGCAGTATATAGTAAAAAAGTATGGGTGGTGTTGTGGTAGAGTGTGTGAGATGTGTTTTAATGGCAATGTAATCGATGAACGCTTAAATCCTTATGTGGTCTTGATGAAATATAAATATTGGTTAAACACCATGGATGGGATGAATGCTCCAATTTTAAGGTTGTTAAGTAGGATTATTGGTTTAGTTAAAATCAAGGTTATGTGGAATTTAACTTGTAATCTTTTATGTTCCACTGTAATTTTTTATTTTTGGGTGTTTCATAATAAATTTTTTATTCGTAAAAAGTAAAAACAATACTCTGTATGTTAATAAAATAATATTTCTTTAAACAATCACTTTTTATATTTTAAGACTTTTTTATTATTTTATATGAAAAATTAGTGTGTGATCCCCAATATGATATTTCTTATTTCCACCAAATTATTTTATACTTTCTTTTTTTATTTGTCCATAATTTTTTTTTTCATTTTTTTATTTGGGCCCACACTCACAAATAAAAGTTTGGGTCCAACAATACTTTCACTATTTTTTTACTTTATCTATCTTTTTAATAAAAATACTAATTTTTATTAAATTTTGTATCACCTTACAAATTGAAAAAGATTTGTGACAGAAGGAGTAATAAATATATATAGTTTCTTAAACAAAACAACCAAAAGAAATAATTTTTTTGAAGAGGGACAAACATAGTACTCCCTCCGTCCAGTAGGAATTTGCACCCTATAGGACAACATATTTTTTAAGAAAAAATAGTTTTATATATAAAGTAGTGGTATATGGGTAAATATGTGTAAAGGTTTGTGAGTGTGCACGTAAATCAATGCTTCTTTTTTTAGTAGTGTGCAAATTTGTGTGGTACGTCCAAATAAAGAAAGTGTGCAAATTTCTGTGGGACAGATGAAATATTTTTTTCACTAGTCAACTTTAACTAAGTGGGTTAATTCACTTTGCCACTGAACTTTTCACTTTAAGTGAGTGATTCAAATTTAATTTTTTTTGTGAACGAATTAAGGAAGATATAATGTGATTTGAAGATTAATCTTGGAGTAATTGAGTGCTTTGTAAATTAATTTTTAACTATTAACAATTAATATTACCGATCAAAAAATAAAAATAAAATATTCATTTGTTTTGGTCTTTTTTAGAAATAATTATTCATTTTTTATATTTAATTTTTTGTTCTTTTTAATATTTTTTATATTATTTTTTTATTTGTTTCATCATATTAATCATATTTTATTTATTATTTTAAGAGGTGTTCATTCTGTAGGTTCAAAAGTAACAGAAAGGTTATACTTAGACGGAGAAAATATTATTTAAAATTTTTCTTGTGCATTCCACATGTATATTTGTAAGGTTTTTTTTTTTAATCACATAAATTTTTGTATTTGGGTGTAAAATATATAAAATGGAGAAGAAATGTGACAAAAGAAGAAATGATGGATTGGAGGTGAAGTTTGGTGTGAAAATATTTATAAATGTAAATTTTTTTCTTTTAAATAATGTAAAAATAAAATTGAGATGTCCGAATAAATAAATGTGATAGTAGCGTTGGGACATATGGAGTATTAAAAGGTTTGTCTAGTCCTAAAACCGAAACTTCCAAGGAAAAATTGCAACACTAACCTTGACCTTGGTCAAAAATTTGTGCATAATTAGATTTACTTGTTTTATTTTTCACCTCATATTTACAGATGTGGAGATCATAGTTTCTAACACTTATTTGGTGACTCGTGTGCTGCACGTATTCCAAATGGACAAAACTTTAGTATAAAACAGTTTTATATAATTTAGATTTTTTTTTTATAATTTCCATTTAAATTATGAATATGTCCAAAATAATCAGATGGAACACGGAATCTCATAAAAATATTCTTACAAAATTATACCTCGTAAAACATATTGATCACTATTAACTCTCATACAAGAATACCTCGTAAAACATATTGGTCTACTATTGTTATTAAACGATATACTTTCATTCCGAAAGATTAGGACTTCCCAATTTTTTTTAACTTCAAAATTTATCAGATATAAATAATTATAGGGTGATTTACATATTGATTCAAAAAAGTTACTATATTTACAAATTGGTTCACAATATTTGCACAGAAGCACATTTTTTTTTCTGCACATAACCAATTTGTAATTAATGTCAATTTTGTGAATCATTTTGTAATTTTTCCATAATTTTAATTATACTTCCATTCTTGATTACACAAAATTCTTAAATCAAACTTATCCATAATATAAAATCAATATCACTATATATACACACGGATGTACTTACATGCATTTAGTTTACACAACTAGACTCATAAACAAAAAATATAGCATAAAATATTATGATTATAGTAAAAATATATAATAGTATTATGAAAATCATGTACTCCCCAAAAGAAAATCCTTTTATAAACTCCACCCTCACAATATACATATTCACACAAAATGTCATTACTTTTTCACTTTTTGGACTTACATTACACTCAATTCAACTAACCTTTTTATTTTTTAAGTAAGATTTTATCAAATTACCCCTCAAAATACTACTACCTCCGTCCCACGAAAGTTTGCCCTACTTTTCTGGGCACATGTTTTAAGAAAAAGTGTAATGAGTAGAATGTGTATGGTGGAGATTGTGAGGTAAATATTTTAAAGGTGGAGATTTAAAGGAATATTTCTATTTTGGGAGTATGCAAACTTTTGTGGGACAAACTAAAAAGGAAAGTATGCAAACTTTCGTGGGACGGAGGTAGTATTTTTTTTTTACTTTATTTCACATTTTTCTTAATTTGTGTGTCCCTCCCTTTGCAAATTGCTCTGGAACGGAAGGAGTAATAATTTAAATTTTAAGTTTACTTGAGAATAACTCTTTACATTATAATTTGATCAATTTGTATTTCTATTTTTCACCTTTTGAGAAAGGAAAAATAAATTTTTTTTGAATCCCTCAATTTGCATGTTTATGATCTCATAACAAAAAAAAAAAAAAAAAATTATAAAGTCAAACTCTATCAAACCAAGTGTATGGTTAAAGATTCATATATAGACCAACCTACTCATAAAAGTCCATTTTCTTCACGGGTAATCTCGAGTCATTCCAGTTCAAAAGTTCACACGCAAACTCCACTTTCTCCCTCTCTCTCTCTACAACTTCTGGAATCAAGATCAACACAAGCACTCATTATTCACCACCCCGTACCAAAAGGCATGATTTAATGTCACATTTCTGCTTTCGGGCACCGACTCACTCACAAATCCTTTCTCCACCTCTCCCCTCTTTATTAATCTCCGCCAATTTGTTTCGTTTTGTTGTTAATTTGCGGATATGTCTGTGGAATCGAGCTCTGGCACCGGCGATCATGGCGGGCATAATATCAAAGGGGTGCCCACTCATGGTGGGAGGTATGTCCAGTACAATGTGTACGGAAATCTCTTTGAAGTTTCCAGGAAGTATGTGCCTCTCAGGCCAGTTGGCCGCGGTGCTTATGGCATTGTTTGGTAATTTATACCTACTCTTGTGTTTATTTGAATGTTAATTCGGGGTATTTTGACGTTGTGCTTTGATATTCAATTTCTTTGATGTGGTGGGGTGAATTGAAGTGGTTTTTTGCTCTGAGAGATTTGGTTGGATATATTGGGAATGTTTGATTACTTGGTTAATTTTGATGTGCTTATGAATGAATGGATGTTGAATAAATACTAGCTGAAGATCCAATAGCTTTGATGGTTCATATAGGAATAGTGCTGAATTTCGACTGCTTGGCTTTTGCACTTGATGCATGTTGGATGTTGTCTTTTTTTGTTTTTCTTGTTGAAGGCCATCTTGCTTTCATGAAGTTTAATCCAATCCGCTCATTCAATTTTTGAAAATGGTGTGAGGTGAAGATTTTGTTGCCTTTAGAAAGGGTCAAGAGAAAAAGGAAAAAAAATTATAATCTTGCTACAAGACCAGTTTTACCCTATTTTGAGTATGTTTTCGAATAGTATTAGTTGCTTCCTTAAAATATTTTTTTATAGAATTAATTATCCGTTAAAAAGTATTAGTTGCTAATTGCATGGTAAATATAACTTAAGTGTTATAATCTTTGAATGTGATGTTGTTCGCTTTGCCATATCCGAGAACTTTGTGAATTATTGACATGGGGTCAACTGATTCAACATTTTGCAAGGAAATAAATGTATGTTGGAGGAGGATTTTTCTCAGAGTTTCTACTGCCAAGAACATGGGTTATTTGGATCTAATTTGTTTTCTTTGTTTTAATTTTGCTTCTATGTCATATAACTTCTCATAAGGCCCGTGATAATCCTTCGATATGCATCAATTGGGAAGGCTATTATGTTAAATCCAGAGAGTTTTACTCTGTTACCTTCTTCAATTTTGCGTAGATCTTTGACGTATCTCTTCAATTGTCATAATTCTTCTACCCAATCTGTGAATTTCTGGAAATTTTCTAAAAGTACACGGTCTTACATATCTTGAACACAATGTTGATTTGTGTATGTTTTCAAGGTTGTTATTGCAGTTTTCCAACGACCTTTTCTCCTAATGCCACTCTCTTATTTGCTTCAGTGCTGCTGTAAACTCAGAGACGCGCGAGGAAGTTGCCATTAAGAAGATTGGCAATGCTTTTGACAACAGAATCGATGCCAAGAGAACATTGCGAGAAATAAAACTTCTGCGCCACATGAATCACGATAATGTGAGAATACAAACCTATGCGCTATGATACAAATCTTATATAAGTTGCCTGCGTTGCTCGGATTTTAACATCATTGTCTGTTCCGTGACATGGTTCACTTGGTTCTGCAGCATAAATGTCATCCCCGTCCACTATCAATTTAATGAGCATGAGCACGATGAACATTAAATGGCGTATATGAGTCCCTCAAATGCTTGATCTATGTGTAAAAATTAATGACATACTAGTAATCTTAAGGTTGTATGAATATTTGTTTTAACTATTAAACTTTTACTTATTTTTCTGCTATATCACGAAAAACCTTCTGTTAGTCATGCTTACTATACCTCAGAATATCTGTCTGAAGCTCTTTTTAGGGGCGTTTCTAATTCTTTTCTATCTAAGCAGGTGATAGCAATTAAAGACATCATACGCCCTCCTCAAAAAGAGAACTTCAATGATGTCTATATTGTGTATGAACTTATGGACACTGATCTTCATCAGATTATCCAGTCCAACCAAACATTAACTGACGACCACTGTCGGGTTCGGCCTCTGTTTCTCATGTGCTATCTAAGATTTAGCTCGTATCATAAATCATTGCTTGCATTACTTCATTCTTAATATTAGGCTTTAATATTCTGGGATGGGCCAACTAATTATTTAGCTGAACTATGCAGTACTTTCTTTACCAAATTCTTAGAGGACTTAAATATGTTCACTCTGCCAATGTGTTGCACCGTGATCTGAAGCCAAGCAATTTGCTCCTGAATGCAAACTGTGATTTGAAAATTGGAGATTTTGGGCTTGCAAGAACTACATCTGAGACTGATTTCATGACTGAGTATGTTGTTACTCGCTGGTATCGAGCACCAGAACTGCTCCTAAATTGTTCGGAATACACTGCAGCTATTGATATCTGGTCCGTAGGGTGCATATTCGGTGAAATCATGACTAGAAAACCTCTTTTTCCTGGCAAAGATTATGTTCATCAGTTGAGACTTATCACTGAGGTACTTTTTGTCCAAACACTAGGTTACACAACTCTCTCTCTCTCTCTCTCTCTCTGAAAACTGATGCACTGTTGTATCTCTTTGTTGTGCAAAAGCTCATAGGGTCTCCGGATGATGCCAGTCTGGGGTTTCTCAGGAGCGACAATGCCCGAAGATACGTGAGGCAGCTCCCCCAATACCCCAAACAACAATTTTCTACAAGATTTCGCAACACTACTGCTGGAGCTCTCGATTTACTCGAGAAAATGCTCGTTTTTGACCCTAGCAAGCGTATTACTGGTAAGATTTTCATTCAATGCATCAAAATATCTGTACATTTTTCAAAGTAAATACGACGGTGTCATTGATATAGTTGATGCTATGCAGTTGATGAGGCTCTGTGCCATCCATACCTGGCCCCCCTTCATGACATCAACGAGGAGCCCATCTGCCCTCGTCCGTTCGTCGTCGACTTTGAGCTGCCGTCGTTTACTGAGGAGAATATTAAAGAACTCATCTGGAGGGAATCCGTGAAATTCAACCCAGATCCGACTCATTGAGGGAATGCATGTAATAATTATATGATGTAGAAACATTTGTAGAAACATGTATTGAACAACATATAAAAGGAAATATGAGTAATAATAATTGTAGTGGAGGTATATATTTTGTCACATATATGCTTTTCAAAGTTTGCTGCATGTAAAAAAGTTTGAATCTTGACTTATCTCATTTGCTTTTCCCTTGTTTGAATTGTTTTGTCAACTCTATTTAATTTACATAATATGATCTTTATTTTAATTTTCACATTTTATGAGTTCTTGGAAGGTGAATTAAATGCAGAAATTTAAAACTTGATTATGGGTAATGATTGCATTGCAACATCAATTATGAGAGCAATTCTAAAGAATTGATAAAAATCAAAAGGAGTTCATCCCACAAGAACATGTTTGCATCTCCATTCTCTCAACCCCTAAATTATCCGCCGGAAATTCACACGCCCCCAGTTCCTGCTGCTCCGGCAGCAGCTCACACGGCGGCGGCACCACGGCGGAGGTAATCCCGGCCACATCCGCGCACCTCCACGGATACTTCTTCGCCTTTGCCGCCAATCCGATGCTCACGTTCGACATACAAATCCCCGTGAACGGATCGCCGGCGATCCCCTCCAATCGAGCGGCCATCGTCACGTTCTCCGCCACCACGTCGCGGTAATTGATCCCCTTTATCTCCGGCAGCGCATTCGGGTCATAATTATTGTCCGCGTGAGAGCCATAGTTTCCGGTGATCCAAAACACCCACTTCATCGTGTGCAGATTCATCCCCTTTACGTATATGTCTCTCACAAACCCTCCCCTGCCCACCGCCGTCTTAATTCTGACGCCTGATTCTGTGTTGATCGCGGTTATGTCCTCTGCCCTAACATCCTCGATTCCGCCGGACATTTCACTGCCTAGGGCTATGGCGGCGCTGAAGGGCGAAATGCAGGTGAGGCGGCGGATGACTAGTTGCTTCGTCGGCATGTTGTAGCTGATGCCGTATTCGTCCCAACCGCTTTTGACGGCGATGCAGTCGTCGCCGGAGACGATGTAGTTGTCTTCAATCCTTGTGTTGGTGCAGGAATCTGGAGCCAGGTATGAACATTGAAATTTTCATCAAATTGGTATTTCATAGTTTATGCAAAATTTGATACCCCATCATCAAGATGATCACATCTTTAGAGTAGATTGATTACAGACCTGGATTGATCCCATCTGTGTTTGGAGATGTCACTGGAGCTAGGATTGTCAGGCCTTGGATAATTACATTGCTGCAAAACCATTAAAACTAGAGTTAGTTTCTGGCAAATGGGTAGAACATGCAAATGAATATAACTGAAACGTAAAACGAGCAAACGAATATAACTGAAACGTGCAGATAAATAAGACTGATATGTGCATTGCTAGAATATAATTCAAACATGCATACTAATATAATTAAAAATTTCGCGAGCGTGTAGTTCATGTGAAAGAAATTTAGGAATTATTGTCAATCTAATATATCTGAAACTTGAAGATAAATTCGATAGAAAACGTGAAATAAAATGTGAAGACTAAAACAAACATAAGCTTCATATGTGATAGAAGTGCACTTTTGATCCCACATAACACGCACCCGTTTCAAAATGGTTCCAAACATTTCAAACTTGGTCCCATGTCCTTCTTTCTTTACAGAAGATGAGATGAATTTTGTATATTTTTGAGTCTTTTGAGATAATTTGTGTGAGAGAGATGAGAGAAGAGAGAGAGAGAGACCTGCTGTAAACAGGATGAACATTCCATGATGGAGAATTGAGGAAAGTGAGATTGGAAATCTGGATGTTATCCGAGTGCATAATTTCAATGAGATAAGGCCTCGTGTATTTCAGCTTCTTCCTGTGAAACTCTTGCCACCATAGCTCACCCTGTCCATCAATGGTACCATTTTCACCTAATTCAACATTCCCAAACAAAAAACCCTTCTCACCATCAACCTATATTAATCCAATCTTCCAAGAAAAATTTAAAAAAAAAATCGTACCTGTGACAACAACATCAGTAAGATTTATCCCAAATATAAGACTAATGTATCTTCCTCCAGCTGCATCCCTTCCATGTCCATAAGATGGCAATGGATCCACCACAGGCCATGATTTTATATCCTGAGCAACATATTTGCAAATATAATTCCATTATCGATAAAAAATTTAAAACAGGGTTGATAAGTGTTTGTAATTTTTGTCAGACCTGAGATGCAAGAAGGACAGCATCTTTTTGAAGGTAAAGAGTGAAATGGCTGGTGAGATTGAAGGTCCCGGTGAGCCATTTACCAGCAGGGACAAAGAGCTGAGCTCCGCCGTCCGATGCAAATTGGCTCAGATGATTAATGGCTCCTTGAAATGCCTCTGTGTTGAGTGTTTGGCCATCTCCAACTCCACCAAAATCTAGTATTGATGCACTGTGAGCCCTGCAGCTGATGGCTGAGTAATCAAACGACTCCAAAATCCTCGATTTTCGACATTCGCCTACTGTCAGGATCACCGCTCCCAGAACCAGTGCTAGCAACCAAATCGCCTTGATCATCATCTGAAAGGAAATAGTAAAATAAAATATTTGATGTTAATGCATTTTATTTTTTATGGAATTATTGTTGTGTAACAGCATCAAATTTGCAGAAGGATAAAAAGATTTGTGGACAGCTCTACCTAGGACTGAATTGTTGAAGATGCATTTGTTCGGTTGAAATGTAAGTATTTTATAGAAGATTAGTTGGTGTTACTGTTTGATTTCATTTGAATATGGTTGTGGTGGGTTTGTATTTGTTAGGTTTAATTTAGTTATTGAGAATTCTTGCGCACTGACTGCTGACTAGAGGAGCATGAATTTGGTCTGAATTTTTCTATGCTACTTTGCCGGATAGTGCCGACAGAATTTTAAGATACTGTATTTGTATCGCACCTTGCAATACATCGAGCACGCAGACAACACCTTAAAGTTCTGGTGGGCACTACCCGACGGTATAAAATAGAGAAAAAAAATATTATTGATGCACAAATTTTGTGTAATTTCATAAAGTATTATATTCTGAGTAAGTCTCTTATGTATCAATTACACCGTGCAATTCAAGTGTATTTTTAAATATTTACACTATTTATTACTGAAAAATTACACAAATTATTACTTAAAAGTTATACTATTAAAGATACACTTTTTCAGTAATAACATGTGTTTTAGTAATAACATGTGTGATTTTTCAGTAGTATTTTGTGTAACTTTTCAAAAATGAACTTGAATTGCACGGTGCGTATGGAATACAAGACTAATCCTTCTATTCTTCTCACAAAAAGGTCATCCAATTACCTCAATATAATTAATACTTAACCCTGACTAGGAAATTATGAATTCGAATCGTTGATAAAAATTTTGGAGTAATATGAACATGTGAGTTATGGAAACGTTGTTAGTGGGGCCCAGATGGAGGGATTTGGAAGTGAGAGAGAGTGTCACTGTCACCCCCATAATTCCATCCCGTGAGGCTTCCCACACACAATCCACTATTGGCGATCCCCCACTTTGTCACGGGAAATCATTGTGTGTCCCCACCACATTATCTTCACCATACACCCGCACCAAATGCATAGAGAAGCCACATTTCTTTTCTTAAAAAAATAAAAATAAATTAATTAATGTTATCATTTACTCTCCCATATCAAGATAATATTTACACTTTTCATTTTAAAATGTTCTAATTTTTTATATCTTAAATAAATAATTAATTTACATTCAAAAAAATAAACAAAATGTATGCCATATTTTCTATTGAAATAATATTTTCTATTAAAATACTTCTGTATGCGAAATTAAGTTGAAAACTTATGTTTGGATTAGAATAAATTCATACATGGAATTTCGATAGTAAGTGGAAGTAAAACAATAATAGTGGAGTATTCTTTGTCCTAGTATTTTTTTTTTTATCAGTATCAATATCAGCTTCTCTTCCTATTATTGTAAATTACTCTTTATTATTCATAAATTTTATCTTTATTTATATCAAATATCACTTATTTATACTGTACGTATTATTTTATTATACTTTATAATTTACGTGCTGAAATATTATGAGAATAATTTATCGAAACAGGGAAATATTATTTTTACACTAAGGAGTATTTGGTTGGAGACTTTTGGAAGTGAGTAATAATGGTAATCTAATTCATAATGTGTGTCTAGTTGGACTCTACTATGATTTTTATTCCCAAAGTTAAGGAATCAACTATAGTTCAGCCATATTCTTTCCATTCCTTACAATTATACAAAACAATTTTTTATATTTCTAATTATATGGAATAAACACCACCTTCGTATAAAAGCCATGTGGCTGCTTCTTTTTGGGCAGTAAGTGGTTTGAGCTCTCCTTGGCCACACATCAATAGTTGGTTGTATCTTCACATTATTATTATTATTAATAATAATAATAATAATAATAATAATAATAATAATAATATTATTGAATATAGAAACATCGGAAATTAAATATAGTTGAAGGCAGCTGAATGAATATTTGTCATGTTATGTGGTCACCACTCACAAGTGCATTTATATTCTAGACCTAGTCACGAGTGCCCTTTTCTTTTTCTTTCTTTTTTAATGCTAATTTTGTCTCCTTTGTCTAAGAATGCGTAATAAATATTTTATTTGATGATAAATACAAAAATATTAGAAATTGTCGAATCCTAAAAGGAGGGCCCTCCGAATCAAGCATTTGTTTAATTTTTTTCTGCAGTAGAGAGAAATATTGTTAATTGGCCAATAGTAGTCGACCCATGCTATGAGGCTTGCAGCCCCATTTTGGCCACATGGGTCGCCGAGATCGTCTAGGCAGCCGCTTAGATGCTTGGAGGCATTCGACCGCAACGCTTAGGCTAAATCGCCAAGAAAACTCCGTCAATATATTTAGCGCTGTCGAGATCGCCTTAACGCTGCCTAGACATGCATTACTAATTTTTTGAAAATTCTTATTTTAAGTAAAAAATTAAAATTAAAAGATGAAAACTAAATTACTAAAAAAATAAAAATTTAATTGAAATACATCATAATTTATTCTTACTATGTATTTCACTATTTTTATATTTTATTTAAAAGTTGAACAATGTTGTATTATCATAGTTTTTAA